>VXBI01006902.1:382142-410665 GCA_013397375.1 Toxostoma redivivum
CGTGGCTAGCCAAGGGGGATTTGCTGACCCCAAGACATAATTTCACTTGTCAGACTCTTTGTTTGAGAGGCTTAAAAGGCAGAGACAAAAAAAGTATTTCTTTTTTCTTGAGCATAATTTTTTTCTTCCTTAAGTTCTGTGCTTTAAAAAAGCATGGAATAGAAAGTGGTAACAGGTTGGAGGATCTTTAGCAGCTTTAAAGAGGTTGATTTTCGTAAACCCATAAAAAAGACAAGCCTAGACTATCACATTTTCTACTTTTGCAGCTTTTTCTGGTCTGAAGCAACCATAATTTTATCACCCAGAGGGATCCTCTGAGCACTCGAGGAAGGGCGGTGCTGCTCCAGTTCAAAGTGAAAAAACAAACTCTGTATTTTAGGCTTGTGCTCTGTGTTTCTTGCTGTCCCCACAAGGAAAGCTCCCATGGCAGCCACGGGAATCCTGTGGGAGGATGGAGATGGTTGGCAGAGTTTGACTTCCAAACTTGAGGAGCAGCACTGAGAGCCCAGAATCTGGGACTGGAGGGAGGTTTTGTGTCCCAGTATAGCCCTGGGAAAAGCTGGCTGATGGAGCAAAGGGGAGTTGGTGTGTGTCTGTGCACCAGTGTCCTTGGAATGTGTCCAGGAGAGCTGGGGACAGGGAAAGCTCCTTCACTATTTTTAAAATAACTTTCCTGCAGGACAAGCAAAATTTGCTTTCCTGATGGTGGAAGTACCACAAATTCATAATTAGGAAATGAAATTAATTGCTGTGTTTGAAGGAGAATGGAGGACTACAGGCTTTAAAGCACCAAAATGCTCCTTCCATCCTCAGTGGCTGGGCTTGCATGGAAATCTGCTGAGTTATTTGATATTTGACATTTGATATTAAGGGCCAGGAAGGCACTAGGCTGGTTTCTCTCCAGATGTGAATCTCCTTCTCCCCCTGCCTCAGATTCTTCTCCTGCACCAAGGCAAGGACAATCCTGAGTGCCTTGGAGAAGGGCTTGGAGACCTGCAGGGCCTGCAGGTTTGCCATGGTTATTTGTAACAACCTGTCTCAGGGTTGGGAACTCCAATTTTCCAGTCCAATCCTGCCCCACAGCACTTGGGGATTTTAGAAAGTTGATTTGCAGTTTGATATCTGCAGTCTCAGAAGGAGGTTTCTTGTTGTGTAGCCTCCCCTTTCAGAAAGTTTAATCAGAAGGGCTGGTTCTTTCTTTAATTGGTGCATATTTAAGGTGGGTTTCTTTATTTCTTTCTCCTTCAGCTGCTGCCATCCGGAGGCCAAGTGATTTGTTTAAATGAGATATTGTTTAAACTGGATATTGTTACTGTCCCTCTTCAGCCTTGTTTCCTATTTGTCCTCTGCTAGAAAATCAAAACCTCTCGGTTTGTGCCTCAGAACCAGCTCTGCAGATGGTACACATGGCCCTTACAGCACTTTTCTCTGTCACGAATTTGTGTTTTAAAGAGAAGAAGATCAGATTTCAGCGTGTTATGTGGTGGGAAAACACAGCTTTACAATGCTGTGTGCATTAAGAAATGATGGGCCATTGTTTTGCCCTTGCTGCCTGGAACTGGCAGCGAGTTTCAGGCAAAACACATCCCTTCCCTGCCCCTCAACACAACTGAGCCCTGAGAGCATCCCCTGGGGTAAATCAAGAATAATTCCTGAGCTAGTATTGTGCTACAGTGATGAGATGAGTGGGGTAAGGTGGGATTGTGCCTGGAGCAGCTCCAGCCTTGCCAGGGGTTTGTCCCCACGGCTCTGTTGGATGTCACCAGCTGGGCAGGGACATCTCATGGAACCACAGGATGAACTAGGTTGGAAAAGACCTTTGGGATCAATCCTTTGACCTAACACCTCCTCATCAACTGCACCAATTCCAGTGTTTTTTTAAACACATCCAGTGATGGTGTCTCCACCACCTCCCTGGGCACACAATTCCGGTGCCCAATCACTCTCTCAGTGAAGAATTTTTTTCCTGGAATTTCCTGACATTCACAGTGCTGCTCTCCTGCTTGCAGGGATCCCCACTGAAGGTTGAGCCATGCAGTAGGAGCCAGCACATCCCACAGAAGAGCAGGACCTGCAGGAGGGACGGGACATGCAGAGCCTGGGCTGCCTCCCCTGGGGACTCCTCCTCATCCTCAGCACCACCAGCACTGAGGGCTTTGCCCAGGCAGGGTAAGGCTCTGTTTTGTCTGCACCTCTCAGGTGTGTTCATCCTCTCTGGGGATGGAACAGCCCTGTGTGGCTCTCTGGGATAGTGAGGAGGTGGAAAAAGCTCTCCCAGCTCTCTCTGTTTGCTTTCTCACTGAAGCTAAAACATCTCTCAGAGGAAATGTCCCAGCTCTGTTTAACTCCATGCAGGGACACAAAGACTTTTCTGGGCTTTTTGTCCAGGAGAGTCAAAATCTCATCAGGCCCTGAGCTGTTCAGGAATTATTGCTGTCTCTTTCAAGCACATCCTTCATGAAAATATGTGTGAAATCCTGCTAGCACACACTTAAAGCCTTGTGAACAAGCTGTCATTGGAGGGTGCACCTCCCATCAGAGGAGAGTGCAGCTCCCAGCTCTGATGGATCCAGGGACAGAGGTGTGGAAAGCCCTGGGCTGTGCTCTGTGCTCCCCTGGATGCTGCTGGGGCCCATGGTCCTACAAGCCCAGCAGTGGCAGCTCCAGCAATTCCCCCTCCCTTTCTGGGAAATGGGTCTGGGAGAACTCCCTGGATCCCAGCACAGCCTGGGCAGGCACAGCTCAGCTCCTGCTGGGTCTGAGGAAGCCCAGAGCTCAGTGCCCCAATTTCTTCCCCAGCTGAGAGGAGCTGGAGCTCAAAACCCGCCCCCAGACACAGCTCACATTTTCTACAAAGTTTGTTTTTACACTGAAATGCTCCTCCAGCATCAAACCTTTCACATTCTGTCCAGGACTGAAACCACAGCTGAATTCCTTGCTCACACGCACAGGCTGAAGCTAAAACTTTGTTCTGAATTTTACACAGCAAACAATTGCCATTTAAAAATTACATCTTCTATAACATTAATCATGAGGCTGAGAGGAGTTTTCTGGAGTTAATGGAAACCATCTGATGTCCATGCTAATTCCCAGGCTTTTTATTTTAGTTTCTAATTGAGCTGGGAGGCTGAGACAAGTAGATGGGTTCCTCAGTGGGACTGACCTGCTTGGGCTGGAAATGGTTGAAAAAAGAAGGATGTTTAACCAAGACCACTTTGGCTGTTAACCTTGGGAAAGTTTTTGACTGGATAACACTTATCTTAGGAAGGCTGGGGAGTGCCTTTTATCCACCCTGTATTTTTTTTGCGGTGAGCCTGACCCTTCCTGTGAAATCATTAATTTCTTGGTGACCACTGAGGCATCCGTTTCAGGAATGCAAAAGTCTCAGAAAGGAAAAAATCCGCCCAGAAAGTGAGTGATTTTAGGGGAAGGGAGACAATGAATGTAGTGAGTAAATCATCCCTAAATCTGGGTCCCAACTGCTCCCCCGAGACGGGGGAGGAAGCGCCGCACCGCTCAGTGCTCCAGAGTTGTGTCACTGACCCGAAACAGCTTGAAGTGGCTTCCCAGGTCACTGAGGCAGCCAGCCACTGCTGTCCACTAGCCCTGTGCAGAGAGGGGAGTTCTGTGTGCTGGCTGTGGGGCTGTTCCCATATCCTGGCTGTGGGGCTGATCCCATATCCTGGCTGTGGGGCTGACCCCATATCCTGGCTCTGGGGCTGATCCCATATCCTGGATGTGGAGCTGTTCCATGTGTCCTGGCTGTGGGGCTGACCCCATATCCTGGATGTGGAGCTGTTCCATGTGTCCTGGCCGTGGGGCTGACCCCATATCCTGGCTGTGGGGCTGTTCCATGTGTCCTGGCTGTGGGGCCGGCCCCATATCCTGGATGTGGAGCTGTTCCATGTGTCCTGGCTGTGGGGCTGACCCCATATCCTGGCTGTGGGGCTGTTCCATGTGTCCTGGCTGTGGGGCCAGCCCCATATCCTGGCTGTGGGGCTGTTCCATGTGTTCTGGCTGTGGGGCTGACCCCTCTGTGCTCAGCCGCAGGGTTTGTGCCGTGGGGCAGCCGAGCCGCCGCAGTGCCCACACCGAGTCCCACGTGCAGCCCGTGTACCAGCCCTACCTCACCACCTGCCAGGGCCACCGCCTCTGCAGCACCTACAGGTGAGCCAGCTACCTGTGCCACCAGGGCTTGTGGCAGCAGGGATCCTGCTCCATCCACAGGGATGGGGATTGCTCCCCTGAGCTGCTGTGGGGGCAGGAAGTGGGTTTGGGGCACCCAGCTCAGCCCATCCTTGCCTTGCAGGACCATCTACAGGGTTGCCTACAGGCAGAGGTACAGGCAGGTGCCCGAGCCCACGGCCTCGTGCTGTCCTGGCTGGAGCAGAGCCAACGGCCACACACTCGGCTGTAACAGAGGTGAGGAGCTGCTGGGTCATCCCAGTGTCACTGCCCATCCCCAGACCCTTTGTGTCCCTGCTGGAGACCCCAGGACCACATCTCTCATTTACCAGTCAGGTGGATTCTCCCTGAATTAAATTTTCAGATCACAGCCCAAATGCGGTTCAATATCTGATTAATTCCCAGCTTTTCTCTGCTGCCTCTTGGGCCTTTTTCCTTTGGGATCACTTATTACCTTTATAGTTACCAGAGGATAAATAAGACAAGTCCTTCCCATCTAAATCAGCAGGAATGGATGAGAAATGCTTTCAGGAGGCCACAAATGCAAACCACAGCAGCAGCCAGTCTGTTCCCAGATGAGCTCAGAGTGGCACCAGGGGCTGCTGCTGCCTGTTGCTTTCCTCCTTCCCATCTTTGCTGCCCGCAGGCTCCTCAGCTTCTTTCCAGCTTCTCTTCCTTCCACCCATCCTGAGCCCTGTTACCCCTGGGCAACTCCACCTGGCTGTGTGGTGCTGGTGTGTTTTGGGGTGTGCACACATGTAGGGGGGCGGGGGGGAGCTGGGGACCCCCGGAGCTGCTGGGTGATGCTGTGCTGGTGTTCCCTGTCATAGCTCTCTGCTGGGAGCCGTGCCAGAACGGAGGGAGCTGCGCCTTCCCCGGGAGATGCTCCTGCCCCCCCGGCTGGACGGGGAGAGCCTGCCAGACAGGTACTGTGGCCATGTCCCCCCTGTCCCTGCTCCCTGAGCTTCTCCTGGGAGCATCCATGGGGCTCTGGGTGTTCTTTGCCCTACACCAGCCCCTTAAGGGGGACAGGGAGCAGCACCGTGGCTCCTATCAGAGCTTGGGTCTGATTCTGTCCCTCTGCACACCTACTCCAGGGAAGGATGGAAGTGTGGCTCCCAGGGGAGGTCTGACCTGCCTTTGGCTGCCTCAGTGCTGCCAGCCCTCCTGTGCAGCTCTGGCATCCCCATTTTCTCTGCTGGCAGCTCTGTGCTGGGTCAGTGTGAGCACATCACCAAAAGCCTCTGTGCAGCAGAGCCCTTGTGGGGCTGGCCTGAGATCCTGTGTTCATGATCATCCGTCCCAGGCTTTGTAAACTCTTGATGTAAACTGAAACGCCCTTTTACTGCAGAGACTAAAAACCCATCAACCAAAAATATCCGGGGGTGGAGGGGAAGCCTGGTGATGTCCAGGTCCTCTCCAGCACAGGAACAGCCCGGTGCCCCTCACAGCACGGGGAAATCGGGCAGCTTGGTGCACACCAATGCTGCAAACCCCTGCCATGGCATTCCCCAGCTTTTCCCAGCTTTCCAGGCTCCTACAAGGCAGAGAAGGAGTGTGTGCCATTGACCCATGCTGGGCCAGGCAGGGCTGAGCCCATCGCTGACAGCTCCGGCTCCGGGGGAAAGGATTTTCCCACTGCCTAAAACAGATTTGCCCGGGCGTGGGAAGCACTTCAGCTCTTTCTGCTTTGTGGGAACAGCTTTAATAACTCCCCCGTGTGAGGAGAGGTTACTGGGTTTTGTACACACTTGAAAGGCTGATAGCTCCTCGCCACAGCTGGCTGGAACCAAAACCCCGGCCGTAAATCCGGGATGAGAGCTGAGCGCTGCCTGCACCCGCCTGGCCAGAGCTGGGACCACAGCTTTCACTTCTGGCTGTGTTCTGGGGGGGAGCAGGAGGAGGGAAGGAGGCCAGACCCCCTCCAGCTTAGCCCAGGTTTATCCAGGGCTGTCCCAGGCACTGCTGGTGCTGAGACAGCCAGAGCTGTGCCTGGCACAAACGCCAGCTCGCTTGGGGAGCACTCACTGGGGTTCCATTGCAGCCACCCGTGCCCCTCACCCTGTCCCCATCCTCACTGAGCTGTTCCTGTGCTCCAGATGTGGATGAATGTGCCAGCCAGAGCCACGGGTGCAGCCAGCTCTGCATCAACACAGCCGGGAGCTTCCACTGTGCCTGCCAGGATGGCTTCAGCCTCACTGCCGATGACAAGGGCTGCCAGCCCCTGGTGCCACTGCCTGGGACAGACACCTCCAGCCAAGCAGGTAACCTGTCCCCAGCTGAGCCCCAGCTGCTGGGGGCCTGCAGTGAGAGCTGGGGTAACACTCAGCATCGTGGGAGTGGCGGGAGATGGGAGAGGGGACAGCAGCCAGAGCCCCTCAGCTTTTTTCTCGCTGACCCAGGAGTGCTTCTCCCACCCAAACAACTTCCCCTGGGCACAAACCCATCTGTGAGGGTGGCCTGGCTGTGGCTGGAGGTGTCTGGGATGTGTCTGTTCTCTCCATCATCATCCTCATTCCCGCAGGGCAGCTCTGGAGCCTCGAGGAGCGGCGGGTGCCGCTGGTGACGGCCCATTATTACTTTTGGTACGCGCTGTGACACTTCAAACTCGTACCGTGAGTAATAATGCGCTGTGGCCAGCACGGGCATCACACAGCAAACATCTGGGACAGCAGGGCACCACCTGCACGTGCCCCACCTGCCTCTATTCCTGCCCAGGGACAATCCCTTGTGCCCACCACAGCACAGGACAGAGCTGGATGTTTTTTGGCAACAAAAGGCCAGGATCCTCCAGATCTCTTGTCCTTTAAGCATCACCCCACTGCCTGAAACCCTCCCCACTTTGTTGCAGGTGTTGCAGCAGCCTTTAGCAGCTGGACTAGATGCCAGCAGGTCCTGCAGATGCTCTGGGGGATGATCCCAGTGGGGCAGAGCCTGGGGATGGAAAGCAGCAGAGCTTGGCCAGAGCCCTGCAGCCATGTCTTTATCCTCAGCAGCTTCCACCTCACCTTGATAGTGACTCACTGACATTCCCTCGGTCACTTTTTCAGGTCCCTCCAGTGAAATGAAGGAAGAAATGAAAGACCTGAGGAGCAGAGTGGAAGCTCTGGAGCAGGTGAGTTGCAGCACACCCCCCTGCCCTGTTCTGCTCAGCCAGCTCCCACCCTATTGCAGCCAGGGTTTCCCTCCTCCCCGGCTCTATTTTTAACATCCCAGCAATCCCAGCTGTTCCGGCAGCGCCCACGCCGCGGCTTTTCCAGCCCTTTGAACACAACCACAGCCCTTTGAGCCCTCCCTGGTGGGTTCTGCATCCCCCCCGGGTGGTCCTCCTGGCTGGGAGGGGGACGCACTCACAGCTCCCCTCTCCCTGCAGAAGCTGCAGCTGGTGCTGGCCCCTTTCCACAACCTGATGCTGCCGGAGGATGTCGGTGCAGACCCCATCAGCCGCCTGTCCCACTCCCTCCAGCAGCTGGACAGGATCGACTCCCTGAGCGAGCAGATCTCGTTCCTGGAGGAGCGGCTGGAGACCTGTAAGTGCCTGGAAAAAGCAGAGGGGAAGGATCTCCCTCCAGCCATGCTGGCCACGGGGAGCAGATGTGGGCCAGCGAGATCAGTAACACATATGCCACTGTTAATCTGGATCTGCCTCCAGCTCAGCAGCCTGTAATTAATAAAGGATGAACACAAACAGCCCATTAGCTTCATTTCAAAGCTGTTACTATGGCTGCACCATCTGCAGCCAAATATTGTAGGATTGGCACATGGAAAGGTGGCTGTGGGGCAGAGCTGAGGGAGGCACTGGGAGCAGTGCACCTCACAGCTCCTGTCCCTTCCTGATCACTCAGTCCTTAGGAAAGAACCCCCAGCTCTTAGGAAATTAACAGTCCAAAAAAGTCAATCAGGGAAGTTTAGGGAGCGTGCAGAAGTTGGCAGATTTATGAGCCTAGGTAGTTTTAGGCATTTTTTTTGGAAGTTTACAGACCTGTAAGGGCAGCAGAGAGGGTCTCTGAAGTAGCAAACTTCAGGGAAGTTGGAAGGTACCACAGTGAGAGCTGTCTGAAATGGCTGGAGGTCACTGGTATCCCCACCACACAGAGGGACAGCATCCCCTCAGGTGCTCCAACCTTAACTCCAAGCAGAACTCAACAGTCTGAACTCTTTTATTTTGATAGGCAGCTCTTTGCAGCTCATTTTTCCTATTAAATCATTCCAGAAACTGGGCATGGCTGGGGTGTGCAACAACAACTTGCTGAGTCTTGGAAAGACTCAGGAGAAACTGGTTCAAGGTACATCCAGTCCCAGTTCAGTGCTTGCAGTTATGGCTGAGCAAGAAAAAGAATTCAAAGAACTTGTTTGAAGACAAAGTAGCTGCAAATAGACACTTAAAAACCATCTCAGAAAGGGGTAATTACCAGAACCACTGAGTGTTCCAGCAGGCTGAGTTTTCTAGTAGTGCCCTCCATATATTATTAGTGACAGCACAGAGGAATGTGAGCAGTATCACAAGGTAACATGGATTCATTCCAAGGGATGACTCCAGAGTCCTGAAATTAATTTCTGCCAAGTCTGTCTCAACAAGCAAAACCTGTTTTTGTCTCTTTTAATGTGTCCCTGTAGGACACAAAGCTGTCCTGGCATACCCCAGCAAGCTCTGGGGGTCACAGGGCATCCCATGGAGTCACTCAGCCATCCCTGTTCCGTGCCTGGTGGAGCATTTCCCAACTGAATGCTACCCTACAACTGCACTCCCCAATTAACTGCTCAGTGGGGATGTGTGCAATGACCAAAAAACCCATTTTCTCTTCTTTAAACCATCAGCAGAGGCACCAGGTCAGAGCTCTTTAAGCCATAACAATTGTGGTGGCCCCCTCTAGATCTGAATTACCCCTGAGCCAGCACAGACTGTCACTGGATTTGGGGACATTGTGCACAGGCCCAGGCAAGGACTATGACATGCCAGAGAGGTGAGAGTGACATTCCTGAGTGTGGGGGGATGGAGCAGCAAGTGTGGGTGACATTCCCAGAGGTTCAGGTCACTTCATTTTGCCTCGGAAAGACACAAACCAAAGCCAGGCTAATGACTGAATTTATTTTGCTGAATTTTATTTTTTTCCCAATCTTCCCAGGTTCCTGCAAGAATGAACTCTAGCAGAGTGCCTGGGGACCTGGAGCAAGCTGAGTGCATCCACAGCTCTTATCTCTTATCTCCAGGCTGGGGGTGAAGCTACACCATCTACAGGAAGGCACAGGGTAGCAGGAGGAGGCTGGGCAGCATCTCCATCCTCCTCACCAAAGGGCACCCAGTTGCTGCCAAAGTGGACTCTGAGCCCTCTCCCTGCTGGAGAGGCAGCAAATAAATGCCTTATCTTGTGCCATGAGTGCCTGGCTGTGCCAGACTGGCTGTGTTTAGCTTTTCCTCAGCATTATCCTGGGACAACATCTGCCAGGGGGCACAGGGGTGGCTGTGCTGGCTGCCCTGTACTTGCTGTCACATGGAGAAGAGGGGGGACAGGTCCCTGCAGCCCCAAGCCACGTGTCATGGCAGGGGACAGGTGCAGAGTACAGGAGTGGGTGCCCATCCCTGCAGCTCCTGTTCTGCTCTCCAGGAGCCCTGGAATTGGCATGGGGCCTCGCTGAGGGAAGCACAGGCCTCCTGCCTGGGGGGCACAGGCTGGGGACAAGGACCCCCCCTCTCCCTCCATCACCAAACCTCCCCCTGCAAGAGCACCCCACATCCTCCTCCCTCAGCCCCCACACAAGACCAAGAGGCTCTTTATTTAAATAACCAAAGGTGTAATTTCTGGTTTTTTTGTTGTTGTTTTTTTNCATTCTCAGCCCAATTAAAAGTGAACAGCAGACAACTGCACACAGAGGCACTGCTCCCTCCTCCCAGGAGTCAGACATGATTCCCCTCCCCAGGAGCCCTCCCAGGGCCCTCCTGGGCTGACCCCCCATGGCAACCCTTTGTCTGCCGCTCTCACAAAGTGCTGGTTTGGTTCCCATCCTCCCACCCCGACCCTTCCCATCCCCTGAGTCTGTACTGTAAGGCCCCTCCAGTGAAGCCCCTGGCAGCACCAGCTCAGCCCTTCCATGGAGCTCCCTGCCTTTCCCAGCTGAGGCTTTAGCCCCAAAATGCCAGAAAAACACAACTCCACCACTGCAGGCTGCAGGAGCTGGGTGTGCTGGTTACCTGAGTAGCCCCAGCTGGCTCATCCCAAGGTCCCCTGTGCCATGAACAGGAGAGTTAAAGCTACAGGAACCATGGGCCTGACCCAGCCACCAAGGGCATCAACATTCCACAGCTCCCGGTCAGGGATCCAGGAGCTCTGTTGGTCCATCACCCCAAAGCACAGGGGAACCCCTTTTATTTGACTGGGAAAGGGGTTGATGTCTCCCAAAGGGGGAGCTGAAGCCTTCCCAGCCCCGTTCCAGCTGCAGCTCACCCACCCTGTGGCTCTGCAGGGGTTTGACAGAGCTCCGCCTCGCAGATCAGCAGAGACGCGGGACAGGCACCATCTTTCGGCCAGTGCTGACCATGACAAGTGACAAAACGAGCACGACAGAGCCCTTTGCCTCCGTGAGGGGCATTGCAGGCACCGGGATGTGACCAGGCTGAGCCACCACCACGGCAGGGAGCTGGCAGCAGTTTCCCAACGTGATGCTGCTGTGTCACAAGGGCATCTCAAGGGGACAGGCCCCCGAGTCCCACTGGTGGGTGGCAGTGCTCTGGGCTGTCCAGGGAGGACACCATGCTCCTAGTGCTGCTGAAAAGCCAAAATGTGGATTTTGCACCCAGTTCTCAGCCCTGTTTGAGCATCAAGGTTGTGCTGATACAAACTGCTGCCTGGTGGTTTCCACCTGGCACATCAGAGGGCCAGCACGAGCTGAGCCTGCAGGAACACAGGTGCAGGGACAGTCACACGAGGCAGAGCTCAGGCTCCAGGCAGGTTTTTGCTGTCACCCCATGCCAGCTGCAAGAGCTGGGGGAACTCACCAATGTGGTCATTGAGCCCTTTGGTAGCACAAGTTTGATGCCTGAGAAATTCAGAAAAAGGAGACATTTCAAAGTGAGAAAACGAACACGTAAAAGAAGTCCACTCAAAGGGGAACCTTAGTGCTGGCTTGACACCCTGTGTGTGCCAGTCTGTGGTGCTCCCAAGAGCTAGAAATCCTGCAGAGGACAAGAAGTTCCTTCAGTATTTGGCAAGGACAGGTCCCTTCAGCCACCACCACATGGTGACACCACTGGAGAAGCCTCTAGGATGAGTCCCTTGCCTCGCTTGGATGGCCTGACAGCCTGAAGAGGGTTTCCCTCATGGTGCTGAAGCATCTGTCAGTGAGGTCGGTGACATCGTCTGATGTCATCCCTTTGGTCTCTATTGGAGGCAGAACCTCAACCTTGATTTTGCCTGGGGACAAGAGAGGAGCCTGTGAGAAACCCACACACCACAGGGTGTTCTCTGCCCTGTTCCCCACCCTGGACAGCCCCAGCACAGCCCTCAACCCCTCCCAGGGCTTCAGGCATCCATCCCTGGAGCACAGGGTTAGATCCCAGCTCCAACAGCTGTGCCACCCAGAATAATCCCCCTGTGCCCCAAACTGCCATCCCACCCAGAGCCTGCCCAGAGCAGGAGGTAGTAACCAATTTTTAATGAAAACATCCCTCAATGTATTTAATTACAGCCCTTCCTCAGTTAACCCAGCCCAGGCTGTGGTGCCAAGTGCTTTGAACTGCCTCCAAACATCTCCCAGCAGGGCTCCTCCTGTTCACCCCAGCTCTGCTTCTGGCTCACAGGGATGTGGGAGGGATCTCCACATGGGACAACAGCAACCCTGTCTCCAAGTGACTCTTTGTTACCTGATGTAAATAGCTTTGTCTTTGGGTTATAGAAGCTGGTGAAGGAGGAATACACCACAGGGATCACTGGGACCTTGGGGAAGGGAAGAAAAAGAGGAGTTACTGGCACTTCAGCAGCTCAGGGCAGGCCAGACACAGGCAGCAGAGCTGACCTGGCCTGGCTCTCAGACACACAGGGCACACACAGCCCCACAAACAACACCCACTTCCAAAGGCTGGAACAATCAGCAGCCAAATGGAATCAAAACCACTCCCCAAAAACTCAAGGGATACACAAGGAACCAGGGCCAAGTTCCACTCCAGCCTCAGCTCAGCACTGACTTTTAGAGCTCCTTGACCCAAGTGAGGCTTCAAACCCCAGGTATTTTCTGTCCTGCAATCAAACACTGCAGGCTGCCTGTTCTGACAGGCCTTGCCTGCTGTACAGGCACGTGTCTGGGGCAGGGTGGCTGCTCTGCTTTCAGTTTCTAAGAAAAGGAGTCACCAGTTGTTATCAGTTGCTCCTGGGGAAGCTTCAGACAGGCATGGGGCCAGGAGGGCAGGCAGAGCTGCTGTTGCAGTGCTGGTGACACAGCCAGGATCCACAGCTGGTGACTCAGGGGGGTGTAGCAGAGGCAGGGAACAGCTCCATGTCATCCTTTCCTCCCAGCAGCTGCCAGGCTCTGCCTTGGCTGCATCACCCAGCCAGGAATGGGGATGGTACAACACAGGCTACACCCTGGGCTTGGCCAAACAAACTCAGCAAGGGAGCTGGCATCTCTTCCTTTTCCCAAAATCCCTGCTGTAACACCTCTCCTGGGGAAACCAGTTTCCCCTGAGGCCTCGAGTCATCCCAGTCTCTGGCACACTGCCCCAGCACTGTGCCCAGGCAAGCATCCTGATCCTGAGACAGCTCTGGCTGGCTGAAGCTGTTTGTCTGCTCCTCCACTAAGCACTAATGGATGCTGTTATTTTGGAGAGAAAAGACATACCAAGAACTGCCATATGGCTGCCAGGGAGGCAGCAGCTATTTTCACACAGAGCAAGCCCAGATGTTGCTCTAAAGCACAAGAATTAACAATCCTGAATCACCACTACACTATTGCAACCTAGGGGATTGAGAAAGAAATCAACAGCTTTGGGCTTCCCCAGGAAAGAACCCACTGGGCTCCCTGCCAGGAGGGAGCTCTGGGCTGCAGCCATGCTCCCAGGAACCCCTGGGCACAGGCATTGCCCTGCCATGCTGCCAGGAAAGCCTGGAGATAGGGATCAAGTGTCCCTCACACTCCTCCCTCAGAGGAGACGAGGACTGAGGCGAGCAGGAGAGAGGACAGGACAATTCTTCATTGTCTGCAGCCACTTGTGCCCAGGGTCAGCTCATTCCCAGAGGGGATGGAAAAGGCTCTTGGCTGCTGCTGGGCAGCACTTCTGACACCAGTGGTTTACCTGAGTAGGTGTTACCTGGGAACACAGCTCATCTGAGAGCAAACAAACCACGCACTGCATGACCAGTGTGCAGTGCCATTCAGAGTTGCCATGCAGGGGCAAAACACCATTACCTGTGCCTGGACAGCAATGTGAAATGCTCCTTTCTTGAATGGCAGCAAATCCCCAGTGCAGTTCCTCGTGCCCTCTGGGTATACCCACACCTTCACCTGCACATGGAGACAAGGCTCTGCTCCAGAAATCCACTTGCAGTGCTGGGAGCCACCAGCCAGCTCTGCCAAGCTGAGCCAGCAGCAGGAGTGCCACAACCCCCTCGTGCCACCCCACCCAGCTCCACAGTGACACTCACATTCTCAGCCACCATAGTTTTGGCCACCTCTGACATCACCATCTTGGCACTGCTGGTGCTCTTCCTGTTGATGAAGATGACGCCCCCGAGGTACATGATGAGCCCCACGCTGCCCATGTACATCAGCTCTTTCTTGCCCACCTGGACACAGTCGTCGGGCAGGAGCTCCATCAGCCCTAATGGGATGGCAGAGGGCAAGACCCAGCAGTCACCCCCCCTGCCTGCACTCAGGTAGGACAAGGACAGGGGCACCAGGGACAGGCTGGTGCCTTGCTTCTCTCCTGGCTTCTGAGAGCAGGAGGCTTGGCACACAGCAGAGTTAGTGGGGCAGGGTGGCTGCAGGTGACAGCAGGACCTCCCCAGAGGCCAGCCCCAGGGAGTCCAGCAGGGCACACGTGCTGGACCAGCACCTCAAGGACAGCAGGACCTGGGGTGCTGCACAGGTGTGGCATTGCTCAGAGTGACAGGAGAGCCTTCCCACAACCAGCACTGATGGGGAAGCTGCAGCAGGGGCTGCTTGTTCAGGAGGTACAAGCAGGGCTTCTCCCAATGGCGAGCAGGAGAAACGTTCTCTTCCCTCCCACCAGCTCCTCACCCATCATGTCAAGGATGCTCTGATGGTTGGACACAATGATAGCAGGGCCCTCCACCTTGAAGTTCTCCAGTCCCTTCACCTCAAACCTCAGGCCGAAGAAATACTTGAAGGTCCTGACAGTAGCTCTGATGATTCTGCAGAAGAGAAAAGCAGTCAGCAGCAGGGCAGGGAAGGCAGGGGCTGCTATACCCAGGGGGGGTGGGAGGAGACAAGAAGAGCTTTAGGACAGAGACCCTCCAGTTTTATTTGTGCTGTGGTCCACCCAGGTGCCAGCCCTGCATGGTCCCACATGCTCCAAGAGTGCTGTTCATTTGCCCTGCTCAGTGCCATGGTTCTGGGCTGCCCTGGTGCTACCAGGCTCTTCCTCCTGGAAGCAGCAGGGCCCCACAAGTTGTTCAAACAATTCTCCCAGGGGATGCCACTCCCCAGCACACCCAGCACCCAAGGAAGGCTCTGCCAGGTCTGCTCCTTGCAGTGCTGGAAGATGCTGCTCAATGATACAAACAAACCCAGGGTGCCCAAGGAAGGAGAGGAATGGAGGTGAGAAACACTTCCCTGCATAAGGCAAGGATGCAGGCAGCAAACAGGATGCTGCCAGCATGGCTTGGCAGAGGCTGGGTGTCCCCAAGCAAAGCCATGCTGAAGCTTTTGCCCTTCCTCAGTGGATCTACAGGTCTGACAGAGCTCCCAGCTTTTCCCAGCTGGGAGACTCCAGCAGCTCCACTCAGCCATGCCAACACTGGAGCACATTTCCATGCCCTTGTCAGCCCACAGGAACAGGGCCCTCTATGCCACCCCCTGACCTGGGGACTCTCCAGCTAGGCCAAAGGACACAGGCAGAAGCTGGCAGAACACAGGGGCTATTTTGGGCAAGGGAACAGCCATTTACCAGGACAGGTGGCAGAGGAGCCTGCACGTGAACAACGCTCCCAGAACAGCCACCAGCTTGGCTCTGCTCTCCCCTAGAGCTGATTCCAGAGCTGACCTGCCCTCCAGCAAGCACCTGGATGTCCTGCCTCAGGGCCACCTTCTCCCTGGCAGAGAGGGGATGGAGCTTTCCTTCCTGCAGCAGGAAATTGAGGGATAGTATCACCTTTGTCCCCACCACAGGTTCAGCTTGGGAACTGTGCAGCACCATCCCTGGCACTCAGGTGGGAGATGAGCACCTGGACAGCATCTCATCCTGGCTTGGCAGCAGCTCCTAGCATCTGGTCTCCAAAAGTCTCCACAAACTCTTGAGCCACAGCACTTCTCTCAGCTTGTTCCTACCACAGCTGGGCTCACATCTCTGTGGGGTGTCCCCCCATGCAGACCACTCGAGCTGGCTGTGACACTGGAGTTCAGGCCAGGCCAACGCCCCGAGGTGACACTGCTATCAGACCTCATTTCACCTTGCTGCAAAGAGCCACACCCAGGGAAAGGACAGAGTGTGTGGAATGCTGAGCTCCCGAGCTCCACATGCTGCTCCAAGGTTACAGCGGTGCAGCCCAGGTGAAGAGATGGGGTTACAGGTGAGAAGAGGCAAGGTGACACCAACCAGTGAGGTCATGGAGGATGCCAGGCCACCAGGGTGACCTAAATCACATTTCTCCTCCCTTCTGACTGCCAACCAAAAAAGAGGTCACCGCTCTGGAAGTCACAGTGCTCAGTGGCTGCTGGGAGAGGCTGGTTATACATTACTCAAGAGCAACCATCCAGCTTCCTCCTGCCAGCCAGACTTTCCTTGCACAAGATGTGGTGTGAGCCACTGAAAGAGGCAAAGGGGCAGAGCTCAGAGCAGGCAAAGAAGAATGGGGTGACCCAGCACTGCTGGGCTGGCCACGTCACCCACAGGGTTAAAGGATGGATCTGAGTCCCCTCCGACCCCACAAGGGGCTTCTCTGCTGGCACCAACAACCCAGATGTGCTGCAGCCACAGCTGCAGAGAGCTGTAAAACCAGTGCACTTATTGCCAAACACAAGGAGCACAAAAATGACAGAGAATGGGACTTTTCAGTGCATCCCTAACAGTCTGAGCATGAAAGCCAGCAGCCCCCAGATTCACGTGCTCTGCTCCACAGCCAGTCACAGAAGCTTGTTTAGGATACTCTGATTTTCAAGGACTACTGAAATCTGCTTACCAGATTGGAAGCTCTTGCAAGATGTTTTGCCACAGATAAACAGTTCTATCTCTATCAGACACCCTGGGTAACCTCTTCCAAGTCACACCAGCTTCACACTGGAGCCAGCAGCACAGCAAGAACGGGGTGTTCTGCACCAGGCAACAACACCATTATCACTGTCTGTCCACCAGCACATGCTCTGCTCCAGCCCCCTTTCCCAAGCTGGAATAAGCAGCCTGGGATGTTATAGAAATAAGGAATTCTCTGGATCACCTCAGCCACGGACCTCCCAGGGGCTGGGATGCATCACCAGGATCTTCAGCCAATGCCACTACACGGAAACAACTGGCTTGTGTTACAGGAAAAGGGCGGTCCTGGCCAAAATTCAGTCCTGGGTTTCAACATGAGCAATGCAAGCTCTTGTTCCCAAATAATTCCTTGAAGTTTACAGAAAATTTAGAGGGTTTTTTTGGGGGGAAATAAAAAGATAGTGTCTCCATCACTGACATCATAAATTCTCCCAGCTGCAGAGCTGGCTGAGCGTTGGAAAGCTGCTCCTGAGCGAGCCAAGGCAACCAAAGCTGGAGAGAGAGCCAGAGATGCTGGAGATGGCAGAGCAGGCTGCCTGGGGCCATGGCACCAGCTGGGACGGACAGAGCACAGCCCTCAAGGCAGCACATCAGCGCCCTGTGCCTGCTCCTTCCACCCTGAGTCCTATGTGTGAAAGCCATGCTGCAAAGCAAAGTCCAGCTCCACCTGCTGAGATGCTGCCAACCTTTGATCCTAGAGGATGTTGAGGCTCTCCTTTCCCCCGCATCCATATAACACGGTCATAAAGCTGCCTAGGGGAAAGCAATACCAGGAAATGAGCTGTCCTGTGCTGCCAGCAGAAGTGCCAGCTCTGCCCTTAGAATGCACCTTGGATGGAGAGGAAGTGCTGGATGGCAGCAGCCCCTTGACCCTTGCCACAGGTGTCCTGCCAGGGGACACAGGGTGGGACAGGCACACAGCTTGCTCCTGAGGGAGGAAACACCCCAAAGACAACCACACAATTGTCAGCATCAAAAGGGACCTTCTAGAGATCAGATACATCAGGGTCACCCAGTGACACAGGTGTGTTTGGAATGTCTCCAGACAGGTAGGCAGCCCGCTCCAGTGCTCTACCACTCTCAGCAAACACCGCTCTGTTGCAGCTTTCCCAAAAAAAGCCACCACCGCCACCTTCCAGGAGCTTCATCCCCAAACGTGTCTTGCCGAGGGCTCTGCCACGGGCCAGGACAGCCCCGCTGAGCCTGAGCCCCCCCGGGGCTGAATTACCACCGATGTGACAGAGACCGCCACCACCCCAGGGGCTCCGGGCAGCGGCGGGGAGGTGACAGCGCTGTCCCCAGCCCCGTTCCCCCCGGTGCCCGCTCACCTCATGTTCTTGACCGTGCGACCGCCGTTGACCAGCAGGCAGGCGACGGCCGCCAGCGCCGAGGACACCACGCACAGCAGGCAGTAGAAGCCGATGCGCAGCGCGAAGTTGACGCTGGGGCTGAGCTCCATGAGGACGTGGAGCAGCAGCAGCACGGCCGTGCCCCATAGCAGCCACCCCAGCTCCATGACAGCTCCACCCGGACTAGCCGCCACTGCCACCTCCTCCCCGGGCAGCCCGCGCTGAGCCCGCCTTATGTGGGCGGCCCGGCCCGCCCCGCCGCTCCCTCCGCCGCTCCCTCCGCGGGGCGGGCCGGGCGCCCGGGGGATGTTGCCTGTGCAGCGGGCATTCCTCGGGCTGCGTGCTGGGCGGGGCTCGGTGGAGCCAGGGAGGGGAGGCGTGGAGGGCTGTGGGGGTTTGGTTCCCTCATGGAGCGCTGTGGGGGTTTGGTTCCCTCATCGACGACTGTGGAAGTTTGGGACCCTCATGGAGCCATCTGGAGTTTTGGGACCCCCGTGAAGCCCTAGGGGCGTTTTGTCCCCTCACGAAGCCCTGTGGACATTTTGGCCCNGGGAATGTTGCCTGTGCAGCGGGCATTCCTCGGGCTGCGTGCTGGGCGGGACTCGGTGGAGCCAGGGAGGGGAGGCGTGGAGGGCTGTGGGGGTTTGGTTCCCTCATGGAGCGCTGTGGGGGTTTGGTTCCCTCATCGACGACTGTGGAAGTTTGGGACCCTCATGGAGCCACCTGGAGTTTTGGGAGCCCCGTGAAGCCCTAGGGGCGTTTTGTCCCCTCACGAAGCCCTGTGGACATTTTGGCCCCTCACGAAGCTCTGTGGGTGGGTTTGGTCCCCTCATGAAGCCCTGTGGACATTTTGGCCCCTCACGGAGCTCTGTGGGTGGGTTTGGTCCCCTCATGAAGCCCTGTGGACATTTTGGTCCCTCGTGGAGCCCTGTGGATGTTTGGGAACCTCACAGAGTCCTGTAAGGGGGTTTGGTCCCGTCGTGAAGCCCTGTGGACATTTTGTCCTCTCACGGAGCCCTGTGGGGATTTGGGGCCCTCATGGTGCCATTTGGGGGGTTTGGGACCCTCATGGAGCCCTGTGGACAGTTTGTCCCTTCATGGAACCTTGTTGACATTTTATCCCCTCATGGAACCCTGTGGTCCTTTGGGACCCCCATGGTGCCATGTGGAGGGATTTCACTGTGTGATGCTATGGAAAGGCTTTGGGGTCCTCCATGCTGGGAAGGAATTTATGTCCCTCAGGGCACTGTGTGGGGTCTGGGGACCCTCATGGACCCTCTTCTCTGGTGCTTGATGCTGGTTTTCCAGTGGCACAAACATGCTGAGCGGGATGGAGCCTTCCCTGCTGGCGCTGGGGTTAGGATAGGATCAGGCTCTGAAGCTCTGTGGGTACAAAGCTGATATGGGAGATGAAAATGTCTGCTGGAACAGACACAAACCATTCATTGACCTCAGCTGGTTTTGCAACACTTTTTATAGCGAAACCTGAGTCTTGTGAATCTCCACGGAGACTCCACTGGGGTAAGATGTGACCCCATGGTTCTGAGCATCCCCTTGGCATCCACAGCTTTGCAGCTCCTGGAAAAATCAAGGAAAAGTGTTAGCCCCGTTAAAATAACTGTTGTTCCCTCAGCTGTCCTTGGATTCACCAACAGAGGTTGCGTTCTGTTCCCAAACGAGCTGCCACCAGAAAAGGGAGGGCTCACTGCACTTTCCCTGCCCCGCAGCAGCTTTAGGGCTGCGAGCAGCACACAAACTCCTTCTCTACAGAGAGCTCCTGGCTGTCTCCCTATGGCTGCCAGGCAATGACATCTCAGAGCTGGTCTCATGATTCCAGCTAATGCCACAAAGAACCTTTATTGTATCAGCATCTCCACGCAGCATTAGATTAATCCCCGCTGCCTGTGTTGTGTGGGCTGTTCAGGGAGCCTCGCTCCAGGTCCGTGCCAGCCAACATATGCCTGGGAAGTCACTGAGACCTTTGCAGCCGAGCAGATGCTGGGCCCGGAGCGATTCTGTGTTATCCTCGTGACTTTTTGCTTTTGTTGACATGAGAAGAAAGTCCCTGATCTGTCAGCGGAGCATCGTGCGGCCTGATCCGCAGAGCTCATAAACTCTGGCTGACGTTGGGAATCTGAAATGTAAATTCTGGCAGGGCCACGGTGCCAGTGGCAAGCAGAGTGAACAGATCCAGTGTGGCGGGGTTGGTGCAGTGCTCCATGTGTGGGCTCCTGGAGGAGCTTGGCTGCCATCCTCTTCTCCCCACGCTCTCCAGCGCATTATCTGGAGTAATGCAAATGAAACATTTGATATTAGTCTGTAGCTCAAGGAAGGGGAGTGCTTTCTGATGCCAGATTAGAAGCCAGACATGGGCCTGCCTGTGAGCAAGCAGAGCTGTCACGCTGAGTTATTTCATAAGGCAGGCAGTGGTGCTGCCAGATGACGACAGCCTGTGCGTTAACATTTTCATAACAAACTGCCTGATGGAAGAGGTCCGAGAGCCTCTGCCCACTGTGCAACACAAGGATCACCTCATCACCCTGAGACATGGCCATTTTGGGGCAGAGGCAAAGATGACCCCATCCCTGTCCTCCCAAGCTGCAGCAGCCAGGATGCAGTAGTTCCAAATTCTCAAAAAATCCCTGTTTGCTAGATTGAGCTGTGTGTTTTGCATATTTAAGCTACTGATTGGATTATTTAAGCATGGTAGAAGGATCTCTGGCAGGAGCAAGAGCCCATCAAGTGCCAAGCAGAAGGGTCCATGCAGCATCACTGCTGGTGGGATTTCTGTGCCTGGGTCCATGAAGAGCCACGAAGCCCAAAGCATTACTCTTATCTTACAATAATCTGGCTGTGTTCTTTTATCTTTCATTTGCCTAAATTTATTGCTTCCCTTGGCAACAACGTGTGACCTCCCTGTGGATGACTAGCTTCTGACTGGAAAAGAAACAGAGCCAGGGAGAGCATCTCCCACATACGGAGAAGGGAAGAGAGGGAAAGCCCTCGGGAGGGGGTAGGAAGGAAGGAGGGATGTGTCCATCTGCTGGCTGAGCAGGTTGTAGAGCAGCAGGAAGCTCAAGGCTGGGTGGGTGGGTGCTCAGCAGGACCCTCTGGAGATGCCAGCTGTGCCAAAGGAAGGCTGGATTTATGGAGAATCTCTCACCCTGCCTCTGCCCTTGGCTTCCCACAGCAACTCTGGCAGCTCTATCCATCAGCCTGCTTCCCTTTGCCTCCTGCCAAGGGCTGTGTGTTGAAAGCAGCAGCTGGGTTTGGTGACATTAAAGTGGGGTGGAGGAGGAAACAACCAGCCAAACATCCTCGTTCATGGCCTTTTCATGGCACGCATGTGTGAGGCTGGGAGCCCTAGCAGGAAGGGCAGACAACATGAAGCTGTGGGCTGTGCAAACTCCTCAGCACCAACCCCTCGTGCTGGGTGCTGCACTGCAGCCTCCATTGTCAGGGGCTTGGGGACAGTGAGGTGATCCAGACATCTGCTATAACTCCTTCCAGACCTCTGTCAATCCATCCATCCATCCATGCATCCATCCATCCATGCATCCATCTATCCATCCACCTCCTCACCTGTCTGAATTACCAGCTGGCTTTGGGAGATGTGTCAGAGCCTGGTGTCTCTGTGTGTCACCTCTGTAGCTCAGGGTACACAGGACAGCCCAGCATCACAGCAATGACGTGTTTACCCTGTGTAACACTCTCACATGGGCACCTGGACTTTGTTTGCATCCATAAGCAAGGCTGCCCCAAGGGCTGACATCACTGGCTGGCATCAATTTTCCTGCCAGTGTTGCCCTGGCAAACACAGTGAAGAGGTTTGCTCTGGTCGGGAACACCACAGTCTGCTTGGTGAGGATGGTGCTAAGAGCAGTTTGTGCAAAGATGTGGGTGAATCTCATTTCCCTGTTGCCTAAACGGGCACATGGGAGGTGAAATTTTCCTGCTGCTCCTTTTGTGGGCAGCAGGGAAACTCATGGCGAGCCTACAGTCGCAGGGGCAGAGCTTCAGCCTGACCCTCAGCCTCCACGCTGGCTCCTGCTGCTCCATGGCCACGCTCCCTGTGGTTGCTGGGATCCTCAGTAATCACACGTCAGCGCTCTGGTGACAACAGAGTAAACACTCGGGGAGGAACCGGCTGGTGACTCAGCGTGGTTTCAGTGTGAGCTCTGCAGTTCCCCGCTCCACACAGAGCCTTGCACAAGAACCAGAAGCATGAGATTGCTAAACTGCCCGAGCTTCCGCAGGCACAGCCTCACCTGGCCACTGCAAAGGCAAAGAGCCCAAGGGACTTTGACTCTGAGAACACGCAGTTAAGATAATAATGTGTTTTAAAAGGCTATTAAATAATCTGAACCTTCCTTCCTGTAACCTTTACTCACCTACAAGTAACTCTATTGAAAAAGTAAGACATCATCTGCTGGGACGTTCATTCCAGCCACGTGTGGATTTAAATCCATGCAGGACACAAGGCAGGATGCTGATCCACAGAGGAATGCCACACCAGCACCCCACAGGGTGCCAGGGCTGTCAGTGAGGCTGAAGACTGGTGTTTGCAGAGCCAGTGAACATCCCAGGCAAGGATTGCAGCTGGGTTAACACACCACCAAGCCCCTCAGCACTGGCTTTTATTTTTTTGCTCCTTTAGACTTTGCCAAAAACAGGAGGCAGCAAAAGCACTAGACTTCCAGATCTTACTGTTGCATTTACATTTGTAACCACAGGCTGGAAATCCCCCTGCGCCTCATGGCCTCTGCACCATGCTCGGAAATGAGAGTGTGCCCAGCACAGGACATCTTGTCTGGCTGCAGCTCTCGAGCTCTTTCAGGCACAGGGATATAAAATTTGAATCACTTTCTTTTTTCCCAAGTTGCAATTCAATTAGGCTTTCTCCCAAATGTCATGTGTAAATAAAGGAAATCAGATTGTTTCTGATGGATTTTGTGCTGTAGGAAGGGGCTGGGTGGTTGACCTGGTGACTGATGAACTGAGCAGGGAAGGCAGAGCTGTGAACCAAAGGCTTCTCTTGGTGGACAACCTGGCACTGGAAAGGGGTTTGTTGCATCTCCCTTGTCAGAGCTTCTCAGCTCATAATGTGTCCCACCTGGTCTGGATTCAGCCGGTGGTGCTGAGCTCTGGGTGTGTCTCCAGGTTGGACTGTGTTTATGGGCTGTGTGTGCCCCACCTGTGCAACCTGAGCCAGCAATCTCATCCCCTCCTCTCCTGCAGCCCTTGATCTCTGAGCTGTGGATGTGTGGCTGTAATTACAGGAACTGGGCAGATCCTGTTTCCCTGGGGATCTGCAGTCCTGACCACTGCAAAGTGGGACACTGGGGCTCTGGGAGTCGAGGCAAGGTGTGCCCAGAAAGGAACACTGATCTCCACTGGAATCTCCATCCCCTGAGATGTCCTGAGGGACATTTCTCTTACTCTGAAGCATCCCATGGCACCTGCTGGGTGCAGGCTGAGCCATGCTCTCTCCCCAGACTGAGTGTGGCATTCCCAGGTTGCCAGACTTGCCAGCACTGTGCCACAGGGTGTGCCAGCTCTGTGGCACACAGCAGCACCAAAGGGCCTTTGGTCTATGTCCAGGTGTGCAATTAAACATCATTTCTGTGTCACAGGGCTGCTCCTGCAGCTGAGCTCAGCCAGGGGCAGCTGCAGCACCTCCCCAGCCCCAGATCACCCCGAGGCTGCTGGTTGCTCTGCTGGTGCTGCCAGAACCACCACCTTTGAAGATGATCCCATCCTCCTGCTTCTGAGCAAGTCTCCTGCCCCCTTCTCTGCCTCTCCAAGGGAAAATGGGCTCCAGCACCTGCACAGACACTTGCTGGGGCTGAGCACAGGAGTTTCTTGAGAAGAAGAAGGCGTGTTGCCACCATGGAGCAGTGGAAATGTACTGACACCGTTGGGCAGGGCGGGAGGGAGCGGAGCAGCCCGGGGTGCTTTCAGCACAAAGACCGTTTTTCTTGTGAACAGCTTCAGTCTTGCCACAGGAATGAATTTGGGCTGGGGCTGAGCTCACACAGGGCTGGATCCCAGAACAGGCTGCACCACAGCCAGGCAGCAGCTCTGTTTAGTAGAAGCACAATGTGAAACCAGCACCCAGGTGTTTGGGTGTGTGAAATCAGTACCCATCTCTTCTTGGGGTGCCTGTGTGGGAACAGAGGGTCTGGGTAATTGCTGGGTGGGATGCTGGGGTATCTGGAATTGGATGCCACAAACTCCCCAGGTGCTGCCCTCTCATTGCACAGCCCTGCTGGAGCTGCCAGTGTGTTGCAACTGGCTCAGGATCTCCTCCAAGTGCCAGAGTCCAGCATAAGGTGAATTCTTTTCCTGGCAGACCTCCCTGGAAATAAACTATGTGCACCTTAGCAGGCTAAAATCCACATGGGGAATATGTCTGCATGAAACAAACAGTTGCTGTCTCTCTGTTTCCTCTGTTATTGATTAATGCCTTTTAATGACTCTGACCTCAAAAATCTTGTAGTTGCCACCTTCACAGAAGATCAATGGAGCAGCATTAGCAGGAGACAGAGGCAAACTGTCCTGGGTGAGCTCTCTGCTGAGGCCAATTTGGGAGCAGCACAATCAATAGTGCAGCATGACCTCTCCCTCTTGCTTGCTTTTTTTCTCCTTGAGCTGGTTGGGCAATAAAGTCTGCTCTGAGCTTTCACCAGGACTAGATTATAACTACCCAAATTGATCTGATATGTAAAGGATAAAAGGGCCTCTTAAGCCAGCTGTCTGCACTGGCAAAACTCAAGTGGCTGAGCAGACAGGGTCAGACCCTCATTAATTCCTGGATGCTTGGGACCCTGCTCATGCCATGCGTGAAGGCTGGACCACAGTGCTGGAGGGAGTCAATTAGTCATGACAAATCCAATCTGACTTCTCCCCAGAGCTTTCCCAGTCAGCTGCCTGTGCTGCTGGTGCCTTTTCATGAGTGCATCGTCATTGAAGCTACCATGCCCTGTCCCTCCTGCTCTTTTGTGATACCTCCTTGTTTCTGTTATGTGTCTTTCTCCAGGGAGAAATTGTGCTGAGGAGGGAGAGCCCTTTATTGGTTCACATGCTGCAGTGAGCAGATGTGTCCCAGGTAAAGTGTGAGGTCCCTGGGCAGAGGACGTGAGGGGGGTTCTCCTTTGCTCGGACAGCCACTGCCTTCTGCACATCAACCCTCCAAACTGCAGCCTGTCTCCTCGCTGAAGCTGATAAACAGGGAGTGCCTGGAAGATCAATGTTGACTTAAAAACTGTGTCCAGACCTGCTTGCCCCACCTGTGCATCTCTGTCTCCTCTGAGGCCAACTGAGCCCCGTGCCTGCTCCAAGGAATGTCTCCCTGGCCAAGCCTGACTTTGGGAGCCAAATACCATGGGTGAAAGCCGAGCCCTGGCTCTTATGTGGAGGCTGCCAGGGGCTGTCCATGGGCACTGGTGAGGGAGGAATCCCCTGGGTTGTATCTCCCAGAGCAAGCCCTGGTGATGAGTAACTCCATAATCCAAGCCAGTGCAGGGATCTGCTTGCTCAGCCCCCTTCTCCAATCTCCTTTCCAAGCTCCCTTTCCTCCTTGGCTGGGAAGCGCCCACGGTTGGCACATGATGGAAATCCCAATGAGAGAAGCTCCCCTAGCAGAGCCAGCACCGCAGGGCTCCCAGCCACAGCCACCTCCCTTTGCCTTTAACCCCAGCACTGCCTGCAGAGCCTTTGAGCATCCCTCTCTTCCACCTCATAGTTCAGGGACAACCCTGGCGTGTCCCCAGCCCAAGGGGCTGGTGGTGAATGAAGAGTGAGACCCCCAAACAGTTCGAAGCAAGCCAGGAGCTCTGTGGGGGGCTGCAATCCTGACCCAAAGCATCCAACGAGCCCCAGCATCCCCATTCAACCCCCTCGGAACTTCGTAGTGCTTAATTACAAGTAGCAGGGTTTCGGAGAGGAAGTGGAGGGGGCGAGCACAGGACAGATTGGAGGGAAGATTGTGCTGGGGGTGGCAGGGCTGTCAAGCCAGAAACACAAGAGCTGATTAGCATTTCTAATTATAACCGATGCGCTCAGCCCGGCAGAGCCCGGCAGGCAGCAGAGGCAGCTGACGGGCTGTGCGGAGCCAGCTGTGGATGCCACGCAGGAAGCGCGGGCGATCAGCCTCAAATCCTTCAAAGATGCACAGAAAAGAGCATTAAAGCCTGGATCCATCATCTCCGGAGCTGCGGCGCTGCCTGGGAATGCTGGGTGCCATCACAGCCCACCCGGGGCAGAATGGCAGAGGAGAGGGGGGTGAGATGTGCCCCTATTTCGGTTCGGGGTCCTGCACTCCGCTGCCGAGCAGCAGCTCTGGGCACTGCGGGTGATGGCATTGTGCTGTCCCCATCTGTCACCCAACTCTGACATCCCACCCAGAGGAAGGTGGGCAGCACAGGCTGCTCTGGAGGGGACGGGTGGCTGGAAGCTCACGAATCACTGCTGCTAGCTCTGGCTAGAGATCATTTACTCATTATCATTTAGTCAGGTAAATATTACGGGCCAGCAAATGAGCGCTCCAGGGCTGTGGCTGCCCTGCGAGCTCCCATGTCCCGAGGGCACAGTGCTCTTGGGGACGTGCCAGCAGAGCCACCGCCTGGCAGGGAAGTGATCAGAGGCCAGCGTGCGGCACGCTGCGGGCTTAGCTGGGATTAACAGGGCTTTGACCAGGAGAAACTGAAGCGACTTAATCAAGGCAGTGAGTAAAAGAATTCCCAGGGAAGAGATGAGCATTGACGGATCCCGGCATCTTCTGGATGCTGGCAGTGCCTGCGGGAGCATTTTCCCCACCTTCGAGCTACACAGCTCTGGTGGGTGCCTGCCTGATGCTGGAGCCCATCCTGGCAGTACCAGGGGAATTTTGGGGAGGGAAGAGATCCCTTGTACAGGGGCAGCAGCAGCCCAGGCAGTGCATTCCTGGTGCCTGAGATGGAAACCAGAGATGGGCACCACGGGGAGAGATCTTGCATGAGGTATCATCACACCTGCAGGATTTTTATTACTCTTTTGATTGGATTAATTAATCATTCAGTGATAACTGCTTGTTAGGCATTCTAGCAATCAATACTAATCACTTAATTACTTGGCATATTACAGCTTGGGATGGTCTGCTCATTCCTAATTAGATCCAGTGGACAATCCACCCCTGAATTTTGCAGAGAACTGCAGCAGAGTTCTGTGGATTTCAAGCCACCCTCAGCCCTGGCCCAGGTGTGTAATTTCCCATCTTCATCGAGGATTCTTCCCCCACTCCTGGTCTCCAAAATCAGGGTTCAAGTCACAAGGAGCTGCAGGAACAGGGTGAGTAAGGAGTGTGGAATGCATCCAGCAATGTACCTTCCTGTCCCTGCCGTTTCCCAAGTTACCAACCCCACCGTCAAAAATAAATCTCAGAGACTTTTCTTTTTTCCTGTCTTAATTAACACTTCTTAAAAATAAGAACCCACCAGAGAACCATCCTGGCTTCAGTGGGATGGTAAAACCTGCCTGGATGGGGGCTGTGGGTGGCCAAGGTGACGTTTATTGTCCCTGTCACGGCAGCACCGTGGGCAATGTCAGCCCAGCCCACACAGAGGTCAGAGCACAGCACTGCAGCAGCAGGGATCTCCTCGGGGTTAAATGCAGCCAGCAAATACATTGCAGGATTTGGGAGGTTTCAGTCAGTTTTGTGTGATGCTCCTTGTTCATCACCACTATTCAGATTAGTCCAGCAAAGGCTTTTGCTCATTAGGCCCTGATTACTCAATGCTTGGCACTCACACTGAGCGGAGATCTGGGCTCTCAGTGACCAGCTTGTTTTCAAAGGTCATTTTCAAAGGAGGGAGCAACCTGAACCATGAAAAGGGGGCAAATGGATAATATGAAGATTTGCTGATAGCAAGGAAAGAATTATCTTAATGACCTCGTGACTAATCTTTTTTTGAAGTGAAGTTTCCCAGGTAATTTCCCATCATATTATTTACTCTCTGGCCTCCTTGCTCTAACTTGCCTGTGCACACAGGATCCCCCTGGATGGGGCCTGTCAGACACAAAGCAGCCACAGTGCAAACAGGGAGGACCAGCCAGTGCTGCTGCTGGGCTTCGGGGTGGGGAAAGGACACAGCGAGGAGGAGAAGGAGCAGCAGTGATGGCAGCGCTCAGGCCTGAGGGGATGCAGCCCCCGAGCTGTGCTCGCAGGTGACCTGCTATGGGTGACAAGGAGGAACTCTGTCTGTCTGTCACCCAAAGCGGCTTTTAGTAAACCTGGAGTTGCTGTGAGTGCTGGGGGCCAGGTGGGATCATCATCTCCCTGCTCTGCCAGGAACATCCAACCAGGGCTGCGCGGTGAGCCTGGGGATGGCATCCCCGAGCGGGTGGAACCCCGGAATGTGGTGCGTGCGTGGGGATGACATCCTCAAGTGGGATGAGCGGGTGGATGGGACCCCCGGGCTGGGATGCCCAGATGCGGAGGGCTGGATTCGGCTCGGCCGAGCGGGGCCGTGGCGGGCAGCATCCCCCCGGCTGCCCGGGCTGCGGCGGAGCTGCGAGCGCCGCCCCCGCCTCCC
>VXBI01006902.1:410698-423608 GCA_013397375.1 Toxostoma redivivum
TCCAAGGGCCTGCAGGTACCGGCAGAGGGAGGATGCGCCGGGATGGAGGATGCGGGCTCGGGGATGCGCTGTGCCGTGGGGATGCGCTGGGATGGGGGATGCGGGCTCGGGGATGCCCGTCTCCGCATCCTGGCACCGGCCGTGCACAAAGGGACGCTCCGCCTCGGTCCCTCCGACGCCGGTGCGAGGAGCTGGGGGTAGGACACCGGCACCGCGAGGGTCTGGAGCAGCACCGGGGGGATCTGGAGCGGCACCGGGGGTCTGGAGCAGCACCGGGGGCCGCAGAGGTTGCATAACCCGCGCCGCGCTCTGCCGTGCCGGAGCCCGGGAGCGCCAGGGCAGCCCGGCCGGCAGCGCCGGGTGAAGCCGCCGATGCAGCAGGGCAAGGATGGCTCCTTCCTTCTCTTCCTTTCTTTATTTTCCCTCCTCTTCCCTGAGCTTCCGAGGAGCCGGGCACCTCCCTCAGATCTCCAGGGATGCTGGGGCCAGGGATGTCAGGGATGCTGGAATGGGTGTTTTCTCTGCAGCCCTGGGATGAGAAACCCTGGCTGGCAAAGATGCTGGAGCAGAGGGGTTATCCCGGAGGGGGTGAGGGAATTACCCGGTGCTGGCAGGAGGTGGGTGCAGAGCTGGGACTGCTGTGAAACAACCCCCGTGTTCCCAGGGGAGCTGCAGGCATGGAGCAGGATTTTGTTGATGCTGCATCCATTTTGCCTTTGAAGTCAGCCCCAGCCCAAAGTCACTTCCAGATCTTCCAGAGTCACTCTGGAACTAAATACAGCAACTCTCACAGGGTAACACCCTTCAGTGCAGGGAAGGCAATGGCGAGAGAAACCCCCGTGCCTTGAGACTGAGGTGCTGGAGGAACCCTCAAAATCCAAACTCCAAGCAAAGCTTCTCAGTGATACGCATCCCCCACTCCCACATTTCTTTCCACCATTTAGGGGATGATGAAGCCAGAGCTCCCCATGCCATGCTCAGGCCGCAGTCCTGCCCCCCCTTCTGCCACAGGAACATGATGGATTCTAAGTCAGAATAAGTAAAAAGTGACATTTTGTTTATTCCTGTTTCGGGGGCTGCTGTGCTGGGAGGGATCTCAGGGTCTCAGTGTGTCTGACTTCAGAGCCATGAGCTGCTTCTCAGCTCACAGGAGCAGCCACCCACACTTTGTCTTTGCCAAGTCCTGGCTGTGCTTGGCTTCTCTTTAATTTAATTTCACGTTAATTAGCAGTGCCATTGCTTGACAGGTGAACCGAGCACCCTGGCCCGCTTCACACTTTGGGGTTTTCAATTAACAGGAGAAATGTCACGATCTCGAGGCAGACCTGCCTGGTCTCACCCTCGTTTCCCATTCCTGTGGCTCCCAGAGCCCTGACAGCTCCTGGAGAGGGGCTGAGGAGGAGCATTTTGGAGGTGGGGAGTGGTTTTAGGCTACAAGACCCAAGTGAGGATCCCTGGCAGGTTTTAAAGGTGCTGCACCCAGTCAGATACAGCCCTATCCCAGCAGCAGGTCGTGAGGAGGGTTTGGAGATGGCCAAAGGCCAAGGGTTCTGTAGAATTACCTTCAGAAACGGGACAGAAGGGTTTGTTTAATGCAAGAATTCATTCCCTGCCCTTTGGCAATGCTGGGATCTGCTCTGTTCCACGAGCCAGGTGAGCAGCCTCTCGTGCAGGAGTCCAGATGGCAGCAGTGCTGCTGTGGCAGGGTCAGGGGGAAGAAACAAAGCCAACAAAACAAAATCCTGCTGAGAGCCTCTGAGTTGTTTGCACAGAGCATCACCCGTGAGCTCCTGGGTTTGTTACTCACCCCCTCCCACACGGGAACTGCTGTTGGGAGCTTCCCCTGCCCGTGGTGAAGGGGGGGTTCTGCTGAGAGGGGCTCCCCAAACAGGAGCAGAGCTCTTGCAGCCCCACACTGGGGTACCCCAGGCTTGCACAGTGGCCACAGCTCCCAGGGATGCACAGCATCCAGCTCCTTGCAGCCCAGCTCTGTAATCCCCCTGCTTTTAGGGAATTTTAAGTGACCTACTTGCAGCAGGAGTTGCATAAGAGACTGATGAATATATATAAAAAAGGCTGAAGGTTTCCCCAGCGCTCAGGTCAGTTTGTGTGGCAGAAGCCGTCCTTGGCCAGCTGTCGCTGCCCTGCCCTTCAAAAAGGGTTTCAAAAGCATTTCCTTTGCCTTGCAGGGCCGCCTCCCAGGGATCAAGGTGAAGTACCTGCTGGTGGTGTGGCTGGGCATCTTCGTGGGCAGCTGGGTGGCCTACATGCACTACTCGTCCTACTCAGAGCTGTGCCGCGGCCACGTCTGCCGGATGATCATCGTGAGTGGCAGCACAGCCCCTGTTCGTGCCTCCTGCTTGGGGTGCTGGGTTGTGGGAGCCCCATTTCCAGCCTCTCAAACCCCAAAGCTGGGAGGAGGAGCCCTCCTGGCAGTTGCTGCCCTGCCATGGCACGGAGCTCGGAGCAGCAGGGTTGAGGTGACCTTAGCCTGCCAGGGTGATGGTGAAACAATTTAATGAGATGCCAGAGGGAAGCAGCTGGGGCAGATGTGGGTGGATCCATGTCTGTGCACATGAAGCTGGAATGTGAGGGCAGGGAGCAGCATCTGGGGACAGGGACAGCATTGCACTAGTCCCCTCTGGGCTCTGCAGAGCAGGATGAAAAAGGGGAGCACTCTCTCTGAGTGCTGATGAGCCCTAAGGAAAGCACAGAGCTCCATGGGGCAGCCTGGCTCTGTGTGCTTTGCCCTGTTTGGGGTGCATGTTCTGTGTTCGTGTGTCTCTGGTGTGGGAGCAGGTCTCAGCCCAGCCCAGGTGAGGAGGGGGAGCTGGGCTGTGTCAGAACAAGCCTCGTTTATCAATCCCTCAGCAGAGAAGGGAGGCAGGAATTGCCATAACAACAGCGACGATCGTTTAATTTGATTTTCTGCCTGACTCCGACCGCGGGGTCTTGGGCGCTAATTCCTGCTCGGAGCTGGGGCTTCCAGACACTGTGTCTGGCCATGGCCTCTGTGAGCAGGTCCAAGGGTTAATTCCCATCCACAGCAGAAAAAAAAAGGGAAAAGATGCAGTGAATGTCTGCAGCTCCAGCTTCCAGACCTGAGGCTGCCGTGCCCTCGCTGAGGAGCTGCAGAGCTGCAGCCTCTCCTGCTCCAGGATGTCTCCAGCTCCAGCCTGGCCACGGATCAGAGCCACTGTCCCTGTCCCTGCCACCTCCTGGCCTGGGGCTAGCCTGGTTCACAGCAGGGACTGCTGAGCAGCCTGAGCCTGTGCATCGTCACCCAACACCATGCTGCCCTCTCCTCCAGCCCAGGGAGTTCTTCCAAACTCCTGGATTTGCAGTAGCAGCATCCAGGAACAAATCTCCAGCAGCACAAGGGTCCCTGCCAGCCCAGCCCCACCACACCCAAGGCACTGAGCCATCCCTAAGGGCCGGTAGAAATCTGTCCCTGCTGAGCTCCTGTCTCTCCTTGCCCTCTCCAGTGTGACCAGTACAAGAAAGGGATCATTTCTGGCTCCACGTGCAAGGACCTGTGTGAGGAGCGCAGCCTCCTGTTCCAGCACTGCCTCTCCTCCTCCCCCAGCCAGCAGGTAGGTCTGTGCCCCCCAGCCATGCCAGGGGCTGGGCACCACCATCAAACCCTGCAGATCTCCCCCTCTGCCCATGCTAAAGGAGAACCCAGCTCCCTCCATTGCTGTCCCCCTCCCTGTGCTCCAGGTTTACAGAGGGCTCTGGAGGGACAGGGAGGTGATCATCAAATGTGGCATTGGGGAAGCGCTGAGGGCCGACAGCCGCCCAGACTCTGTGCCCAGGAGGGACGTGGTGCTCTTTGACAAACCCACACGGGGGACCTCGATGGATGAGTTCAAGGAAATGCTCCTCAACTTCCTGAAGGTCAGTGCAGTGCCCTGTGTGATCCCACCTGCCTGGGATGGCTCCTGTGAGGCAGAAACACCAATTGTGTTTTTCCTTTCCTTTGAACGAGAGCTCCTCCTGCCCGTGCTCCCCACCCAGTGCTGGGTGCCAGAGCCATTCACTGTGGAGGAAAACCTCCAAACCTCCATTCTCTCCTCCATTCTTATCTGTGAGATTTTAGTAGCTGTGCCATGGCTGTGGGTGGCATCTGTGCTGGGCAGAGCTGATTTGGTGGCCCTGATAGTTACCCCTGTTGGGGCTTCTGCAGCAGAGATGGGGTGGCAGCTCTGACAGGAGGGTCTAGAGCAGCCCTGAGGCTGGTAAAATTCTGCTGGAGCTGGATCTGCCCACACATGGTGTGGCACTGGATTTTCTGGAGTGTCACATTTCCTTCTCTCCCCAGCTCAGTTCTTTGCTCCTCCAGCTCAGTTTTGTGACATGACACCCAAGCATGGAGAGCTGTGAGGGTCTGATGCCACTTCTTGTCCTGTTTGCAGTCCAAGCTGGGGGATCAGCCATCTCTTCCTGCCTTGGTGAGCCGGACCATCACAATGGCAGACGTGAACCATGATGGGAAGGTGTCCCTGGCAGAGGCCAAATCCATCTGGGCGCTGCTTCAGCTCAACGAGTTCCTCCTCATGTTCTCCTTGCACGAGAAGGAGCACACAGCCAAGCTGCTGGGGCACTGTGGGGACCTTTATGTCACCGAGAAGATCCCCCACACCTCCCTCTACGGGGTGGATGTCCCCCCTTTCCTGCAGTCCCTGCTGCCTTCCATCGGCCACCAGCTCATCCACCAGTGGTTCGCTCCAGCCTGGCCCCGGCGCGCCAAGATCGCCATCGGCCTCCTGGAGTTTGTGGAGGAAATCTTCCATGGCACCTACGGGAGTTTCTACATCTGCGAGAGCAGCCTCAGGAACGTGGGCTACAACGACAAGTACGACTTCAAAATGGTCAACCTGCACAAGGTGGCGACGGAGATGACAATCAGAGGCTTCCTCAAGGGCCGGCACTGTGAGCAGAACGGGGACTGCACCTACGGCAGGGACTGCACGGCCACGTGTGACAAGCTCCTGAAGCAGTGCAAGAGTGACATGGTGCAGCCCAACCTGGCCAAGGTGTGTGGGCTGCTGCAGGACTATCTGCTCTATGGAGCTCCCCTGGAGCTGAAGGAAGAGCTGCAGAAGCAGCTCCGAACTTGCATGACCCTCAGTGGCCTGGCCAGCCAGATGGAAGTGCACCATTCCCTCGTGCTCAACAACCTCAAGACCTTGCTCTGGAAGAAGATTTCCAACACCAAATATTCCTAACGGGGGAAGCACAGCCCTGGAGTTTCCAATCTGTGAGCTTGGAGCGAGGTCCAAGGGCTGAAGGCCTGTTTCTCCATCCTCTAGCCCCCAGGAAAAACACACCCTGCACAGGGAGTTCAGCAGAGCTGCAGCCCCTTCTCCTTCATGGAAAACCAAGCATCATGACTTCCACCAGCCAGCAGGATCAGGGATGGGTCAACAGGAGCAGAGCTGGGACACAGAGCAGGGCTGAGCAGGCTTGGGGGAGGAAGAAGACATGGAAAGGGAAAAGGAAGCAGAGCCCAGCTGGATGCATCAAACTGTTCCTTGATGAACAGGAAAGCAGAGCAAAGCGGTGAGAATGAATCATTCATGCTGTACTTGTCACATCTCCTTTTGAGGAACGGCTCTGATGTAAATAAACAGCTTTTACGTGAATCACACCCGTCCATCAATAGCCAAACAGCAGCCTGTTAAGTACCAGCTTGTTTGTGATCTAAAAAGGAGGGAAAGGTAGATTTTCCCCATTCAAAAGTCTCCTTAAATGTCTGAGTCATCTGCCATCAGATCCAGCTGTCACACAGGAAGCAGATCAGCTGTCTGCTGCACCGTGGAGAATCCTGGCAGTTCTTTGGTTCCGTTTTTAAGTGCCTGACCCTGACGGTGATGCCGTGGCTCGTGAGAGGCTCCCTGCAGCTGCTCCTGCCCCCAGTCTGGAATTGGCAGCACAAGCCATTCCCTCACGTGTCCGCTCTGGAAGCGGCCGAGGCCAAGGATGGCTTAAAGGCAAAGGGCTAAACACGAACCGTCGTGACCCCTTCGCTGCTCCGGGTGTCACTGCCCGCCACACTCAGAGCAGGGATAAGCCAACCCCTCCGTTTAATTCTCCAAAAAACTAAGCTGGGCTTGCCCTGCAGAGGTTGAAGGTTAATACCAGAATAATCCAGTGCTTCTCTCATTATTAAAATGAATTTCCAGGCAAAGCTTTTAGCAGGTCTCCAGACATTTTTTTTGGCTGTGTCTGCGCTCCCAGGGCTCTAACTATGGCTGTTTCCTTGAAACGCTCAATTATAGCAATCTTACAACTCTGGGCAGGGAGGAAGAGCTGGATAAACTCCCCCAAGGTTGCTCTGTTCCCAGAACAGCTCTGTTCCTGCTGCTGGAGCATGTGCTGGTTCTGCTGCCAACAATTCCTTAGGGAAGTGAGCGTGCAGCTGATGTGCAATCACAAAATAAAAATACACCTGACACTGCAGCATCAGGGCTGCAAAATTTAGGAGCCCTATGGGGAGAAAGATCGGGATTTTCCTTCTGTTGGTTTTTTAGGATCCTCATCACCTCTCACTGAGGGCATTTTGGTGTCAGGAGTGCTCTGTATCCAGCAGAGCTACCAGAGCTCTCCCTGCTGAGGAGCTGCCTCTGAAATGTGATTTATCCATGGAAAAGCTGAGCTCTCCTCAGGATTGTTTGAAGGGTCACTGCCAAGGTCCTGTGCAGGTTCAGGTGCACGAGGGAAAGCCAGGGCTGGAATTCACTGGAATTCAGAACTGAGGCTCCAGGCAGCCACCCCAGCTCCTCATCCCTTGTCCTGCATCCCCATGGCAACAGCTCCCCTGCCAAATCCATCTCCTCCTGCCAAAATCCCCTCCTCAGGGTGTCACAAAAGCCATTTTTCATCTTTTCTTCCATTGCTTACTCCCCCTAAATCCCTGCTGTTTCTCTTCCCTCAAAGCAGTGGTAAAGCACCTGGAAAAGTGGAGGAAAATCGTTCCCCCAATATCAGAACCTCTCTAAATATTTATGAAGAGGTGGCCCCTGTAGCTGAGAGACCTGGCCCTGACAGCTTAATTGAAATAAAGACACTTGTGACAACAATTGTTCCCTTAATCCATGCCCCCGTGGCCCTGGACACTCACAGGAATTGCTGCTGACTGCCAGGAATTCTGCTCATCACTAATAAAAAAAGCACAGAGTGCAGTTTACAAACCACACCGGGATACAGGAGAGAAATGAGTCAGGGCAAAACTGTTTTACACTCCAGTTCCTCCAGATTCCCCACAGGAAATGGGAAAGAAAAGCCAGGACACTCCAAGACTGATAATCTGATTTCACTGGATGCCCTTTGTGCCCAAAGGGATGGAGGTAAAAACCTTTAATTGCATTAAAACGATCCTAAATTCTCATATCCACAAAGTCTTAAATCCTAGAATGGTTAAAAAATAGCATTACTTGGGGTGCTACAAACACACAGCACAATCCTTTCAATCTTGTAGGTGGCATCTTTATTTAGTTTTTTATTTAAATTCTTCTTAACCATGTAGAGAAAACACAGATGATCAAGTTTTAGGAATCTCCAAACCATCAGACGTGGATGCTGCCAACCAGTTCTCAGCTGCCACGTTTGTCAGACATTCTGCAGCTCAAGGAATTATCTGCAAATAAAAAAAAAGTCCAGGATGTCAGAAAAGTTGACAAACAGGAAAGAAAAGGGAGCAATAATGTCAATACTAATGAGCTAATTAACCCCTGCCATCCAGCCTCTGCTGCCCTCATTGTCTTGGGATTGTCTCATGATTTTTCACATCCCAGAGGAAATAATGAAATATAAAATGAAACCACATTTTAAGGTTCTGTTATCAGGGTTCACAGGGAAACTTTTACAGGGATTTCCTTCAGTCCAGAAGGACATGGCAGAAATTCAGGAAAAGCTCTTTGCTGTGACATCAGAAAGGTTTTGGGAAAATATCTGGCTGGAGGAGCTTAGGAAAGGGATAATTTAAGAGCAGGATAGCTGGAGCCTACTCTGGGTTATTCCATCACTCCCTAAAAATCCCAAGGTGAGTTTGCCAACCTCGGTGCAGAGCCAAGCTATTAATAGCAGAGGGAAAAAAAAAATCTGGGCTCATTCCAGCTTTTAAAGCCATGACACAAACCAGTCCTTGATGATGAAGGGCTGTGCTATGTGCAGAGATTTGTAATTTCTCTGTAAACCACTTTCATGCAAAACATTCATGTTTTCCAGAGCTCAGTGAAGCAATATCCATGGCCCAGGAGAGCTGCCTGGGGAAGGGCAGCTCCAGTAAATGCCATCAGGAAAATGTTCATGGTTCTGCTGTGCCTCACACAGGGAAGCTCTGAGGAGACTCTCATTAGCACTCAGTGCCCGTGCAGAACCCCTGGTGTGAGGAAAGCTTGATGAAAAACCCCAAACACGGATTGCAGGGTTAAAAGAAGTCAAGAAATAATTTAAATAAAAGAGCCACATCCTCAAGCATAACCACATCCCCACAACCTTATTAACATTCTTTTCCAAAGCCAGTGACTTTTGCCAATTAAAGGGTTCACTCTGCACCACCTTTGGCCCTGTAATGGCCATTTAATGAGGTTTCCCATTTAGCAGTGCCAGAGTTACTCAGTGCAAAGCATCAGGGTCACAATCTGTGTGCCAGAGCTGCTCTCACTCAGCTTCTGGTGTCCCTCAAGAAGGGACAGTGACACACAGCACGATTTGGATATAGGGACAACTCTGGACAGGTTTTGGAGCAACCTGGGATAGTGCAAGATGTCCCTGAATAGGAGAAGGACTGCAGGACAGTGCCAGCTGCACCCTGTCCCTCCTTCACCACTCCCCAAGAAAGGCAAGAGAACAGTTAAAGCAATCATTGTCAGGTTGTTGAGCAATCCTGAGAGCTCACAGGGCTCAGAGCACCAGGGAAGACATCGCCTGTTCCTGTCTGCCACCGAATGACACAAACGTGGCACTGCAGCCACGCCTGCAACACGACTGGGGCAGGGGCTGGGCACTCCCAGCACTGCAGCTCACCTGCTCCGGGGCTCCTCCACGGCTCAGGGCTGCCCCTGGGGAAGGGGGAAGTACACGGGTTAGCCACACCCCAAAGCCTGCTTACACTGCTGCTGTTTCACTAAAAACAGAAATTTAAAAGAATTTAACAGCACAGGAGTATTTTGATTTTCTGATACGATTAAACTTGGTGATTCCCAGATCAGAAAGCCACGTGCAGCACTTCCCACTGTCTAACACCCAGATCTCACATTCCCAGCAGTTAATTTTTCCCCTGTCTCCCATCAGGCTGATTAACGATGTCAGGCTATCAATCACTCTGATTGCTCACAGGGTGCAGAACAAACGAGCGTAGAACATAGCCTGGGTTTCTCTTGCCACTCTTTGACACAAAGATGCCACAGCAGCCATCTCTGCAACGCCAGTGGCAGCCTGGGGGAAACAAATAACCCAGAAACTCTGAAAAAAACCTAATTATGGGTGGATGCCCACCCCTGGAAGCATTTAAGGCCAGGGTGGATGCTGCTCTGAGCAACCTGGAATAGTGGAAGGAGTCCTTTCCAATTCAAACCATCTCATGACTCTGTGATATTTATAAAAGCAATATTTTATCAACTATTTAAAAGCAGTGCTACAAAGGTATTTGCTGCACGTGGAGGTACCAAATGTAGCACCCCACTTACAGTCAGAAAGGTGTTTGAAGCTTGCTTGGGCAGCCTTTTTCTAAAGGATCACCCTTCATTTCTGGTCACACCATCTTGGTCACCTCATGCTTTTGTCCACTGCCAAGCTGAACAAAGAAAAACAAAGGAAAAATGCTGTTAATAATCACCTAATAACATTTTTTTTTATGAAATGTGTCATTTATCTGAAAACCAGAGAATTACAACAGTTAAAAGGAGGATATCTACTGAAAATTCATGTTAGCTACTGAAATATTTTAAAACATTTTCCTGAAATCCCTAAGTTTTCCTTCCTTCTTCAGTGGGGTATTATTAAAATACACAGCTGTGTATACTTCATATTAGATATATATACAATATGTATTAAAATATATACAGCTAATGTACATATTTATATATCTTTTTTGTCCCTTGTGCATTCCATGATATGCCCGATTTCCAGCGCACGTGGCAGCTCCCGGAGCAGCTCGGGGCCGGATCTGAGGGGGAAGCGCCATTCCCTCACCCTCACCTCGCTCGTGTCGGGTCTGAGGGAAAGCGCCATTCCCTCGCCCTCACCTCGCTCGTGTCCTGCCGCCGCAGCCGCTCAGCGCTGGGGCCGGGGAGAGGCGGCACCGGCCCTGAGGGAACCTCGCCGGAACATGGCGGGGGAAGGCGCAGCTGTGGAGCCGCCTCAACCAGCAGCGGTTTCCTGCGCCTGAGGGACGCAGGGTTTGCCGATGGCACCGCCGGGAGAGGCCGAGGCCGGCTTCTGTCGTGGTCCCGCTGAGGCACCACAAGAGCGCCGCTCCCGCCGCCCCGTGCCCGCCGAAAGGTCGATGGAGCCTCCGCCTCCTGCTTATATAGTGCGGGAACGGGCGGGCCTGCGCGCCGCTCTTCCGGCCGCGAGCGCCCCCTGCCGGGCGGGAGGACCCTGAGCCGGGAGCGGGCGGACTTGGGATGGGACATGGAACGGGTCACCAACAGGACACGGGATGGGACACGGAGCCCTGCCCAGGTCTGCTCTAGGGCCTCCCACGGAGACACAAGGCTACTAAGGGATGGATATCCCTTTATCCCTTTTCTCAGCTGCTCCTGGAGTCTCCCCACCTTCCGTGGTGGCAAAGACTGGGCTCCCAGCGTGTCCTGGGACAAAATGGGGACCCTCCAACTCCCACTGGGGACCCTCTCACCCTGCTTCAGCCACCTTGAAATGTCCCCAGCCTGGGGACATCCTTTCCCTCCCATTGCCTTGACTGCCCTGGTCAGCCTCCCCATCCCATTCCACAAGGGAAAAACCCCAAAAGAATCACAAAGACAAATCCCTTTATTTGCTCAGAAGAGACGCAAGATACAAGTGGTTTGAGGTGAGATCAGGAGCTCAGGCCAGCAGCACCTCCCTGCAACAGTGACAAACTCAAGGACAGGAGCAGGGGCTGGCCTGGCTCCATTTTCCCTTGCATTGCTCTGGACAATTTTTTGGAGCTAGAGACCCTCCACAGCTGTGGGATTGCCTGCACAGGACTAGGGGAGTCCCTTCTCCAGCCAGCCAGCTGTGCCAAAAGCCAGTGCTCTGGACACAGAGCCAATCCCATGGAATAACTGGAGCAGATCCCATTATCTAAGCCCATCCCTAGGGCTCTAATTGCCCTTGGCTTTGCTCCTCAGCTCCTCCATGGCCTCGCTGTGCCGCCTCTTGTCCTTGGCACGGATGATGGTCATCCTGAAGAGCTTGCAGTACAGCTCCACGGCCGCGGGGCTGTCATCGTTCCCGGGAATGGGGTAGGAGATCAAACACGGGTTGCAGTTCGTGTCCACCACCCCGACCGTGGGGATGTTCATCTTGGCCGCGTCCCGGATGGCCACGTGCGGCTCGAAGACGTTGTTGAGGGTGCTGAGGAAGACGAGGAGGTCGGGCAGGCGGACGCCGGGGCCGAACTGGATGTGTGCGTTGGTGAGCAGCCCGCCCTGCCAGTAGCGGGTGTGCGCGTACTCCCCGCACGCCCGCGCCGTGCTCTCGACCAGGTGGCAGAACTGGCGCTTGCGGCTGACAAACAGGATGATGCCCCCGCGGTAGGCCACGTGGGCTGTGAAGTTGAGGGCCAGCTGCAGGTGCTGCATGGTCTGGTCCAGGTCGATGATGTCCTGGTCCAGGCGGCAGCCGAAGATGTAGGGCTCCATGAACCTGCGGGGGCAGCAGGAGGGTGGCACAGGGGACACGGGGATGGGGTGTGCGGGCACCGAGCGCTTCTGGATGTGTGGAACCATGCCATGCTCCTGCTCCTGGCTGATACCAGGTGTTCACTGCAGAGAGCCCCCGTATCCAGTGTCTGTCCCAGTCTCACACCCTCTCTGCCCACATTTGGGGAGATCCCTGCATCCTGCCCTCTGTGGGCAGTTCCAGGCTCACACCAATCCAGCAAATGTGGTCTGGGGAAGCACTCCGGATCTAGCACCGGATCACAAACAGCACCACTCACCTGTGCCGACATCCCTTTTTGTGCCCCAGGTGCACCCGAGCATCAAAGAGATCTTTCAGGGTGAAAAGCTCCTTCACGTTGAAGAAGTCGGGGTGGCGGAGAGGCTCGGTCAGCAGCTTGTCATCATCAGCTGAGAGAGGGGAAACAAACAATCACTGCGCTTGTGGGGACTGCAGAGCGGCACCGTGAGCGGTGCTGCGAGGCGGTGACACCGCACGGGCATCGCTCAAGGACCGGGACGCCAGGGATGCTGCGCCCGGCTCTGGGGGTGCACGGTAGCACTCACCGCGGGGCCGGCTGCCTGCCGGGGCTGTGGCCGGGACCGGGACGGTGCTGTAGAACCGCGGGGCTGCTGCGGGAGAGAAACACGCGGGTCACACGGGCGGGGCGGGCCGAGCCGAGCCGAGCNNGCCGCGCCGCCCCCCGCCCCTCCCCTGCCCGCAGGAGCCGCAGCACCGCCATGGGCACGGAGGAGGAGATGGAAGATGAGGAGGAGAAGGGGAAGGTCAGCGGCGCTTTCCGCTTCCTGCGGGGCGGGGCGGAGCTCAGCGCCCTCTCCGCGCTCCCCGGGGCGGTTGCTCGCACCGCTCCCCGCCCTCCGCGTTTCGTCGCCGGGTAACGCTCCATCGCCTCGGCCCGCTCCGTCCGCCCGGCCCAGCCCGGCCATGTCCGGTCACAGCCCGGGGGTGCCCCGGCGCTTCCAGGAGCTGACGCTGTGCCGCGGTTACGGGTGAGCGCAGCCCCGGGCGCGGCTCCCGG
>VXBI01006902.1:423672-435383 GCA_013397375.1 Toxostoma redivivum
GCGCCGCTCCCCGCGCTAGCTGTGCTCTCCCCCCGCAGGCAGCCGCCGGCTCACCCCCGGTTCCGCACGGCCAACCAGACCTACGGCAGCAGGGCCCCCACGGTGCACGAGCTGCCGGTACGACAGAGACCCAGCTCCCGTGTCCATCCCCGCTACAGCCGGGCTCTGCAGGTGCTGGCCCTGTTGGTATTTAAAACATTCCCCCAACCCTCCCCAACCCGCTTTTCTCGCCACCCGCAGAACTCCTTCCACACCATGCCGCACAAGTTTTCGGATCATCTGAGCAAGAGTGGCATGTACAGGAACGACAGCCTGAACACGTCGCTGGAGAAAAGCCACTGCACCGGCTCCGACACCTTCATCACCGCCTACGAGCACCTGGATTTCCACCCCAGCTACAACCCCAGCGGCCCCTCGCACTGCCGGGACCAGCCGCCCTAGGGCAGCGCTGCAGCTCAGTCTGTCCGCCCGCAGCCAGCCTCGCTACCCAATGGACCCGTTAGGTTATTAGGTGTAATGTATTAAAGATTTAATGTGGTTAAGTGTGTTAGGTAACTCGTGTGAAGCATTTTACCTGATTTATCAGCAGTGTGTAAATACTAGAACATAAATTCCCCTTCTTCCCTTCTCTGTCACTAATGACCCTTTACACTCTTGCCTCATGTACCACATTTCATTAAAAATTAAGATCTAAACTGCTTCTCTATTATTTGCTTCTCTATTATTTAATGAATAATCAGTCTACAAGTTTTCCAGAGGTATTCATTAACTCTTTGGATTTCTTGTAGAAAGTTCACGTTTCTTCTCTCTCGAAACTACGATTTTAAGAAATTATTCAAATAATGACAAGTAATCAAAAAGAAATTTTTTTTAACGTTTTATTGGAACAACTGTAGGTACAGGCAAAGAAACTGCATCAGTAGGAAAGTTACTGAAAGAACACCTGAACATTTTTGGCTCAAAAATGAGTTTTTAAGAGAAACTACTCTGCCTGTTTATGGATGAGAAACAGTTCCACCTTACAGGCGTAACATAACATTATAAATGAGCATAATATTATTCAAACTGTTTGCCAAAAATATAAAAAATGAGTGTAACGTTATGTCCAAACACCACTGCAACTGATACTCCTCACTTGTCAGAAATATTCCCTGTTTGTGGTAGGAGCTGGGTAGATCCCCCTCTGCTGCAAACACACCAAGAAATTGGAACAGAGAAATAAACTGAGCAGAAATGGCCCTGAAAAGTTAACATTTCAAAGATTTAACATCTGAAAATAAATAAGCAACCCTTTTTCATTTGCTGTGATTCTCGTATGAGACTCTAGACAACAGCTGGAGCTTCTTAGAACTTCCCTTTCTTCTCCTGCAATGAGAAAATAACAAATGCTGAATCAATAGAGATAGTTGTGACAATGTTACATATATTTTTATCCAGAGATTTTTCTGCAGGTGGCATAATTTAGGGATAAGGCTGCCTCTTAAAAATATAAACAGAGTGGATTCTGTCACATGTTCCCACTCCATCTGAAAACACCCACCTCTTCTTTCTTGCCTCAATTTCTTCCCTTTTAATTTTATTACTGAAACCAGTTCCTTTGAAGAGTTTGCCATGCAGTGTATCTAAGTGTTCAGAGCTTAGACCAAATACACTTTTTAAAAAATAAATACCTGTACAAATTCAAAATATCATCCTAAAAATGACTCATTTTATCACACAGGATCTACCTGAAAAAATCTCTTTCTACTCTGTCTTTTGAAAGGAAGATTTTCACATTTGCAGATAAAATTATATGAAGCTGAACTATCACCAACTGAAGGGATGAACAATTAAAAAGCTTCTACATTAATAAAAGAAATGAGGGCAGGGATGGTGTGTTCCACATGTTCCTAAAATAGCAGCAAAGAATTGGGAATAAAAAATTAAGAGAGTTCTTGTTGTCCCTTAAGGATTCTTGAAGATTGCTCCCAAAGCACCTAAAAACAGTCACTGGGGTAAAAAATGAATCAATAAACCTCCTCTCAGATTTATCATTTATCTCAGATTTATTCAGCTGTGGTACTGCAGCCAGGATCTGTAACTCACCAGAGCTGTAATAAAAAACAAGTGGTTTAATCACTTAATATCTAAATTAACAAGTTTTGTGCTCTGACTGGAAAGAAAAATTAGTATTGTGCATTTTTTAAAAATATGAAGGTAGCTTTATAAGCTTTAGAAGAGCTGAGTTTATGGCTCCATGTATCTACTGCAATAAGGGATTAATTGGTGTCTCAGGAGGGAAAAGGAGTTTTCTGGACACTCCCCAGAGCTGGCACTGGGGTGACAGTGCCAGCAAGGCTGTGCCCACTCTGTGCCCTCCCTGGGCACTAAAAACAGGAAACAAAATCTGTTTTTGGAACTGTTTCTATGCAGGTTCAGCCTTGAGAGGTTCGTGCTGCAGTCCCTTGGTACCACATATGGGAATTTATTGCCACCCAATATAATCTGTTATTCCTCAGCCTGGTCAGTGATGTGTAAAAGGGATTTCTTACTGCTCCAAAGCACCAGAGTTCTCTTTTCTGAACAAGTGATGAGAACTGGGCTGGGATGAGGACACTGCCACTGGAGCCCTGGCTCTTCCAGTTCCAGAGGTGCTCCTTGACACACATTTATTACACAATAAAAGGGAAGATTCCACTTCTTGACCACAAACTCCAGCAAAGAAAACTCTTGGGGTTCTGCTACCACAAGCACCATTGTCACCTCCCAAAAGCCACCCCTTTGTATTGTGTAAATTCTCCTCCATTTTTTGTTACAAAGAATTAGTGGCATCCTCAGTCAGGAGGGAAGAAGAGGGAACACAAAAATGATTACTCACTCAAGATGATGACACAAACCATAGGAGCACTCCAGTTTCACGGTCCACGGGCAGAACCCCATTTATTAAACATTAGAAACTCAGCAATGTACACCAGTTCCTATATACAAATCAAGTTCATCAATTAAAAAAAAAAAAGTGCTGTTTGAAATCAGGTTTTATTTAAAGCACAAGGTAACTGGAATTGCATTTTCACTGGGAGTGAATCAGGTCACAAGTGGTACTGAGGACACAGACACAGCAACAGGGGCACGAGACACCTTTGAAGTCTTAATGTGGATTTACTGAAAACTTGAGGAGAAACATTCAGCTTTTTATACAAACAGTACAGAGTGCTTCCAACATCTCTAGGAAAATTAAGTGTACAGTTTAATCCCTTTAAAGCAAGGTACTTGGAAAAACTTCTAGTTTAAAATACCAGCCTATTGACCTATTCCAAACAAAAGGCTCAAATCCTGCAACGGAATCAAGGCAGAGCAAAAGATAAACCTGTGGAGAGGGAGTGCAGGCACTGAGCTAAGGAAAAACAACTTTTCCAAGGTATCCTACCACAAAATGGAGATGAGCTAACACACTGACCTTTAAACAACCCGACCAACCAACCCCAGGGCTACAAAAAGGGGGCTGGACAGTCAGAAATGCCAAGTGAGCACTAGAAACGTTTAAAACGTAGCTGCACATGAACACACCGAGGATGTTTATTTCTCTACATGCCACAGTTACTACTCTATGCTACACCGTATTTTGCCCACATTCTGCATCACACCAGGGACACCATGGGATTCTGGATCCAGTCTTGGCTGCTTTTGCTCCATTTTGCAAATTTAAGGCCAGCCTGGAGGAAGACTCCTGAAGCACTGAGAAACAAAGTGATGCTAAGTGGTGGTTTGGCTGAGAGAAGTTCTGCAGAAGAGCAGACAAAGAGAATATCAGATCAATTCACAGGGACAAGATGTGAGAACAAACTCCTCCAAGGACTTGACGACACAAACACGAAAATGAAAGAGCCAACAGCTCCAATTTACACCTTCTGAATTTGCAGCAAACCAGTGTGGGGGCACTTTTTGTGTGTGTGTCATGTCAATGTGCTACTTCAATCCTGCTGAAAGTCAGTACAAATAAAAAGATAGTAGTGAAAAATTGCTTTATTCTGGCTGCTGGAAACGGAGGCAGAGAAAAAGCCTGAAGAAAGAACAGTGCTGAAAATATCCGTGGCTGAAAAAATCCATTTGTGTTGTGATTTCCTACAGCAAACCCAGCTTTGCTTTATTGCACCAAAATTGTCAGTGAAAAGTTCACAGAAATGTAACATTTTAAAAACCACTTCTGAAAAAGGAAAGTTAAGGGCACTCAGTTCCAGAAAGTTCATTCAGGGAACCAAAAGCCACCTCTGGGTAACTGCAGGGCATCAAAATGAGAGAGTTGAGAATAATGAGGAATTGCTTGAGCCCTGCAGGCCCGACAGTACAGAAATCCAGGGAAATCCAGGGAAATCATGTTGTCTGAACAGACACACTCCTTCACTTGTCTTGGACTGCAATTGTGCTTGGAATCATCTGCTAGCAGGAGGTTCAGGGTATTCAAAAGGACTTTGAGCAGCTGCTGAGATCACTTTGCACAGGAGCTGCAGACAGAGCCATCCACCTGATTTACCTGGATGTGAATTTGCATTTGTATCTTCCAGGCTGCATCTCCACGCCCACAGCTGCACTGGAGCTCTGCTCAGGGACCTCATCCCGCAGTCCTCAGGGTGGGAAAACTGAGCTCCCAGCAAAACCCACCCCACAGGATTGTCCTGAGGCAGGCTGGCATGGCCAGTGTCAGATCATCTGCATTGCTATCCAAAGCTGTGTTTTCCTAGGATCTCGTAACAGGCTCCCAAATAAATTCTGTGCGCAAACAGGTTTCCCTTTGAGAGACAATTAGAGGCCTCATAATTTAAAGTGTGATCAGCCAATATCTTATCTACAGTAACTACAGCATCCTGTAGGAATGCAATCCCTAAAAATCATTATAAAAAATATTTCCTTAGAGCACTTTAAATAATTTACAAAATTCTACAAAAGCTACGAATGCCTATCCGTGATATCCCTGTTAAATAGAATTATTTTCACATTAGTGTGTGTATGATATACAGGTATCAGCATCTCCTACTGCTTCTTCTTTCCTGTCTCAAGTTTTATCAAGGTAATTACAATCACAGTTATTTTATAAAAAGACTGCTAGTGTAAAAAGGAAAAAAAAAAAACGTACTTACATATTTGAAACCTTTTTTTCCAAGAGGGAACCTGGGCAGTCCCCTGCAGGTAGGTCAGTAAATTTTGCACAGGTTTTGGTTAAAAATTCCTGCCCTTGGTGTACTTCACTAGCAGCTTCCCTGTTCTGCAGGACAGGTATTTTTCCTTCCATTTTGGAGCTGGACACCTGAACTTCTTCCTGCCTGTCAACTTTTTCTTCCTTAATGCACATCTGCACACTGTTATCTGCACATGCTCCTCCACTATTCTGCACTGCTGCTGCTGTCACATGGAATTCCTGCCTTGGGCAAGCTAAACTTGGATCTGGCCTCTTGTCCAGCTGGTTATTCCCTCCCTTACTGCCCACCTGAGCATTCTGCTGAGCTGGCTCTCTGATGACTTTATCTGCTTTTCCCACACTGCACTCAGGGCGTGGGGGAGCTGCAGTGGAGTCAGCCCAGCTGCCTGGGTGGATATCTCCTTCCTTGATCCACATCTGGGTGTTCTCAGCTCTGGAGGTTCCTCTGCAAACCTTATCAGTTTTTCCTGCTGCCACACTCTGCTCCTGTGAGGGGAGGCTGGGGTGGGACTGATCCCCTGGAGCATCAGCCTTCCTGCAACCCTCAGCTGCCTCTTTGAGACACTCAGTTCCTGCACAGCTTTCTGCTACATGGGGATTAACCCCTTCCACAGTGAGTTTCTGAGAAGAACTAGTTGCTTTTATTGCTGGTGTAATTTCCCCACTAAATTCACCTTTTGGTGAGGGGTTAAGTACATCTGTGTCCTGGGAAGCTGCTTCCATTCCCAAGGCACTGCTCTGGGTGAGCAAACCCTCTGCTTTCTGCTTTTTGTTCAAAAGCATCGATTTCTTCCTGTCCCGGGCATATTTCAGACCTGCAATAAATTTACTTGAGATTTTTAGCTGGAAGGTATTCTTCCTTTTAGATCTGGGCTTTGCATTCATGACCTTTCTTACTTTGCACCCTTCACTTCTGCTGGGTTTTGGGGGCTCAGTGTTACGGACATTCCTTTTACCTGCTGCATTCCCAGGTGAATCCCCAGCAGCACCACCTTTGACCCCTCCCAGTCCTTGCTTAGCTTTTGACTGACCAGTAGTAGGAACATTCTCTGCAGAGGAAGCACATTTTCCACTGCCAGCTAACATTGCACTTTTCCCTTCTGTTCTCTGAGAGTTCTTCACCTCCTCAGTTTGCTGAGCTACCTCAGTCTTTTTACTCTGACCCAGCACGAAGTCCATCTCATTTTCCACCGGCTGCTGCTTTGCTTTTCCTTTATTACCAGTTTGTTTGGTCGCTCTGAATAGCTCCAGACTTGCATCACCTTTTTGCATCTCTGAACTGCTTGCAGAGTCTTTAGCTTTTTCTGCCAAAAACCTCCTGATCTCTTGCTCGATGCTGTCATCACTGTCCACTGAGCTGCTGTCACTGGCGTCTGACACAGCTGGGAAAGCACATTTTCTATTCTTAGCCCCCCGCTGGGTCGAAACTGGTTTAGGTTTATTGCCTTTTTTAAGCTGTAAGTTAAACTCCACGTTTTTCATGGTTTCTGGCTTGTCATTGGGAAGTTTGATGTTGTCTGGAGGGTTCCTGACTGCATTCTCCCTCACAGCTTTCCTAGGTTTTGAGAGGCAGCTTTTTAGCAGTGAGGGATTTTTACATTTCCACTCGTTTTGTTGGAGGCTACTGAACTCATCCAGCAGCTGAGTTTCTGTCTCACTGAATCTGACTTTCTTCTTGCACTGAGCTTTCTGATCCTTGGATTTCTTCTTTAATTTCCTTTTAGACCGTAACAGGTCCTTGATAGCACTATCCAGGTCCTCATCACTGTCCAGAGAGCTGCTCTCATCACCCGACCCCTCCCTCTCTGGGGTTTGGATGGGGTTTTTTGTAGGTTTTCTTGTGCTACTCTGAACCTGCAGAAAAGGGTTTACAGTGTCCAAGGCCACACATCTGCTGCCATCAGAGCCAGATAATTTGGGAGCCATCAGCTGCTGCTGCCTCGGGTCTTTACTACTCTGAGCATCTTGGAGTTCTGTGGGGTTGCTCAGGGCACGCTCCTCTTGGAGCACAGGGAATTTGGAATTGTTACCTGGCTGGAAAAGTCCTGTCTCCAGCTGCTCAGGTAGTTTTGACCCCCTTTGTTTTGCTGTTCTGCCTTCCCTTTTAAGCCTCCTTTTCCGAGTCAGGGATAATTTCAGTGTTTTGGGCAGAGCAGGCTCAAGGGTCCCGGTGAGGTTGTTTGGATCAGAAGGCAAAGGCATCTGGATGGAGCGTGACAGGCTGGGAGGTTTTGTTCCAAGGTTTTCTGACTGTGCTTTCAGAGCCAAAAAAGCCCTGATTTCTTGCTCTATGCTGTCATCACTGTCCACATGGCTGCTGTCACTGTCACAACGGGAGGACGAGAGAAGCTGGGGAGAAAAGAAGGAGTCTGCAGTGAGGGATTTGTTGTCACTTCCCATTTGGGATGGCATGATTGTTTTGGAAATATCCAGGATAGCTTCTGCACACATGAGTTCTGCAGATGTGTCTGCTCTGCAAGAGGCCTGCAATGTGAGCTCACAAGCAGCAATCTTGTTTTCTGGGAGTGCAAAATGTCTGGCTTTTTTCAGTGGTTTAAACAGCTTATTAAAGTCATTGCTGGTGCTTTCTAATCCCGTTGACTTGGAATTAATTTCTTTTCTCCTGTTGCTTATAGGGTTTTTATGGATTTCCGGTGAGGCACTTTTTGTGGAGCTAATTGTCAGGCTGGCAGAAATGTCTGCCATACCCTTTGGATCAAATTGTTCCCTCTGCAAAGGGACACAGTTTGCTGCATGACCTGCCTCTTTCCTGATTTTCTCCAGCTGGTAAAGCTGAATGGCTTCTTCAATGCCATCATCACTGCTCGAGTCAGAAGTGTGCATGCTCTCCTTGGTAAGTACTTCCCTTGGCTCCCAGTAATGAGCTCCACTTCCCTCTTTCTGCTCCACGAGCCAGGGCTGGCTGGCAGTGGCCATTTCTAGATATGCTTGGTTCACCTGGCTGAAATCACTGGGCTCTGCTTGGATTTTTGACTGCAAACACTTGGACTGGGTGCTGGATTTCTGCAGCTTGGGATGGTGTCTCAGGAGCAGTGCATTACAACCTTGCTTTATAGCACCACAGTTTGCTCTGTTTGTTGCTTCTTTGCTGCATTTCAGGACAGACCTCACACGGGAATCTTTTTTATCCTCTTCAGTAACACATTTACTAATTTCTTGCTGCTTCTTCTCATTCAGGAACTGCACTATTTCAGCTTGTATGCTCTGTTCAAAGGAGTCATCGCTGCTGATGCTCTGAGGGGAAGCAGGTTGGAGCCTTTTCCCAATTCCCAGGTGGTCAGACAGGTACTCTTCAGAGAGCATCTCAGCTTTAAACTTCACAGGGAGGAGGTTACTCGCCACTTTGTTCTGGGAGAAATCTCTTTTAAACCTTTTGTCTCTGCCCACATTCGAAGATCGCTCTGCATTCCTTGGCAACGACTGGGCACTTTTGCTTTTTGTTTTCAAGTACTCTTGGATGGCTTCCTCTATACCTCGGTCCACAGAATCGTCGCTGTCAGATTCGAGCAGGAGAGCCCCAAATTCTACATTCCCTTCCACTTCGCTGTCACCAGAATCCTCAGGGCACCCACACTGGGTGTACTGAGGATGCTTCCGCAGCAGCGTGGTGCTGGATGTGACTCTGGCACTGGTGCCTTTTTCTCCCTTCTGCTTCTTCTGCATAACACAGGCACACTCATTGTTCATACCCAGGGCAGGCTCTTGGCTTTGCAGGTTGTTGAAGATCATCTGAACTTTGGCGCTCACAGAGGTTCTGCTGACGCTGCTGTCGGATTCAGGGAAGCAAACGGGGTATCTACAATTCCTTGTTGGTCCAAAGGACTCCCATTTTGTCTGAAGAGCTACCAGAGGAGGAGCATCCATAAGGAACATTCTAGCAGACCACAGCAAAGTCCACGATGGAACAGATTTTCAGACCGGTCTCTCCTCCATCCTAAAACAAAGAAAAAAAGGGAAATATTTATTAAGCGTGTGACTTCTAGAAATTCCATGGAATAATCTTGATAACATAAACTGTAAATTATTAACACTCAGAACAACTGTGCCAGATAATCAGAGTTACTCCTCAACATCACTTGAACAGGTCAATCAGTCACTACTGCCACTGGGGATAAGGCAGAGCACTCATCATTTGTGGTTCGTAGTAGTTTCTGGCGAAATTGTAACCCAGTTCAGGTAATTCACTTCTGAAACTCTTGCTGTGCTTTCCAGTCCTTTTTTGCATGTGCTCCTAAATATCGGTGCACTGCCCAGACCTACAAAGACCCACTGAGATGGTATTCAGTGCACTGGTGTGTGCAATGCCCTTTGCACTGAGGATGTCTGAATACTTTCACAGAAAACTTTGTGGAAGTAGAGAAAGAATAATTTTAAGGAATTCTTTCATAGTGGGAGTGGAGAACCCAGCAAAATACTCTGCTCGTTGTTTCCTTTGGCATAACTGCCTTTTTTTAAGGATCACACAGCTCAACTTTGCAGTTTTCCAAGGAAAGCAGCACTGGCTGTGTCCACATGGTGCAGGATGGGTGGATGTGGAGAAACCTGGACCATCATCTGGGATGGTGGGACACAAACCAACTCCTCCTCAGAGAGCAGAGTGCTCACACAATATCCCAAAACAGATTTTACAAGCTCTGACTTGGCATTAAACACACACAGCTGAGGGACTGGGGGCAGCTCAGAGAGAAGGAAAGGGAACTTATTTCTTCCTGAAACACACTCTACAGCAATAACCCCGAGACATCAGTCATCCGGCCTCACTGCAGGATAAAAGCTCTTGGCAAACACAGATCTTGGGGAGTGCACAAAAGCAGGATGAAGATTAGGAATTATTCTTTGTGTTCCAGTAGAAACCACAGACAGAATGAAGCTTTGGTGTGTGGAGGAGTGGAAAAAGCCACCCACAAAACTCCAGTTAACACCCGAAGAGTGATAACTCCAGTTTATACCACCTCCACCTAGTCCCATGAGGGTCGAAGGCTCCACCTGCAGCGTCACTTGGTGGGATCAAGGGTGGCAGTAATTCCCAAAAACTCCAGCACATGGGTGGCTCTGCAAGCCCAGGCTCCACACAAACACAGTGAGTCCCAACTCCAGTGGCACTGGACTCTGTGACAATGTACAGGGACATGATTTTCCCTCTGAAACCTCCCAATTGCACTTGTCAATTATTCTCTAGCTCTGGTTTCAAATTAATCAGTGGCATTAAATATTTTAAAGCATTAATGACTCTAAACTCTTGAAAACTTCTATTTATTTACTGAGAGTAAGGTAACAGATAACCAGGGAAGACAATTCTTCATCACTCTTCGCTTGGTCAAATATAAATTAAAAACATTTTTCCTTGTAATAAGTAGCTAAGGATCAAAAAGACAGAAACTAGGATACCTCATTACCTTGAAGCAACGCAATTAACACACTTTAGCTCCCAGCTTCATTAAAAAATAAAACCCCAACGTTTTTCCTATTAACCTATTTCCACAGTTTTCAGGGAAGGAGCAGGTGCCTCCACTATCCCACACCTGGACTGGGGGTCCCGCAAGAATTACACGGGATTGGGGTGAATTTTTGTGTCCCAGCACCCACCCAGGGTACCCATGGAGACCCTGAGGGGGGAAATGAGGGGACACACACCGAGGGTGTGAGGGGACAGGAGGGGACACACACTGAGGGTGTGACACACTGGGGGTGTGAGGGGACATGAGAGGACACAGATCCTCAAGGAAGGGGGTACCCTCTGTAACTCTGTGGGGGGAAATGAGGGGACAATAACTCAGGGGGTACCTACAGCAGATGTGAGGGGACATGAAGGGACTCCAAGCCGAGAGGCACACAGAGAGGCTGTGTGAGGGGACAATAACTCAGGGGGTACCTACAGCAGATGTGAGGGGACATGAAGGGACTCCAAGCCGAGAGGCACACAGAGAGGCTGTGTGAGGGGACAATAACTCAGAGGGTACCTACAGCAGATGTATGAGGGGACATGAAGGGACACTAACCCGGGGTGCACACACAGAGGCTGTGTGAGGGGAAATGAAGGGACACCAAGCCGGGGAGCACACACAGAGACTGTGTGAGGAGGCATGAAGGGACACTAACCCGGGGTACACACACAGAGGCTGTGTGAGGGGAAATGAAGGCACCCCCAGCTCGGAGGACACACACAGAAGCTCTGTGAGGGGACATGAAGGCACCCCCAGCTCGGGGAGCACCCACAGAAGCTCTGTGAGGGGACATGAAGGGACACAAACCCGGGGTACACACACAGAGGCTGTGTGAGGGGACATGAAGGGACACTAACGCGGGGTGCACACACACAGACTGTGTGAGGGGACATGAAGGCATCCCCAGCTCGGGGAGCACCCACAGAAGCTCTGTGAGGGGACATGAAGGCACCCCCAGNCGCCGCAGGGCTCCGGCGGGGAGGCGGGGAGGGACCGCACCGGGGCCGGGGCACAAAGGCGGCGGGCGGCCGCTGGCGCCGAGAGCCGGCGCGGAGCTCGGCAGGGCGGCGGGG
>VXBI01006902.1:435421-469164 GCA_013397375.1 Toxostoma redivivum
GATCGTAACGGAAGGGCCGGCGGGGCAAGGGGCAGCGCGGCCTCCTGCGGCAGCCCCGCGGACAGGGCCGGGCTCCGCGCCGCGCACCGGGAAGGCAGCGGCGGAAAGAGCGAGATTGTACTCGGCTCTTGTGTCAGAGCTGTGCGCTGAGAGAGGGGTGATCCATCCGCTGCCTCAGGTGCCACACGGGGGGAAACTCAAAAATATCGGCAGGATGCAACGCTTGGCTGTCCCAGGCGCAAAGTTTGGGGTGCAGAACGAGAACTGAGGCGCAGAGAGGCCTCTGCTTTCAAGTCAATACTGGGACTCCTGGAGCTGTTGGGTTGTTGGAGGTTTCATACAGCGAAACAGCAAAGTTTTAGTGCTTTAATTCATCCCCGTTTTGTTGGCAGACGGATTTTCCCCGAGGATACACTGTGCTATCATCCCTGTGCTTCCAGAGCAAGAACTGAGCTGTGGGATGCTTCCTTTGGGGACACCCGTTTGAACCTGCTAATTCCTAAAACACACAGAGTGAGTCACAGCTCTCAGTCTGTAAATCTGCACAAGCATTTCCATTCCTCGTCTCTGGCAAACAAAACCCCGGTGCCTCAACCCAAAGTGCTGCCTGGTTTCACTTTGTCCATGTGTTTTGTTTCCCCGTGGGGCTGGAACACTTGTGATGCTGCAGAGAAAATCAGCATTTTTTTGGCTGAAATGCTCAGGCTGGGTGATGTCAAGTGGGGAACAGCAGCTAAGGAGGATCCCAGGCTGGAAATGGGGTGACTGAGAGTGTTGCACTCTTTTTGTGCTCACTCTGTGGCAACACATCACAAGATATATGAGGCTGACATATAGCAAAGAACAGATTTCCACCTGCTTTTATCCCAGAGATTCTTGTTTTGGGGAGCACATGTATTTCTGTGCCCTTTCCTCATCTCCAGCTTCACATTTTAAATTTTTCCTCACCCCCAGGAATCCTCTACTACCAAACCAGGTCTGACCCTGGGAATGTTGGGCAGCACCACGTTTCAAAGCATCAGGCACAGTTACAAACTCGTATTAATTTATCTCTTGCTCTTACAACAGATAAAACAGAGCCGATAAGACATTTGCCTGTGTGTTCTTGTCCCTGGGATATGTAACATGCTTTTGTGTTCTGATCTGGCTCGCTTGAACGAGACTGCTGAAAACAGCACAGCCAGCATCTGTGTGCAGGAGGAAACAATGGACTTGCTTTTCCTTCACTGCAGAATTGCAGCCTGGAGGTGAGGAAACTTTGCTTCGCTCACCATATTCCTCCCTAATGCTGCAGCAGAGGAAAGAAAGGGCTCTTGTATTCATGTATCCTCCCGGGCCAAGTCAATTTACATGTGAATGCACTTTTAAAATAAAATTAAAGTCAAAGCTGTGGCCAGAAGCCTGATAGATGCTTTGTGCACATGCAGTTGCTTGGGAGGGGGGAGGTTGCTGCTGCTGGAGAGTTCTGCAGTTCTGCTGTCCCCAGCCGAGGTGGCATTTGTGGCTCTGAAAAAAGAGCAGAGCCTCTCCCCGGCATGATTTGTTTTCCTGATCCCTGATCTTGGTGGAAATGAGAGCAGTGGTCCCATCCTGCTGGACAGATGACAAAGTCACCAGCACTAATTGGACCCTCGTTAGAATGGCTGCAATGGCAGGGGAATGTTCACTTTTCCAAAATGAAACATCTCCCCCGACCTCCGGATCTGCTGCTCCTCTTTGCAGGGATAGGTGCTCATTACAGGTGCCTTTGGATACCTCAGAGCCTGAAATCAGAGCTCAGGTGATGGCTTTTTATTCTTTTTTTTCCCAGCAGGAGAAAGGACAAGATTAAAACCAAATTAGCAGGAAGGAAAGGACTCACCCAGCAGATTTTGTTATCGGGTAACCTGTGGCTTCATGGCCAATTAATATTCCTACATGGAGCTATGTTAAAACACCAGCCATGTCTGCTGTGCTGCTGTTTTTTGGGAATATGGGTCACAACTGATGCTGGCTGAGGGCACAACCATGTCTAGGACAGGAGGGAAGTCAATAACCTCAGATTCCACAAACCCTTTCCTCTGTTGGGGGCAGTTTTACATTCCCCAAACACCTCTTTGGGTTTTGGGGCAAAACTGATTTACACCAGCACAATCCTGCTGTGACCATTGAGTTTTTTGGGGAAAAAGCAGTGGAGAAAGGAGGGGGATGGATTTCAGCCTGATTTTCCCTCACCCTCAGTGTTTTGGGTCCATTTTTCACATGGCTGCACTGAACTTCAGGACACTCAGAGCTGGCCCTGCTCCAACATCTCCCTGCCCTGCTCAGCTCCTTGAGTCTGATCTCAGATGATTTATTAAATGGAGAACAACTGGATCATGTAGTAACATGGCAAATTGAAGAGTTTAGTTGTTATTTAATAAATGCCAAGGAGACTCATGAGGCCTTGAAGTTATAATAGAAAGATCTAATTTAGGGGAAAAAAAAAAAGGGAAGAGAGATGCCTGTGAAAGCTGCCAGGAAGCAGCGCTGGGTATTGAACATTTCTATTTACCCTCTGAATGGAACAGAGATGGTCTGAGCTTCCTTTTGGCAGGGCTGGATGCTGCCCAGGGAAGCAGCACCTGAGGCAGGAGGAGGTTTAAGGGCAATTTTTGGTGGAAGCTGTGCTTTGTCTTGCCTTGGAACACAAGGCTGACAGATTTTTGTAAGGAAAGAAACCAACCGACTCCATGAAGCAAATTAAAGTGTAATTATAGCACAGAGGCAGGTTACAGAATGCTTTTAACATTTTTTAATCAAAGCTGGTGGACTTTCCATTCATCACTGACCATTATACAAAGTGCAGCTGAAGGTCTCTGTGGGGCACAGCTCATTGCTTTGGATGATGTCCCTTTTCCTTGCTCATTCCAAGTATATCTGGCATAAGAACACAAAGTGAAAAACACAATTTAGTGCCAAGAGTTTTAACCCTGACCTTTTCTTGCTGCCATGTGGCAGAGACCTCTAAAATATCAAAGGAAATGACAGCCCCTCTTTCATATTCTGTACCTGGAACATTTTAATGGTTTTTGTATGACTCATTCCTATCTAGGTTAAATGATAAATATTTCATGTTTACAATCCTGGACATGGGCCGTGTGGGCTTTTAAGAGTTTTCTTTACACAAATCCCTCCTTTCTGTCCATCTCCGCGGGCTTTGCTCCGAGGCAATGCTGTCAGTATTCCCACAAGGACACTTCCAGCTGGCTCCTGTGCTTGTCACAATTCTGCTTGTGCCCATTAGGTGTCAGACTCTTATCGGCTCAGTCTCCAGTTCCTGGGATTTCGAGAAGAATATGAGAAACCAGAGCTGGTGTGGCTTTTCTGGGATGCTCTCTCACCTGTGGGTCCTACCCAGAAGTGGCAAAATGGGTGCTGTGGTGCTCACTGGGCCACCAAATGGTGATTCTGTGCTGGTTTTGTCCCAGGTTTTACCAGCTGGGATTCCCCCAGAGCCACTGCTCATCCCTGGGCTGCAGAATGAGCATTCACAGGCAGCAGCTCCTGCCCCAAACCTGCCGGGTTTTGCAGCACGTTTGTGTTTTAGGCCACTTCTCATTGCATTCCTGAGGTCAGCTCTTCCCATTGCAACAGCTCCTCACACTGCTCTTGTCTCTGTGGGGTCACTGAGGTGTTGTCAGAGCAGTGACCAACCTCTTCCCACCTTGTCCATCTTCCTTTTGGGATGAGCACTTGGAACCGAGTGTTGATGCTCAGCACCATGAGTGCTCAGATATTTCCTGTACCTCAGGCCTTGGGAGCACAGCTGAACTCATGGGGATTCCTTCAGGGACAGAAAGTCAAGCTTTTTAAAAAACTTTTTAATGAACCATATGCAGTTTCCCACAGCAACATTTTGATTCCAGCCACGAGCCAGGATATAAACACAGGCATTTTGTGCCATGAGCCGAGGTGGCTGGTAATAAAAAGGGGTCTGTGAGCCTTAAAATGGCTTATTTAAAGGGCAGGATCAAAGATGTACCTTGGGATAGATTCCTGCCCTGCTACGTGAAGAAAAGCCAGAGTGAAACAGAGATGCTGTGCTCACTTTGTATTTCGAAAGGAGGCTGCTTTGAATTTGTGCTGCAGTTTCTGAGAGCTTTAATGGGGCAGGGGGAGGGAAAGAAAACACAACATGCTCCAGCTGCCCTCATTACTGCTTCTCTGACTCTGCTGAGGAATCCCAGCACAGCCATGGACTTGTCCACCTGCAATTACCAGGTCCTGCATTTACAGAGTGCTTTTCCTGACCTGCTGCTCGCCCAGGAGCATCCCTGCAGCCCCCTCTGAGGCAGAGGCTGCCAGATTCTTCTGATTCCCAAGCAGAGCCACCCTGAGCACTGTCTCAGCCCCTATTAGCTCTAATTTTTTAAGTGTTTTTAAGAGGCATCTTCAGCTTTTCAGATCACCTTCAAGGAGTGCTCTATTTTTAGCACCCATGGACTCTCTTGGCTGCAAACAAGTGAAGTCTCTGAATTCACAGCAGGGCAGCTGGCAGGGGTTCAAAGTCTCTGTCTGAAGCACAGCACGATGGAAATGAGTTGTCCCTGAGGTCCCTGAGTGTCCAGTCCCACCTGGAAATGAGTTGTCCCTGAGGTCCCTGCCTGTCCAGTCCCACCAGGGCCAGGCTGCTCAGCCTCATCCAGCGACACCTTTGAGGTTGCCAAGTGCTCTTTGCACAAGCTGCTTTGGTTCAGGATTTGCAAACAGCTCCTGTTTGGTTCAGTGCTTAAAATGCTTCCTTAAATAAGTTTTGGATCAAGCCAGAGATCACCACTGTTTTGAATTTTCATCAGAGTGAAAAAACATGCTGAGCTGGGGGTTTGAGCAATGCTTTGACTTGGGTTGTTCTCCAAAAGCAGAGCAGCCTGTAGAGCCAAAATGTCCCCACTGCTCTGCAGGGTGAGCACTTCCAGGCTGGTTGGAGACCATCCTGATAGTTATTTGAGGTATTTCTTTTCCCCCAGTCTTCATTCTGCTCTCCCAGTGGGCCAAAAGCACCTCCCAGTGCCCCAGCACTCCAGGGGGAGGGCAGGAGCACCCCCAAATTCATGCAAGATGCAGCTGCTCACCCTCCACGTGCCCTCCTGCTGTTCATGGGTCTTTTAGGGCCACTACATATGGCCAGTGATGGGAATTTTGGACTAAATGCAGTGTCAGATTCACCCTCCCATCCTGCAGAGCTGTCAGTGATGGAGATTTGTTGGGCACTGCAAATGTCTTGAGTACAACAGGTCCATAACATCAAATCCTGTCCTGGTAAGCATTAAGAAAAACGTGGTGTGCTTTCTCCTGGATGGGGCTTGTGCTGCTGGCATTGATGGGTCTTTTAAAGTGTTTCCTCATCCTGATCTTGAATTCCCTGGCAGCTCCTTGAAGAATACTCAAACTCTCTCTGATCCTTCCAGCACCCCTCAGGCCACTGAGATGTTGAGAAGACAACCAAAATGTGGCTCAAAAAACCACACAAATTCTTGTCACTGCCCAACTGGTCAGGAAGAATCAGACTGGGAAATAAGCCCAATCCTGTTACCTGATGTGCTTTTCATTTTGCTCTCTCCTCGCTGCATCCCACACTGTGCAGGCTGAGGGCTGGGTCTGACCCTTAGCCACGCTTCCCTGCTTGGCTGGGGCTCAGGAAAGCCACGGGCAGGGCAGGGAAGGCGTGGAGGCAGCACCTCGGGCTGTGTGTGCCTGTGTGGGATGGCAGAGCCAGAGCAGCTTGAGCCCTACGTGCTGGGAGGAAGGAACCGGCTGCGAGGAGCTGGTGGGAGGAGGAGGAGGAGCAGGAGAAAGCTGGGTGTCAGCAAACGAGGCGGATTGAGAGCTGAGACGTGTTAGTGGTTATGCTGGGGATATGATCAACGCTCCCTTGTGACTTGCACAGCCGGCAGGGGCCTGAGTGGTGCAAATAGAAAATGAGAAATCAGTGGGAATGGAGCTCCTACATCCCCTGCGCTGCAGGAGGCTGCAGGGGAGGGTGAGGCTCTCACAAATCCAGGGATGGGCTCATCCAGCTGCCGCAGGGCAGGAGGTGGGTGGCACAGGGCAGCCCCTGCTCCAGGGAGCTTGGATATCTGTGTCTGGTGAGTGCTGCCAGCACAGCCAACCCCATGGAGTGCAGCCTTCTTTTCCTTTGGATACCTGTGGCTCTGGCCCTGAGGGTTTGGTCCCCAAAATCTCTGTCTGGAGATATCCCCAGCACAAGGGATCAGAAATCTGCCACTTGTTTGGGTGGCTTGGTCTCAGCACCGTGGGGAAGGGGGAGCTGGAACACAGGGTGGGAAGAGGGGGGGCTTTTCCTCACCTCCTTGAATCTCTGGTGATAATTCATGAGTGTCACTGGCACATCTGTTCAGAGGGAGGGCAGTAATACAGGTCCAGCTGAGCGATGAAATTGCTTTCAGGACTGTTGATTCCCAGCACGGGGATGTGTGGTCAGCCTGACTGCAGGCTGAGAATTTTTAATTTATTTTTTCCTCTCTCAATGCCCTGTTCCTTGGCGCCAGCAGAGATCAGTAGCAAGTCAAGCAGGCAGAGGCAGGATCTGTGAATCCTATCCCCCTGCTCCCATTCTCTGGGGTAGATGGGCCATCTGGGCTCACTCACGAGACCCTGAAATCACTCACACAGCGCCTCCATGAAGGATTTGCAGCTCACTCCTCACCAGGCTGCCCTGGTCACATTTTCCTGTACCCCTCTGCCTGGCCGTGGGCTCTGCTCTGTGCTTTCTCCTCTAGATGGTGCAGCTGCCTTTGGGCACCAGCGAGGCACCGCGGTGCAGCCAGACCCCGACCCTGCGGCAGAACCGGGGTTGCAGCCAGCCCTGGGCTGTCCCCGTGGTCCCTTCTCAGGATGGGACAAAGCTGAGCGACACAGCTCGCCACACGTCACCTGCCCGAGGCTCTGCTCCAGCTACCTGCGGAGCAGCATCGCCGTGCCAGCCGTGGGCACCGTGGCACTGAGAGGATGAGAAATTCGCCTCCTGCTATTCCTGGCCTCTGTGTCCTTGGCAGAGCAGGTCCTGGCAGTGCCCGCGGGAGATGCTGGCAGAGCGCAGCGGAAGGCGGAGGAGAGGGGACAGATCGCGGGGGTGCCCCCGTGCCTTGCGGCACTCCGGCGGCTTCCGTTCGCACCGGGCCGGCCGGAGGAGCCGAAATGCCACCGTGCTCTTGTGTTCGTGCCCTGACTCATGGCCAGGACAGCGGGCAGGCTCGGGTACACGCAGAACCTCCGCTCCCACCTGCGCTGCGAGCTCTCCGCCCGCCCCACGGCAGCCAGGAGGGCACACACGCCATGGGGATGCTCTCCTCCTCCTCCAGCTCCCTGCCGGAGCCAAATCCTCGCTGCAGAGGGACATTTCTGGCTTAGGCATTGCGTCAGGGCACAGTGAGCTCGGCTGGGTTTGGCAGCCCCCCTGAGCCAGGCAGGTTGGATTTGGGATCCTGCAGACAGGGGAATCCTGGGCAGCTCTGTGCTACTCCCCGCTCGTTTAGCCTAAACCCAAATAAATACGAGCCTAATGATTCGAGTAGAACAATAGCAGCCATTCCGGCATAAAGAAAGCTTTCCTCCTATTAAGCTTTGCTGGCACGCTTTAGAGCCTGTATTTTAAATAAATGTTATGGGTGCATTTAAAACCACACCATATGTTCTCCCGAAGATCTTTCTGGGAGCTGCCTTAGCGTGGCTCTGCCTGGATCCTCCCGGTGCCAGGGTGGGTTTTGCCGTGTTCTGCCCATGGAAGCAGGAACAGACCCCTGTGCCCCGACTCATCCTCATGAAAAAGCCACACGAGGGACTCTCCACACCCCACAACACGAGTTTCTGGAACTCTCCACCGCCAGCGCGAGATGCAAAATAACCTCTTATTTTTGTTGGAGAGCTGATTAATTTGCAGATGACCTGCCCTGCATCCCTGCCACGATTCCAGCTGCAGAACCAGGCTGTTTTTCACCCAGCAGCCCCAAATTCGAGGGCAGCAGGCTTTGGGATGGCTCAGTTCCCCCCGGCCGCTGTAGGTGGCACTCCGGCCCCGCCGCCCGCCCGGCTGCGCTGCTGCTGGCACGGAGTCAGGGGATGAGCTCGAAGTTTACAGCAGATTTTCCCTTCTGACAGATTACTGCTTCATTTGTAACAGGAGAACTTCTCATTAAGTATATTTTTGACATTTTGTTGAGGGGGGGGATGGTGGGAAATAAAATCCTCGTGTAGCCGAGCGTGCTGGAGCGTGAGTGCGGCTCCGGCTTCGCAGGTTTGGGAGCTGGGGTTGAGTTATTTTCTCTTTTGCTTTGGTTCCAAAGTCCCTTTTCATAATTATTCACTCCTGAGCAGAATTGCTGCGACTGGGAGATGGGCACACTCCAAAGAGAACCCATCTGAAAAGCCAGGAGGGCTTGGAGGTGGCAGCTCTGTGTTCTGACAATTCTCAGATTTCAGTGCTAATCCAATAAGGTTTGATTCCAGAGTGTTTTCAAGGCAAATCCAAATCTAACAGTTCTCATAGCTCTGGGCACTATGGGAGTGCCTGGGCATGCCAGGTTTTGGTTGCCTTCAGGGTTGGGCATCTCAAGGCATGAAGTCAGTCCTGGTTCTGCCAGGGACCTGTGGCTGCATTTTGGGGACCTGGGGACATCCCTGGGGGGACCCAGCTTGCCTTGGGCAAAGCTCTGCTCTCACCAGGCTCCCTTTGCAATATTCCCTAAAGAACAGAACAACTAATTTTAGTGTTAATTATGCAAATCAGCCTTGATGAAAACTCAGGAGTGAGGTTATTACCACTCTCCTTTTTTACCACGGTGTGGAATAGCCCTTTTGGAAAATCCTTCTTTTTGCAGAGCCACAAATATTTTTTCCTCTTGGGTTTCTTTCAAGTGGAGAAAATGCTGAGTGAGGCTGTTGCCATAAGCTCCCAGGACATTTTCATTGATCCAAATCAAAGAGCAAGCATCAAAAAGCACTGTGTGACGTTATGGGGGTATTTTAATTATGAAAAGTGTTGCAAGCAGCTCAAAGAAAGCAAGTGCCTCACGAGAGGAAAAGCATTTCACTGCTTTTCCCTCAGAAAACACTTTTTTCTCATTATCCAAGTGCTGAAACCGTTTGCTCCTCAGGGGCAAGGACCATGCTGGCCTTTCCCAGCTCACACTGAGCACAACAGCATCAACAAAATTGTGTTGGAGTGTCCTGAGATTTTTCTCTCCTGCACTAATTGCCACTCCAGCCCTGACTCTTCCCACCCCCCGTACAAACACAGGTATAAACTGCTTTGCTGCTGCTGCTTTCCACCCCAGCCATGCTCAGTGCTCCTGCAAAGATCCCTGCTCCTCTTCAAGGGTTTTCTTCAAGAAACACTTTTGAATCAGCTTTGAAAAGCATTTGGAAACCTGCTTTTCCTTGTATCAACAGCTGTGGATTCAGATGCCCTGCTCCTCTCGCTGCTCCCTGTCTCTCAAAGCATGGATAAATCTTTGGTTAAGCTGGTTCAGACCCTTCCCTCCCTCCCTGGGAGGTGACACGGGCTCTGTGCAGCCCCAGGTGGAACAGGCTCGGGGCTGGGATCCTCTCCAGGGGATGCAGCTCTCCCTGCACTGCCTGCCTGTGGCTCCCCTGTCCCCGAGGTTGGCTCTGGGCAGAGATCAGACCTTTGTCCCCTGGGGAGTGACACTCTCCTGCCTCAGAAAATCAGATTTACAATGTCTTTTATCCCTGAGGCTCCAAGTGCTGCCACTCCTTGTTTAGGGAAGGAGTGTAGACAGAGACAATCCTATTGATGCTTTTCCCTGTGAGATGATTTTAGGGCTGAGGGCTAAAAACACCCATCAGGAGCTGCTTTAACACTCCCAGCACCATCCCTGCAGACATTGGGGGGACAAAACCGACCTGTTTGTCCCCCAGGGAGAGACTTGGGAGACTCAAGTGTGGCTGTTCCACCCCGAGAGAGGCTGAGTGGGCCCAGGGAAGGGTGTCAGGGTTCCTCTGGCAAGGGAGGGACGTGCTCAGCTCCCAGCAGATGGTACTCCCATCTCCCTGCACTTGATGGGATGGTGGGAGAAGTTGTTATGAAAGACTGCTGTGACATTCACAGCACAGATCTGCCAACTGGTGTCTCGGGGAGATGGAGGGAGCCGTGCTGCATAAATTGGTGCAGAGATATATCTGGTGCTGTGCTTCGTGGCAGGGTAGGAAGGAGCCTTCTGCTGCCAGGGGAATGGGGTGTCCAGGCAGAGCCCTGCTCAGGGCTGGCTCTGACACCCCACAGAGGCACTTGCTGTCCCTGTGGGTGCCTCTTTACCATGGGGATGGTCATAATTAATTAAAACTGGTCCTTCTGTAGCAGTGTCACAGATAATGCAGTGCTCCCCTCCCAGAGTCCCCCCCAGTTTCCAGGTGCCCCATCCCAGTTGTGGCTGGAGGTCCTGTGGAGCCACAGGGACTCTCCATCCTGGAGGAGCAAGGGCTGCCTGTCCCTCACTGGGTCAGAAGGAAGCTGTGCTCTTGCTTTCTCTGTGTCCTGGAGTTATCACTCCTGCTTTTTGGACAGAGAGCAAAACAAAACCCAGACAATCCCAGCCCCAGCTCAGATTTAGGTGGGTTTTATTTCTCTGCTTTTCCCATCTCTTTGCTTTCAGAGTCAGTTTTCCTCCACAGCAGAGCAGAAGCCTCACCACGACCCTCCTCTTTAATTTTTGCTGCTTGTAAATTATTTCTTGTTTTCAAGAAATATTGTTTTCATGTTTCAATTACGTACTTGTAAATTATTAGCTCCCTCTGCATCTTGATGAGCGTTTTAATTTTCCATGGCAACTGCATCCACAACACCTCCCCACTCAGGAGCCCACGCTGTGGGGGGCCCCAAGCAGCCAAATCCCCCATCCTACAAATAAAAGTGGGCACAAAAAAAATCAAGTTGTGCCCTCGGGGGAACTTCTCCTCCTGGCACAGTGGGAGCAGGAGGATCCATCCCTGAGCTGCCTGTGGGCTCTGTGGGGCAGGGATGCTTCCAGCTGCACTGGTGCCTTCCCTGTGGTGTCTCAGCAGCTGGGAAGCATCAGCCTGGGAGGAGGAACTCAGCCTGTTCACACTAACAAAACGTTTTTGTTTTCAACAAAAACGAACGCCCACCAGGACGAGTTTCATACCTACAAATTATCTCTGCCTGGAGCTGCAATTAAACAAACCCTGCCTGCACCAGAGAAGAGGAACAGCACGGAAACCTGAGCAGCTCCCACCCCTCGGTGCTTCCTGTCCCTGTCCTTGTCCCTGGGCTCAAACTCCTTGTTCCTCCCTGGAATTCATCCTGCAGGTTGTAATTCCCTAAATCTACAGCCATAAAGTGGGATGTGGAAGGGATTAATCCTGCCCTCACTGGCTTGAGGAAGGAGACAGAGAAGAAACAATTCAGCACCTGGGGCTGGAACTGACTTCTAACCCATTTTCTTATCCCAGCAGGAAAATCTTGATTTCTGGCCATTCACTGAGATCTCCTGAGTGGTGGCACCCACTGTCCCAGGGTACTCAAAATAGCTCCTTGCTCCAAAACCCCAAAGGAGGAGATGGGGATGGGACTCTCAGTGAGAGCTCAGGGGATCCTGGGACTCTGCAGGGTGGGATGTGAGCCTGGCTCCCTTGGGCTGCCCAGTCTGGTGAGGCAGAACTCCCCAAACCTCCCCTCACCTTTTGATTAATCCTTGTATCCCTCCTCAAACAACTGCAGTGTTAGGAGAGCCCCAGACCCCTAAATCAGCTCATTGGGATGCTGGAGCAGAGGAAAACTCTCCCAGGGACATTGCAGGGAAAGGAGGATTTGGGTCCAAACTCATGGCAGGCTTTAGGAGGAAATAATTAGCTCCCTGTTTTTCACCAGGAGCTTTTCCTCCTCCCTGTCCTCTTTTGCCAGGACAATGTGTCATCACCAGAAGATGCAGCATCATTTCCAGAACATGAAAAAATAAAATAGCTGCTGTTCATCAGTGGGCTCTGTGCTAATTGGCCGTGCTCTCTCTTTAAAGTGGGAGCATGGCCGGGGCTGTTCCCACTTCCAGCTTGTGGGATAAAGGATCTGTGTGCAATCCTATAAAAACCTCTTTCATCTGACGCCCTCAAAGTGCTTTTGGACATAAATTAATTAGGTTTCACAACACCCTGTTGGGTTCGAGCTCACCCAAGGGTTTTCTTCGTGTGTTCAAACAATTCATCCCATCTTTGTGGTGCTGCTTTTCGGCTGCCCAGGGGTCACACTGAGCTGGGGGGTGAGCAATTATTTCTGCCACGTGTTACCTGCTCCTGCCAGGGCTGGGCTGCCCTCAGGGTTAATCATGGAATGGTGGAAGGGTTTGGGTTGGAAGGGACCTTAAATCCCATCCAGTGCCACTCCTGCCAGGGCAGGGACACCTTCACTGTCCCAGGTGGCTCCAAGCCTTGTCCAACGTGGCCTCCCCACCCTCCCAGGGAAGGATTTCCCCCAATATCTCCTCTAAACTCTTTCTGAGGGGCTGGGCAGGCCCTAGCAGGATTTGGCTGTGCAGGGATTTGTGCCTGTGAGATGAGAGGGGAGCAGGAGCTGCCTGTGTGGACATTGTGATGCTGGGGATGTGGAGTGGCTCATCAGTGGCTTCAGAGTCATAATTAAATCTCTTTAATGAGCACCCAGACCATTATCAGGGTTCCTCTGTGCCTAAGAGGCGATCCAGGCTCTTTTAATCACTCCTGACTCCTAATTTTCATGTCTGAGCTAATCCTTGTTGTTCCCCTTCCTCTTTTTACTTTCCCGGGAAACACTTCCTCTTCCTCTCTGCTCCTTACACAAATTTTTTCCTTCTTTTTCCCCCCAGATCTCACAGAAAGAGATGGAGCAGGTAGAATCTGCCCAGCTGCAGTGCCCAAAAGCAGGGCACTGGTTCTGAGCTTTCCAGAGGGAGGTGATTGGGATGGAGATCCCATTCCCTGAGAGGGAGCCAGGGAGACATCAGGAGCAGATTCCCGGCAGGCTCTGGCTGTGCTCGCCCCTCCACCAGCACAGGGGACAGTCACACCTCACCCAATGTCCTTGGGATGTCCTGCACGCTTTGCTCAGCATCCCACTGTCAGGAAAATGAATCCACAAACACCAGAGGTTTATGTCCAAAAAGGAGACAGAGGAGTCCTTTTGGCTTTATTCCAATAAAGGGACAGGCCATGGGACATTCCCCTGGGATCTCTCAAATTTTTGGANGTGCAGGGACAGGCGGCTCTGCCTCACCAAACCAGAGGTTTCCATTCCATTTTTGGATTTTCCTGGCCAGGGAGAGGAGACATGAAAGCCCGGAGGAGCTTCAGAAGGGAGGAGGAGAGGAGGAGGCAGCGTGCTGGGAGAGGCAGCCCCGGCTCTCAGCGCTGCCCCGGCCGCCTTTGAGCGCAGCCAGGGAAGGCGTTTGATCTCCAGCCGGGATTTTCGGTGTTCTGTGATCGCGGTGAGACCTCTCCTGCCCGGGGAGCCGCCTCTGGGGATGCCCTTCCTCAGGAAAAGGCTTTAAACTCCTTCACAGGGAGGTCCTGGAGAGGGGGAAAAGCATTTGGGGGCATTTCTGCTGCTGGGGTCAGAGAGGATTGAGAGGTTTGGGGCTCTGTGTGCCCCCAAAATTGTGCTTGTGGAGGTCCCTGCAGGGCACTGAGAGGGGTTGGCCAGGTCCTGGCAGGGCAGTGATGATGCCATCCTAAAGAAAAGGAAAAGAGGCAGAGGGATGGTTGGGGAAACTGAGGCACGGAGACGATCTGAGCCTTGCAAAGCACTCAAGCACAGCTTAAAGTTAAGCTGGGCTTCTGTGAGCCATGCCCATGTGTTTTCTACAGGTTTGGTTTTTTTCCCCCTTGACTGAAGCAAAAAAAGAAGGTTTTCAAAAGTGAGACTCGGGCCTTGAAGTGACACATAATTGAAGGTGGCAATTAAAGGCACAGCTGAGTGCTGAGTGAAAAAAAGGAAAAATAAAGGAAAAGTGCCGGTTGCAATTTTACAATTTAATTAGGTTTGCTTGCTCTCAGAGTGGGGAGGTGGCAGGCAGACCCTGGAGGCACACGAGACTTTCTGATGTTTCTGGGATGCAGCTTTCCCAAGGAAAACTGCACAGCTCTGCTGCACATTAAAAGGCAGAGATTAGCAAAAAGCCTATTTTAATATAATTTTCCCACCCCCCGAGAACGGGGGAGCTTCTTGAAGCAGAAACTTTCAATGATTAAAAAAGAAAAAAAAAAAAGGGAGAAAAAAATTAATAAGTGTTGATATGGAAAGTGTATGAAAATAGATCTCTGCTGACTTCCCTGCTCTGAGATATCATTGACTGGCAATATTTTAGTTTCTCTAATAGCAGAGATCCTGTTGGTGGCTTTGGCAGCACTGGGAGGTGGAAAATGTGGATTTGAGGGCAGGATTGTGTGTCCCAGGGCAGTGGGTTGAGGTTGGGGGTCAGTGCCAGCCTTCAGCAGGACTTTGGGGTGACAGCTTGGATTTTGTGGGGCACAGCCCAGCCTGGGGAGAGCAGAGCTGTGCATGGGAGTGTTCTCACTGGTATAAATTATATAAATCATCCCCTGCATGAGGGAGTGTGCACATAAATATGTAGATTTAGGCTCCAGCCCTCATGACTTATTCACCAGCAGCATCATATTGTTTCTAACTTTGGAGCAGTTCCTGGAAACTGTTCGTTCTTCAAATTAAAAAAAGATCTATGGGCACTGCTGGTGTGTTGTGGCAGTGCTGCTGTGGCTGGGGACAGCAGCAGGCACCTCCCACGAGCCTGGGCTCACCCAGGGGCTCACACCCCTGCCAGGGAGGGAAGGGAATTCTCTGGATGTGGAGTATTGGTGGAGGACTGGTTCTCCTGCCCTAAACTTCCAGCTTGCAAAGGAACAAGGGGGAATCTTCACTCCCTGCAGCAGCCTCAGTTTTCCTCCCCCTGCCTGGTGCTTGGGCTGCTGTGGGGTCCCAGTGATGCTCCAAAATGAAAGAGTGGGTTTGGATTGGGAAGGAATTCCTGGCTGGGAGGGTGGGGAGGGCCTGGCACAGGGTGCCCAGAGAAGCTGTGGCTCCCCCTGGATCCCTGGAAGTGTCCAAGGACAGGGCTTGGAGCACCTGGGATAGTGGGAGCTGTCCCTGCCATGGCAGGGGCTGGGATCAGATGAATTTAAGCTGCCTTCCAACCCAAATCATGATTCCATGATTCTACGCAGCTCCCACCTTCCTGGCTTCCCTCCCAACCTCTCACTGCTAAACTCAGCTCTGATTTTTCTACATTTTCCTGAGACTGGGACCCCAAGGGACAGCAGGAGCAGTGTCCATCCCATAAACGAGGCAGTGTCACCCAGGATGGATGGATGGATGGATGGATGGGGGGATGGATGATGGGAATGCTCTAAGCTGCTCATTGCCCATAAAATGTTCAACCCCAGAAGGTTTAACACCAGCAGCTGTGGCACATCCCAGAATATCCTGCTTAATAGACTCCGTCAAGTCAGTATTGTCCTAAATGGTTCTGAGCAAGGAGCAGGGAGGTAGTAACAATGCAGACATGCCATTTTCCAAGGAATTATGCCTGGCTGGGATTTATCAGAGAGCTCAAATTGCTGTTAATAAAACACAGTTTTGCTGGCGTGAGGGAAATTGGTTTTTGCAGAGGCTGGAGGGATCCAAGTTGAATATTCCAAGTGTCATCTCCAGTGCAGCAGGAGAATGAGCTTCCTGCTTTTGGCAAGGCCAAACAGGTTGGATCCTTCACTCTCTTAGAAAGGAGATCCTGAAAGGGCTTCCCCTCCTGGACTGCTGCTTGTTCCCTCAATTCCTCCATGCTCCCTTTTGCCAGCCCTTAAAGCTGTGTTGTTTCTTTTCAATGTATTTTAAATTTCTTTCCATTCTGAAATGCTCCCTGAGTTCTCTTGTCCACAGTCCCTTCCAAACCTGCCTGGTTTCCTCCCAAATTTTTTTCCTCACAGCTCTGTGCTGCTTTCCTGAGCAGGGAGAGCCCAGCCCCATGTTTTAAAGCACAAATAAACACAAATAAACTCCCTGTGATTCCTCCACTGCAACTCTGTTCTTCCCCTCGCCTTCAAGGGAGTGGCAGGATGGGAAAAATGCTGCAATTTAATTTGGGAATCATTCTGCTTGGAGAAGCTGCAGAGGAGGAGAGTGGAGATGTGTGCCATCAATAAATCATGGAGTGTTGGGAATTCACAGTTCTGCACGTCCATGGCTGTGGCAGGATGGGTGTGGGCATCCCTCACCCCAGCCCATCTGCAGCAGAAATGGCAAATTTGGGGGATTCCTATTTATTTGGTTGGTTTGTTTGAGAGGCAAACATTTGCTGATGTGCTCCTGACATATCTGGGATGGGAATTACTGGGCACTGGTGGAATCCTCACCTTGCCAGGTCCCTGCTCTCACATCTCCCAATCCAATATTGCAGCACAGCCCACACCCAAGGAGCTGGATGGAGCTTTGGGAATCCACACCCCTGGAGGTTCCAGGCTCTGTTTCCAGCCCCAACCCTTCTGTGGGACCTCCTCGGGTCCAGCTGTGATCCTGAGAAGCACAAGGCTCTGAGCTTTCCTGGCATCTCCTGCTTCCCTCCAAGGATGGGGAGGGACAGGGACTGGGGACCCCTCCCCTCCCGAGGGTGTCAGAGCAGCAATCAGCCTGGGGCACTGCTGGAAAATTTTTGAGCAGTAAAAAAAGCCCCATTTTCCCTCCCTTCCTGATGATGAAACCCGAGATGCCGCCGGGGAGAGCCGAGCCGCCCTCCCCGCTGCTGCCGCCGGAATAACAATGACTGCGAGAGATAATTAGTGCAGCTTCTCCAATCCTGACGATTAATTGAACCCCTCCAACCCCGATAATTAACTTGAGCCCCTCCAACCTCGATAATTAACTGAGTTCCTCCAGCCCCAATGAGCAGCCCAGTCCTCCCAACCCTGATCAATAACTGAGCCCCTCCAAGCTGATGTTCCAGTTCCTCCACCCTGCTCCGGGCTGTGCTGCCCCATCCTCGCCCAAGGGGGTGCAGGAGAGGATCCCATGCTCTGTTCCCATGGCTCTGCTCACCCCCTGCACCCTCCAGGGCTGAGCTCCCTCCCCGTGGCCCCCAAAATCATCCCAGGCCAGGAGACTTGGCAAAATCCCGAGAGGATTGCAGGGAATTTTTCTCCCTGGTTATACATGTCTAACAAGAACTGGCAGCTTTTTTATTTTCTGCTCTCTCAGGCTTTTTCCAGAGGCTTTTCCCACCCTCACCCCGCAAGGGTTTGCAGCAGGTTGCTTAAGTTTTATTGCTTTGATCCCATAATTTGCTGTTATGCAGTGAGACAAGCTCTTCCCGTCACTTCCCCAGCTCCAGCCAGGCCTTTTGCTGTAATAGGCACAGCACTGCCTTGAAATATTAACGAGTTTTACCTTAATTACCTTTCAAGCTTCTCAGGGCTCTCTTCATTTCCCTTCCCACTCTCTTTTTAATATCAGCCATGAGCAGAGGCAGATGCTGGGTGAGGGTGGGGGTTTTCCCCCTCCTCTCCTCATCCTGTGCTTTGGATGCTGCCAGGGTGAAGGAGGCACCTCGGGGGGGTGGGCACTGTGAAATGTGAGCATTTTTCATCTTATAGTTCAACATTTCCCCTTGGAGTTTTAGTTTGTAGAAGGAAGAGAGATCCTGACCCTTTTCCTGTGTTTTGGATAAATGGGATACCATGGGATGTCTGTCCCATCCCACCAGGATCAGCCTCTCCATCCTCCCTGCCAGAGGAGACTTTTCCCTGTCCCCATTGTGGCACTGCAGCTTCCTGCAGCCCCTCCCCAGCTGTCCCCACGCTGCCCCTGCTGCTGGTGACACTTAAATTCCTGCAAACATTTATTAGATAAGTGCATTGGGGCAGCAGCAGAGCCCTGGCATCTCCGAGGCACTGCTGGAGCTAATTGCCTGATTCATCCCAATTCCTCATCGACAGGAGCCCTGGCCCTGCTGGGGACGGGGAGGGGACAGAGGGGGAAGGACAAGGGGCTGGATTTTATTAAATAAATAAACACCTCAGCCCTGCAAACCCAGCTCCTTTTTAAGGCAGCCGGGGGGACTGCGTGGCTCCTCATTTATTAATGTCCTTTTTGGTTTAGTAACACACATCCAGCCATGGAATTCTGCACGGAGCACGGGAAAGTAGGGCAAGGGAGACACTAATAGCTCCCAACAAGGAGGCTGATTCATGGCTCTCTGCTGCAAAAGCCCCATTTAGCTCCCCAAAGCCTAATTTTGAGTTTGCTGTCATGTTCCATCAGCCCCACGGGAGGGGGCTGGGTTCTGGGGGTGGTGGGATGCAGGCACCAGCAGGATTCAGGGACCAGTGGGATGCAGGGACCAGTGGGATGTGGCTCCAGTGGGATGTGGCTCCAGTGGGATGCTCTGCCTCTCTCCCCACAGCTGAAGTGTTTTTTCAGGTTTTTCACCATGTTTTATCCCAGTTTTCCCACCCATCAGTGGGATCAGGGCTGGCAGAGTTTCCTGCTGTGGGCTCAGAGCTGGGGAAAGCAGCAGCTCAGGTGTGGTGGTGTCCCCCTGGCTGGTGGCTTTGGTGGCAATGACAACAGGAGCCTTGGCTGGTTCCCCAGGGGTTGTCAGGGGAAATCCTCAGGCTGGGGTTGTGTTATTAACCCACAGAGAGCTGCAAACCTGAACCAGCCACTTTAACATTTCATTTCTTCTCCCACACAACCTGATCATCCCAGCTCAGACCTCTGAGCTGGCTCAGAGAGAAAGGGGGGAAGCAGGGAAGGAGGGGCTGATCCCACAGGGAATTTGAGGCTGGCAAATCCCAGCCCCATCTCCCAAACCCCCACAGCCTCCAGCTCCTCCCAGCTTTGCACCTTTCTTGTTTTCCTGGGTGTTTTTCTCAGCAGCAAAGTGGCAGCTGGAGTTCCTGGTGTCCCATCAGTGCAATGGGCTGCTGCACCCTTACAAAAAAAAAAAGATAAATCCTGCTCTGAGCAGTCCCTTCCTGAGCTTTTCCTGACACCACTTTTCCTTGACACTTAATTTTTGGAGTGTTTGGGGGTTGTGAAAGAGCCCAAACCCCTCCTTTGCAGCTGCAGGGAGCTCGAGTGGCCCCCAGCTCTGCTCTTCCACAGAAGGGGGGAGCAGCAGTCCCTGCTGGATTTTTCCTGGATCTCTCCTGGTTTGCAGCACCTTTTCCAGCAGCACATTTTGCTGCGGGTGGATGGGCAGGCTCTGGATGTGTGGTTCATTAATTACTCCTGTTATAGGGCTATTACAGCCAAGGAATTGCATTATTAAAAAGAAATCTTTGCAGATGCTTCAAATGTGACGACCTATTCAATAGCTGACACTGGGTCATAATTAAAAGTAAAAAGTAGGGGCCAGAAGAGGACAAAAACTGGCAGATTCCCTGAATATGGTTAATGGAAACATTATTAACATTAGGAAATTGCATAGGAGAAATCACTGGCTCCTGGCCCAGTTTAAATATGCAGCAGGCTCCTGATGTGTGCCTATGGTGATTAATAGCATGAAGAGAAAAAATATTAAATTAAAGCCATTGAGCTGCCTTTAATGGCTGTGTCTGGCTCCTTTGTTCCCTTCATTCCAGCAGGCAGTGTCAGTCCCAGGATATTCCTGCCTCCAGGATGTGCAAGGCACCCAAAAACTTTTCCAGGCAAATTGAGAACCCAAAGGAAAATTGCTGCTGCCCTTGGTGGATTTGCAGGATCATGTGGACACAAACCTCTCCCAAAACAGCCTTTGGGAGATGCTTTCACTCTGTTTTCCTCAGCTCAAACCCTCAGCTTTGCTTTGCTTTGAGTTTTTTTATTTCTTTTTGCATTTTCCCATTTGTTCCTCGCGGATGTCGCTGCAAATCAATCTGGCGTCGGGCCCATTCGCCACCTAATATTTCTCAATAATTTATTATCAGCAGTTTAATCCCCCTGGGAGCTTCCTGCACATTAAAGCCTCTTGTTCAGTCAGGTCATGTCGCAGACTGGAAGCACTTCCAGCCCTTTGATTTGTTTGTGTTTCATGTTTTTGTTGGGAGAGCAGTCAAAGACATGAATTTCCCCCCCTCTTGGAATGAATTTATCATCTCGGTTGTCTCCTTTATTCTCTCCAATTGAACCATCACTTTCTGGTGGCTCTCATCTCCCTCTCCACGGGCCCTGTTCCATATGGATGCTGTGGGATGGGAGTGCAGAGCAGGAATCAGCTGCCAGAGCATCCTCACCCACTGCACGTGCTGCTCCCCCTCATCCCTGAGATATTCCATGGGATGAACCTCCTGCTCTGATCGAGCTGACTGACATCCCTCATTCCAACCAAACCCCAAATTTCAAAAAGTTTAAAAAGTGCCAAACAGCTCAAAAGATGAAGTAAGCAAGGATTTGGGGTGGGCTTGGAGAAGAGATTTATTTTCTGAGTATTGCAGCTCTCAAAATTAGAAAGTCCCCAAATTTCAGCCTAAGAAAGGAGAGGTCTCAGCCCCTCTGCTCCATCTGGACCAGCAACAGCAGCAGGGCCAGGCTCTGTGCTGGTTTTCAGTGCAGAAATCAGCTCATCCCAGCACCCCCTGACCTCTCCATCCCATTTCTGTTCCCAAAATTTGGGTGAATTTAGGGAAGCTCATCCCAGCACGCCCTGACCTCTCCATCCCATTTCTCCTCCCAGAATTTGGGTGGATTTAGGGCAGCTCATCCCTGCAAATGCAGCACCTCTGCCAAGTGTTTCTGCAAAGCTGATTAAAATCATTCATGGAGAAGGTTATTAATTAAATGGAGAATAATATTAATTAACACTTTTACCCTCTCCCTAGGAGGAATCAGGCTGGACGTGCTGATTTCACTGAGCAGTTTTCAATCCCAAAACCAGCCCAGGGAAATGTCACTGCTGGTGGCACCAGAGCCCAGCTCAGTGTCCCACTGCCAGGCTGGGGCAGTCAGCCTGCAGCCTCTGGAAGATCTGGGAGTACAGAATTTTTGGCATCCCCCAAATCCCAGGCACAAAAAAAAATCCTTGCAGGAAAAGACAAAACCTTGTCCCTGGAAAGGGCCCTTACGGCTCCAGGAAGGAATTTCTCTACCCAGGGATTGAAAAAAAAAAAAAAAAGTCATTAACAGGTAAATCCTAGTGAATTTTAGGCAGGAACTCTTAAATCTCCAGGAAGGAATTCCTTTATCCAGGGACTGAAAAAAAAGGTCATTAACAGGTAAATCCCGGTGAATTCCAGGCAGAAGCTCCTCATTCTCCAGGAAAGGAATTCCTTTACCCAGGAAAATCTCCAGGAGGGAATTTCTTTATCCAGGGACTGAAAAAAAGGGTCATTAACAGATAAATCCCGGTGAATTCCAGGCAGGAACTCTTAAATATCCAGGAGGGAATTCCTTTATGCAGGGACTGGAAAAAAGGGTCATTAACAGATAAATCCTGGTGAATTCCACAATGGATGAGCCACAGGCACAGCCAGGGCTGGTGGCACTGGCAGGGACACGGTGCCACCACGGGGTTTGTCACATGCTCTGTCACTGCTGGAGAGAGGAGGGAGAGACTCGACAGCATCCAGAAAACTCGGGAAAAACTTTGGAGCAGCAGCAGAGCTCTGCACCCACCCTGTGTTTGCACCCCAGAGAGGAGCAGCAGCTTTAGGCAGAAATAGGGACAGAGAGCTGGAGATTTCCATATGAAATATTGAAATTTTTGCTCGCTGGAGTGGAAGGCAGAGCCGATGTGGCTCCTGAATAAATCATCGGAGCCGACACATGTGCGATGACGTCTGCCAGGGGGAGCGTGGGACTGGGGAAGGGGAAAAATAAAGTGGAATAAAACAAAATATAGGGCACTTCTCCCCCCTAAGAGCTCAATTAGCTCGTCTCGACCTCCTCTAGCATGGTAGCTGAAATCTGCTCCTTTTTTTGTGTCAGCCCATCCACCGTGCCCTCGTCCTGCTCTGCCGAGCCAGCCTGCCCTGGAAAAAGCAGAGCTCTGTTAAAATGTCATGGTCTCTGCATTTCCAGTGGCCTGTCAGGAGAAATGCTGCAGTCTGGGGGATGTGGAGCCTCCCCTGAGCTGGAGAAATGCTGGAAGAGACACGCAGAGAACCCCATGCATTCAAAGCTCCACTCCAGAGATGCTCTAAAAACCTCACTGGGGCCTTTTAGAACTTACAGAAAGCTGATTAAAAAAGATGGGGAGGGACTTTTTGCACAGGCAGCTGATTCCAGGACAAGTGGGGAAGCAGATCTGTGTACTGGAGGGTGATGTAAAACTTGAGGAGTCCAAGGGATGCTAATCCCAGTGAAAGGGAGCTGCGTCCTTGTTAGGAATCCAAAGTTTCCCTGGGTGCCAATTCTTGTCTAATTAAGAGCTCCAGAGATCCACAGAGGGCTGGTTTCAGCTGGTTCTCAGCCCTCCCTGGAAATCATGTTTTCCAACATCCCGAGCATCCTCCTCAGAACGTGTCTCTGGAGTTAAATCCTCCAGACAGACGGAGGTTTTTAAAAAATGCATCGTGAGTGCATCATCGGATGAGCAGGAAAGTAGGACAGGCACAGGGAGCGCTTCCTTCCTGCTGTCCCCGGGCACCTGGGGCTGTTGGGACATCCTGGATCCCCGTGCCATCCATGTGCCACCCATGTGCCACCTCAAATCCAGCTCTGGGGAGCCATCCTTTCTCCCAAACCATTCTATGATTATTGGGATTTTTTAATCTCTGGAAGGTGAATGATAGAGGTTTGTGTGTTAAAGGGATAAAAAGGAGCTGCAGGATGGAGCTGGCAGTGAGTGACCCCAGCATTCCCAGGATTGATAAATATCCATCCAAATCCCAAGAGAAACTCGTGTTTTCACCTGCCTCTTTTTTTCATTTTTATTTTTTTTTTTTTTTTTTTGCCGGTGTTCCTCTCTCTAACGAATCCCCTGCTGGGATGTCCCTGCTCCTGAAGCATCCCAGGATTTATTCCTGGCATTCCCTGCGCAGGGCTCCTCTGATCGCCGCGATTAAGAGGCTGTGGATGGAGTGTTGTGACAGGAAGCAATTATATGCAAATAAGAAGCTGCGCAAGTGTGAGTAAACATTAGGGCTTGTTTTTTCTCCCTGTTGAACCTCCGTGATTTAAAAGCCATTAAGGACGCAGCCAGCGCGCTTTGTCAGCACTTTCCCGGCAGCTTCCACATCCTTCCCTTCCCTGTGCCTCGAGCAGCGCCGGGAATTCCAGGGGATGCAGGGGTGCCCCAAATCCTCGGCTTTGTGCCATCCTCGGGCAGGTTCACCCCGTGCTTTCCCTGCCAGGCTCATCCCCTGCATCCCCTCGGGTTCATCCCGAGCATCCCGGTGCTGGCTGCTGCTCCCAGGGTTTGGATCCCACAGCAGGAACAGCGATTTTTCCATCTTTTTTTTTTTTTCCCATCATTTTTTTTTCCCATCAATTTTTCCCCCATAATTTCTATTTTTCCATTTTTTTTTTAAATTTTTCCATCATGCTCTGCCCTGCTAGTTCCACTTGTAGGAGAGCGCAGAGCTCGCTGGGTGCTCCCAGAATTGAAGTGAATTCTCTGCTGCTGGAAATCTCTGCTGAGAAAGTGGCAGCAGCACCGGCTGTAAGGGCAGGGTGGAGGTGTGGGGGTGGCTCTGTTTGGGGTTTTCTGGCTCTGTTCCCACCTGTGAGGACACTCTGGGGTCCCTCATGGGCTTCTTTGGGGTTTCACTGCTCTGGTTGGGAAGGATCAGCTAAAATCTGATTTATTCTGTGGCTGAATGAGTGGTGGGATGGGGTGTGGGCAGCTCCTCCATGGGAACAGAGCTCAGGGAAGCAGCAAAATAATCCAAGAAATGCTGGTGGCTGCAATCCCCAAAAGAAGCTGTTGGGAAGGGTTTGTCCAGTGGGATTTTTGGGATGAGGTACAGCAGGGACAGTGAGAATTCTGCTCAGGGGCAGGGAATGGGGATTTATTCCCCCAGGGAAATTCATCCCTGCACCTTCCAGTGCCGTGGAGGAGCAAATCCCGAGTCCCAAGGGCCAATCCTCACCCATGGGGTCTTTCAGAGGCATCTCCCCTCAGTGTAATTATAATTCCATCTCCCCTCAGTGTAATTATAATTCCATCTCCCCTGCAGCCTCCTTTGGAGCAGGGATCCAAGACTGATCCTCACATCCCGCCCTAAGCAGTTGGTCAAACATTTATCTCTGGCACCTGGGGACGTGTGTGAGCAAAGCTGCAATTTAGACCGAGGAAATCACAGAGAAAACAAATCCTGAGCCCCCATCCAGCCATTCCCAACATGTCACCCTCCTGACAGTGCTGCCAGAGAGGCAGAAAAAACGCTCCAGCCTTGAAATTTTTCTAGCAGAAGACAAATGAGGGAGATTCATGTCTCTGTTGGTGCTACATTGTTTTGCTCAGCTGGCTGCAGAGCAAATAAGATGCGGTGTTGCATTGATTTGTAGCCCAGGAGCTGTCCTGGCAAATGGATGGGCTGGGAAAAACTTCATTTGGGGTTGAAATTGGAGAAAGCAGCAGGGATGCCCAGAGCCTCGGGATCCCACTGGGCCTCCTCCCTGGGGCACCAGGGGATCAAGTTCTTCTCTTTTTTTGGGATGCTTTTCCCTATGGATCTGTGGGATCTTTGCTGTCCCTCTGCACCTCCAGCACTGCCTTCTGTTTGGAATGGAAACCAAACCCATTTCCAGTCATTCCCAGTCATTCCCAGTGGGTCTGGGGAGAGGGAATGGGGATGGCTCCTTTTCAAGGCTGTGCCCTGCCTGCCAAGAGAGGGGTGGCACCTCATGGTGTCACCCACAGCATCCTCAGTGGACATAACTCCAGGGAAACCTCTGCATCCATCCCTGTGGGAGGGTCTGGGAAAAGCAGAGGGGAAAATGCTGCTTGTTAGCATTAATAAATGTAAAATACAGGAATAAAAATATAATAAAATAAAAATGAAAATATGGAATTAATGCCCAGGAAAAAAAATGCATCACAAGACAGGCAATTCCCCCAGAAAAGTGTCCAAAGGAGGCTCCTCCAAAGCCACCTCCACTCCACAAAGCACCAGGGAAGAGGGAAAAGGGCAGAGGGAGGATGAGGAAGCACGAGGATCTTCATCACTTCTGCAGCTGCTCCCTTCCCTCCCCACCAGCCCTGATCCATCACTGCCTGAGAAAAATCCCCCACTGCTCTCTGCAGACAGGAGGCAATTTCCAAGTCCCAGCAATTCCCAAGAAAAGTGATGCTGGCTGTGCCCTAATGGAAAGGCAGCCAGTTTTATAGCGGAATGCAAATGAAAAGGTATAAATAAACAATTGCTCACGAATAAGTGCTTGCCTTTAATGAATATTTCATATACAAAAGGAGTCATTGACATTTTGCTGGATTGCTTCAATTAGCTCTTGAGCCTCATGTTCATGCAAATAATAAGCTTGCTTTTCATAATGCTTTGTTAATCTGCTTCATAGTGTGAATTTATACAGTAATATATCACCCAGACCTCCTGCTGGAGCCTTTATTGGATATAAATGACTTAGTAATTGCTATTGATCATTAAAGGAGTGTGGTGTTATTTTGGAATTACAGTGTGGGGGATCTTTGCAAGACTGAAGGATCTGGCTGCTTGGGCTGGTTTATATTCAGAGCAGTGACTAATGAGTCCTTGGGAGGAAAAGCCAAAATGTGCCAAGATTGATGCTGGGGAAAAAAAACACTGCTGGAGTCACTGCTGCCTTCCCATCGTGAAACGCTGCCGGCGACTTATCCAGGATGGATCTCTACATATTCCATTTCACACATCCATCTCCATCCCAACTCCACCTGAGATCAGCCAGGAAAATGTTGTGGAAAAAATGCAGCAGCAGGCTGGGTGTGGAGTGAAAGCACAGCCACACTCCTGTGACAGCCCTGCTGGTCCCTGTGCCCGGTGACCCTGGCAGGGACAAAGCCACCAGGATCCCAAACAACCCCAGGAGGCTGCAGGTTTTTAATGTGGGCTGGCTCTCGTGCTGCTGGTGTGGTTATTGATCCCAAATCCACGTCCTGACGTCAGGGCAGCGGGAAGGGCTCCGTGTTCCCCACAGGGAATCCAGCCTGAGCCTCCCCTCTCCATCACTTGCTGGTTGTCTTCCAGCTCCCAGCATTAAAACCTCATCACTCCGAAGTGGAGAAGGCTGAGGTTGCACTTTGGATTTATGCTTTTCATTTAGAAAACACCTTTTTTGTTGTTCCTTCACCTGGAAGAGCCGTCCTTGGCTTGCTGAGCTGCATTCAGTGCTGGCTCATCTCTGCTTCCCCAGCACCCCAGGAGGGCACCCCAAAATGCTCTCCCTGCATGGGATGGGTGATTTCAGCTGGCTTTAACATCCACATCCATCTGGAAGATGGCTGGGGGCATTAACTCCTCTGTGCCCCCAGGGCTGTGCTGGCACTCACTTGATGAACATCTTGAAAGGGCTCTGAGCTCCCTCTCTGCCTCTGCTTTCATTAAAAGCCTCTCTCTGCATTTTTCCCCTTCCAATTTACCACGTTTCCCCCCTGGAATGTGCTTTGATTTTTCAGCAATTTCGAAGTCCTCAGGCTTTGCCTGGAAGGTAATTTCTCCCTTTTTTGTGTTTTTCTGTGTATGTACACGTGCTGCAGTGCTCTGGGAAGGAGCTCAAAGAGCAGCTGGGGCTGGCATTGATGGAGTGCTGCTGGAGGAATTCTGATCCTGCAGGACAAACCAAATTCCACCAGCTCCACAAAGAGCTGGAATCAGCCTGGGGAAGGGTTCTCTGGATGTGCCCAAGGCCAGGAATGGCCACTTGGAGTGGCCACCGAAGCCTTGTGCACCCCAAAGGGCCAAGGCAGGTGGAAGGGTCCCCCCTGTGTTACCTTTGGGGTGAGCCCCATGGCAAATCCTGCTGGCCCCCAGCAGTCTGGGCTCCCAGGAGAGGCTGCTCCCACAGCCACCAGCCCAGCTCTGCAGCTGGGAGCACCAGAGCACAGTGCTGACAGTGCTGGAACCTTCCCTGAGCCGCCCCTGCGCTGCTCTGATGTGAACTTTTGCCCCACCAAAGCCATTTGTTCCAGGGAATTTTAGGCATGTGAACCTCCAGTGCTTTTCCATGCCAGCCACATCTCCTGAGGCTGGGTTTAACAAAGCTGGGGGCTGAGGAGCTGCCTGGGATTTAATGCCTAAAAATGCTCCTCAGAGCAACCTTTGCTCTTTTTAGTTGGGATTTAGCCCCAGGATTGCTCTGGGATCCTTGCCTGCTGCAATTCCAGCCCCTGGGATTTAACATTTCTTTTCTGCCACCTGTTTTTTTTTCCTCTCCTGATGCTGTGAACTCTGTCCTGCAGAGCTCAGGCAGGTGTGTGGAGCCAAGCACTCGAGGTGATGTTCCAGGGCCTTCATTCTGCTCCTTCTCTGTGCCAGATCCTGCCCTGAAATGGGAAAAGCAAGGACAGAAAGAAGGATCCCTCCATCCTCTACAGCACTGTGAAAATCCAATTGTCACCTGCCCAAAACTGGGAGGGAGTGATGGGGAGGGCCAGGGCTGATCTGCATTTAAAAGAGGGACAATCAGAAGGAAGAGGAGAGGGGAGATAAAAGGGAGAGAGCCCACATTTGAATATTGTGTTTCCTTATGGCAATCATAATTTGAAAGCTGATTTACTGCCAAGAGAAACAGAAAAGAGACCCCTTGGCACTGCCCCAAACTCCTCATTTACTCTTATAGAGCAAGGAACACTTCTAAAAGCTGAATAAAACATCCAACAAGGCTGGTTAGGATTCTTTGAAAGATGTCTCCATCAAAGGGTCGGCCTGTGGTGGGAGCAGGGATGGGGAGCAGTGCCTGTGCTCACCCAGGGACAGCCCACCACTCTGTTTTGTGCTTTGCTTAAAATTTGGGAGTTGCTGCAGCAGTTATGGGGATGGAAACACCTCCAGAAAAACAAACAAACAAACAAACAAACAAAAACAAAAAACAAAACAAAAAAAACCCAAAAAAACCCCAAAAAACCAAAACAAACAACTTGGCTTTAAAGTTTGAATTTGTTGGTTATTTCACTGTGAAGGATCCCTGCCCTGCTCCATCCCCTTGCTCTCAAATGGGGAGAGGGGCTGAGGGGGGAGAGCACTTAGCACAGATAAATATTTTACAGTTTTTAATTAAATATGAGAACCCTTCTGGGGCTGGGAGCAGGACCATCCTGGAATATGAATTATCAAGAATTCTTCATCCCAGATGCCCATTCTTTCCACCCCAGCGCTCAGCCATTTCAGGCAAATAAAATGGAGAATAAATCCCATGTCCCTCTGGAATAAACTGATGTTTTTCCAGTTCAGTTTCCCACTGGATGCCCACCCCAGATCTGTGTTTTTGGGCTGTGGCTCTGCTCTCACAGGAGCCAGCACGAGGGGTTTCTATTGCAGCACTTTTGGGAAGAGGTTTGGAGTAGCTCTGCACATCGATTGAGTGCTGCTTCTCCACACAAGATTAAGTGGATACAATTGGCCAGGATTGACCTGGATGGATCTCTCCTGATTTATTCCAGCTGGGGAGCTGATCCAGCACTGGCTGGGGCTGGTGTTATGCAATTCCTTGTCCTCAGGAGCCTGGGCTGTGGCTCCCATGGCATTCCCGTGCCGAGCCCGTGCCAGGCACACAGAGCACACTGAGCTCTTGATAAGGCAAAAATTCAGTGTAGAAATCATTTCTGCCCCGTTCTCTCCACCCTGAGGACAGTGTGTGAGTTCAGCTGAGCTCAGCTTCACCCTGGGGCTTCCTCCAGAGCCAAAGCTCTTGATCCATCCTGCTTTTCCAGGCTGGAGCCATCCCAGTGTGTGTGGGCATGGTGGGCTGTGAGGGCACAGAAGAGCAGAGCTGGGGGCACACTTCCCCAGTAGATCAAGGAATTTGGTGAAAACTGCATTTAATCCAAAGCAAGGCTGTCACAAAGTCAAAAAAAGCAAAGAGCTTTAAATAAAGCAAAACCTAAATGTGGCTAGAGGAATCCAGGAGGGGCTGGTTGTGCTGAGACACCACCAGCAGTGAAAAACTCTCACTTTTCACTATTTTGGAAGCCAACCTCCTGCTGATTAGGAGATACATGACAAAGGATGGGCACAAGGATGCTGCAGGAATATCTGCAGCTTCTCCAAGAAAATGTGAATCTGGAGCAAAGCAAGGCCCTGGCAGGGCGTGATGTTTTTAATTAGCCCGTGTGGCAGCCTCCCATCCATTATCAGCCTCTTCCCTAATAGACTTCCCTAATAAGAGCACCCTGAAGTGACCTGGCTGAGCAGCCCTCTCCTTTAACTGGTTTTATAATTGTGATTGATCTCCGAGGCTCTGCAGCTCTGCTCAGCTCCTTCCACAGCTCCACTCGTCCCCTTTCCCACCCTGCTCTTCCCTCCAGCCCTGATCTGAGAGCTGAGATTTCCTCTGAGCCCCCTCGGGTACCAATTAGTGACACATCTCTGGCTGCACAGCCAGAAGGGAGAGGGAATTCCCGCCCTTGGGTGGGTCCAAGGCACATCTGGGTGTTTTAGCTGGGCAAACCAGCAGCTGGATGGTGCCAGAGCACATCAGCCCTGTCTGGGTCACACCCATCAAGGTTTTGGGCACTGCTTTGATTTGGTCCTTCCTGGGCAGCTCTGGGGTTGTGGCTGCTGTCCCAAAGTGATGATGGGACAAAGCTTGTTACAGAATCATGGGCTGGGTTGGATTGAAAATCCACCCAGTGCCACCCCCACCATGGGCAGGGTCACCTTCCACTACCCCAGCTTGCTCCAAGCTTTGCTCAACCTTGGACACTTCCAGGGATCCAGGAGCATCCACAGCTTCTCTGGGCACCTGAAAATACTCCCCAGCCTCCCAGGGAATGATTTCTTCCCAATATCCCACCTAACTCTGCTCTCTGCCAGTTTAAATCTGTTATCCCTGCATTATCCCCACTCACTTTTCCATCTCTTCCATAAGCCATGAGCTCCAAACCCCCCTCACAGCCTGGTTCTCACCATAAAACCACCAGAGCAGCTCAATGCCTTCAGCTCCACCTCTGAACACGGCACAGACAGGAATTAAGCTTAATTCCAAATGTTTTTTCCCCCTCCTAGCAATTCTAGGGAGAAGCTGAGCATTCCTGGCCTCAGGATGGAGGCAGAGACTCTTTCCCATTTCTCTGACACCTGGTTCAGCCTCACTGCTGGATCTGGCATGGGAGGAGGGAAGGGAATTCCCTGCAGGTGGATTTTTTAGAACAAACAAACAAACAGACTGTTTGGGAGGGTGAGAAAAGGGGGTCACAGCTAAACGAGCTGTGGAGCAGCGAATTCCCCCCGTGCAGATGTGCTGAGAGTTGATGTGCAGCACTTCACACCCCAAACATCCCACTCAGCCCTGGCTTTGTCGGGTTTTTGTTGTTTTTTGTCGGGTTTGTGTTGGGTTTTGTCGGTTTTTGGCGTGGGTGTGAATTTTCTGGAAGGTGAGCAGGTGAGAGGAGCTTTCGTGGAGCTGCCAGTGTGGGGAATGAAGCCGAGCTTGTCCCCACAGCTGTGGGGCCATCCAGGGATGAGGGGGTTCTCCCTGCTCCTAAAATCACCACCCACAGCTATCTGGGGAAACATGAGAATGAAATGTGAAATATTTGGGGAAATGCTGGGGCTTTTCTTCCAAAATAAAACAGAGCAGGATGATTTCTTCTGAAGGCTCTGCTTGGCCCTGCTGGGAGAGGCCACATCCAAATCCAAACTTTCATTTTTATTCTTCCCAAAGTCATTCCCACTTGCCACTGGCCATCTCTGTCTTATTTCATGACAAAAGTGTAAATTTGAGGAGGCATTTGTGGTGACCTGGCTGTGCCACAGCAGCACCTGGCTCATTCCCTGCCTCTGGAATTGTTCCAAAGGGCTGGGAGCTCTGGCAGGAATTTTAATTGGATGCTGAAGGCAAGCCCTGAAGGAATAGTTTTATTTTTGGAGTATTGGCTGTTGGGTCAATACCTTCCTCATCCTGAGGAAGTGAGTGCTGCACTTGTGAATGGGAGAGATTTTCCATGGGCCTCTGGATGGGAATTGGCTGGGAATTCTTTCCAGATTGTGTTTCCTGATGGATCTGCATCCTGGAGCCATCAGCAGAGCTCTCAGGACAGTCCTGAGGAGCTGCACTTCCATGAGAGAGGGAAGGAGGAGGGAGGATAAAGGAGGAAGATATTGAGAAAATAATCTGGAATTCGCAACACTTTCCTGTGTATCTGCTTCGTAAATAAAAACATGTTTTGGGTTTTTTTTGTTTTTTTTTTCCTGTTGGATCAATGAATTTCCAGAAGTTTGGAAAATCCACCTGCCCCACAGCCTGTAACAAACTTTGAAAGATTTGGTGACTCCAGATCCCTTAGTGGAAGAAATTGGGGAACAAGAAAGAAAAATCTGCTTGGCTGCTCCAGGCATGCTGGAGCATTACCACAGCTCATTGCCTGCACAGCACCTCCCAGTTAAAAAATTACTTTATTTTCCACGGAAATCTGTGCTGGCTGCTTCAAAATAATCCCAGATGAAGCATCTACAGCGAGCACATTGTTATTAGCTCAGCTGATTTGGCTTGCTCTCTTGCTTTCTGGTTTTTTATTCATGCTGGCGGCAAGCAAACCCATCCAGCTCCATTATGTATAATTTATTCTGGATTAGATCAAAGGAACAGTTTACAGGGGTGGTTTGGGCATTATTATGATTTTTTTTTTTTTTAGCTTTTTCCATATTTTATAAATATATATTTATTCTCCCTCCCCTTCCCCACACTCCCCATTGCCTTTGCTCATAAGCAAATTATAAATTATTCACCAGCCCGAACAAGACAAGTGTTCCTCAGGCCTGGATATCAAATCAGCCCCAGCAACGAGGTGGGATGGTTGCCCTGTGGTTTTGGGGACTTTGTGGGATGCAGGGATGCAGCTGGGACCAAGAAATCCCTTTTGTAAGTTGAGGGACTTTTGGGGAGCTTGGGCTGGCTGCAGTAATGGCACTTTTATGGGGACAGGTGGCATCAAGCCTACACCAATCCTACATCAATCCTTCATCAGTTTTGGTAAAAACTGATTTAGAAAATTTAGAACTTAGCCAGAGGGATCTGTTGTCCCCTAGACATGATATTTCCCTGAAAAATAGGGTGACACACACACACATCTCCTGGATTTACAGGAACCCACCCTGTGCCCAGGCTCTGCCTTGCTGAGCATCACCCAGGCAGCTGGAGCCTCAAAACCCTGGAATATTTGTTCCTGCAGCTGTTTTAGTGCACTGAAAAATCACTTTTAGGGCTTGGTGTGCTCTGGAGCAGGCAGCAGTTTTCTGGGAAAAGCTGCTGCTAATTTAGCAAGGAGTGATCAGGGAGGCATCAGCTCTTGGAGTGTCCCCAGCACTGCAGAACCATCCCTGGGATTGATCCATCCCAGCCTCCTGAGGGCTTGGGGTGATGCTGGCACAGCCCCACGGAGCTCCAGGTGCTGGGGGACATCCAGGAGCTGCTGCTCCATCCTCACACATCTGTGGGACCTTCCTGTGAGATCCCAAATTCCATGGAGCAGCCTGGGCATCCTGCACGGCTCTGTCCTGGCAAACCTGAGCACAGCAATTGTTGGAGCCCTGGATCCTGGGGGTTTGTTTTGGGCTTTCTGTGTTTTCTAACACTGACTCCCCCAAAAGAACACTGCTTTTGATCTGAGGCTTTGGAGAAACTTCCAAAATTGGTGATAGAAATAATCACTGGTGTGTGGTTTGAAGAGGAGAGTGTAATATCACATGGTGAAGGGTTTGGAATCTGAGGTTTTGCAATATAGGAATAGGTATGGGACAAGATGGAAGTTTTAAGGTGGAAGTTTCTTTCTTTCTTCTTGTCCTTCTTCCTCTCAGGTCTCGGTGGTACTTTTCGAATTGGATAGAAAATGCTGCAATGCAGGTCATGGGTGTTTGGTCATGGGGTCAAAAGTAAAAATAATTTAGGTGTTAGTTTTAATTGGACAATTAAAAGACCTTGTAATGAGCAGGATACATCACAATTTCTTCATTTTTAGCTTGTTAGCTACAAGTGCTGGAGCACTCACTGTGACATAAATAAGAATTAATAAACATCTAAATCCAAACACAACATTCCATCTCTCATCCTTTGAATCCCAACCCTGGCAAGAAGAAAAAAGAAGACTTAAAAGAGATAATCCATGACCCTTGGGGTCACAGCCACCCCAAAATATCCCCACCCTGGGAGCCTGGATGGGGCTTCCCTGGCAGCACCACCACTGCAGACAGATCATTTCTGTAATGCTCTCCCTGCAAATGCTACTGAAGATGTCACCAGTGATTGATTTATTTGCTAATTGAGACTTCCACTCGGGCTGGTGGCCACGCTGCTTTGTTCCTTGTGTTATTTTCGGTGATTTTATGACTGACATATCTGTAGCAGCACGGATTTAATCTTCATTAAGCGGCTCCTGAGGGAGATGTGGTGGCTGCTGGGGCAGGATGGGGGGGCTGGAGCTTGGGAGGAGGAGGAGGAGGGACAGATGGGAAGGGGCTGCTCTGGGGTCAGTCAAGAGGGGAAGGCCCAGCCCGTGCCTCAGTTTCCCTGCTGACAGCTATTCCATGCAGAAGAGGACTGGGGGCTCACTCTGTCCTGCAGGACTGTGGAAGAATTCAAACTGGGAGTTTACAAACCTAGGAGCTGAGAGCAATGTCGAATTTGT
>VXBI01006903.1:1202-17100 GCA_013397375.1 Toxostoma redivivum
TTTTTTTATTTTTATTTTTTTTTAATACAAAGGCAACAATTCTGGATACAGAAAGATCCAGATCCTGGCCTAACTCAAATAATTCCTCTCTCTGCTAGAAGCACATCCCACATTTGGATTCCATGGCAATAAAATGATGGAGCTCTCCAGGTGCCTGTTCTTTCCAGATGTGGATTTTACCCAGATGTGGATTTTACCCAGATGTGCACAGAAACTCCTCTCTCACCCCCACTGAGATCCCAAATCTGAGCTCTCAAACCCCTCCCAGGCAGAATGAACAATTTTGGGTGAAAAAAAAAGCAGGAAAAGGCAAATTCTGATTTTCTTTCCAGATGTGCTCAGAGAGCAGCAGCAAATGGGCCAAAACCTTCCCAAAAATCTCTTAAAAACACAAAAGCAGGGTGGAAATGGTTGTTGGCAGCTGGCAGAGCTGATGCCTGAGGGGGGTGAGGGTTTAATCCTGTTCCCAGTGTCCCCCAGTTTCCCCCGTCCCAGCACTGGGAGAGCAGCTGAGGATTCAGCTCCTCGTGCTTTGTGTTCTCTGGGATTCAAGGAATTAAAAGAGGGAAAATATCAAACCCCTCCCAAATAAATATCCCTCAAATGTCCCCCAAATATCAAATCCCTCCCAAATATCCCCCAAATATCCTCCAAATATCCCTCAAATAAATATCCCTCAAATATCCCCTAAATATCAAACCCCTTCCCAAATAAATATCCCTCAAATATGCCCCAAATATCAAATCCCTCCCAAATATCCCCCAAATATCAAATCCCCGTCTCCTGCCACAGCTCCTGCAGAGCCAGGGCTGGGATAAAGGTCAGTGCTCCTGGGAAATCTTCATGAGCACGTCTGAACTTCTTAAAAGTTCATCTGGAACCCTCCTGGAATTAAATCCCACAGAATTCCAGCCCCTGAAACCCTCCTGGAATTAAATCCCATGGAATTCCAGCCTCTGGAACCCTCCTGGAATTAAATCCCACAGAATTCCAGCCTCTGGAACCCTCCTGGAATTAAATCCCATGGAATTCCAGTCCCTGAAACCCTCCTGGAATTAAATCCCATGGAATTCCAGTCCCTGAAACCCTCCTGGAATTAAATCCCACAGAATTCCAGTCTCTGAAACCCAGGTGAGCTCCAGGTAAGCTCAGGTGAGCACAGTGAGCTCAGTGAGATCAGATGAGGCCCAGGTGAGCCCAGGTAAGCCCCAGGTGAGCTCAGTGAGGCCAGGTGAGCTCACATGAGCCCCAGGAGAGCCCAGGTAAGCTCAGGTAAGCCCAGGTGAGCCCCAGGTGAGCTCAGATGAGCCCCGGGTGAGTCCCAGGTGAGCTCAGGTGAGCTCAGATGAGTCCCAGGTGAGCCCAGGTGAGCCCAGGTGAGCTCAGGTGATGAGCTCAGGAATCCCAGGTGAGTCCCAGGTGAGCCCAGGTGATGAGCTCAGGAGTCCCAGGTGAGCTCAGTGAGCCCGGGTAAGCCCCAGGGGAGCCCAGGGGAGCTCAGGTAAGCCCTGGGGAGCCCCAGGTGAGCTCAGGTGAGCCCTGATGAGCTCCAGGTGAGCCCCAGGTGAGGCCAGGCCGTACCTTCACACCTGGGCAGGGGGTGGTCCCAGTTCCTGTTGGTGCCGTGCTGGCAGGTGAGCACAGGGTGCCCCACGAGCCGGTAGCCGGGCTGGCACTCGAAGGAGATGGACTGGCCCACGTTGTAGCCCGCGCCGCGCACCAGCCCGTGGGCAAAGGGCTCGGGGTCGGGGCACTCCTGCAGCTCGTAGGCTGGGAACGACAAACAGCAATGGTTTATATTGCATTCCCATGGAAAATGGGGAATTTTCCAAGGATTCAATCCCAGGAACCCAACAGCAGCTGCCCTGCAGCTCGTAGAAAACTGGGAAAACGCAAGCAGGAATGTCTTATATTGCATTTCACAGAAAAAAGGGAAATTTTTCCGAGGATTTAACCCTAGGAACTCAATCTCTTCCTGCCCTGCAGCTCGTAGAAAACTGGGAAAACACAAGCAGGAATGTTTTATATTGCATTTCCATGGAAAATGGGGAATTTTCCAAGGATTTAACCCCAGGAACCCGACAGCAGCTTCCCTGCAGCTCGTAGTTTGAGGAAGCACAAGGAGCAATGTTTTATATTTCATTTCCCAGAAAAAAGGGAAATTTTTCCAATTATTTAACTCTAGGAACCCAACCTCCTCCTGCCCTACAGCTTGTAGAAAACTGGGAAAACAAAAGCAGGAATGTTTTGCCCTGCATTTCCCAGGAAACACACTCCCAGAACCAACAACCACGCCTCCCTGCCGTCCCCCGAGGGCAGGACTGTCCCTGCCTGTCCCTCCCCACCTTGGTACTCCAGCTTGAAGCCGGGTTTGTTCTGGGAGTGGTCGCTGTGGAAGTACAGGGTGGTCTCGTGGGAGGTGGAGAGCAGCGAGCCGGGCAGCTCGGCGCCACTGAAGCGCCCGATGACGCTGCTGGTGTCGTAGGGGCCGTTCCGCACCTCCACGAAGTCGTGGTTGGGCTCCGTGGAGAAGTTCAGGAACTGGATGTGGGCACCTGGGCAGGGAAAGGAGGAGTTGGGCTCTGGAACTGCAGAGCTTTTGCACCAGCAGCAACAGCAGTGCCAACACCAACATCAGTCCAGCTCCAACCCCAGCTCCAACTACGGCTCCAATCCCAAAACCAACCCCAGCAGCAACATCAGCACCAATCCCAACACCAACATCAGCCCAGCTCCAACCCCAGCTCCAACCCCAGCACCAATCCCAAAACCAGCATCAACCCAGCTCTAATCCCAGCTCTAATCCCAGCTCCAGCATCAACCCAGCTCCAACTATGGCTCCAATCCCAACGTCAACCCCAGCTCCAATCCCAAAACCAACACCAACCCCAGCTCTACACCAACACCAAGCCCAGCTCCAACCCCAACACCAGCACCAAGCCCAGCTCTAAATACGACTCCAATCCCAACATCAGCACCAACCACAGCTCCAATCCCAAGCCCAGCTCTAAGCCCAGCTCCAAACCCAGCACCAATCCCAGCTCCAAATATGGCTCCAATCCCAAGCCCAGCACCAACCACAGCTCCAATCCCAAACCCAGCTCTTAAACCCGCTTCAAGCCCAGCACCAAGCCCAGCTCCAACACCAGATCCAATCCCCACATCAAGCCCAGCTCCAAGTATGGCTCCAATCCCANTGAGCCCAGGTGAGCCCAGGTGAGCTCAGGTGATGAGCTCAGGAATCCCAGGTGAGTCCCAGGTGAGCCCAGGTGATGAGCTCAGGAGTCCCAGGTGAGCTCAGTGAGCCCGGGTAAGCCCCAGGGGAGCCCAGGGGAGCTCAGGTAAGCCCTGGGGAGCCCCAGGTGAGCTCAGGTGAGCCCTGATGAGCTCCAGGTGAGCCCCAGGTGAGGCCAGGCCGTACCTTCACACCTGGGCAGGGGGTGGTCCCAGTTCCTGTTGGTGCCGTGCTGGCAGGTGAGCACAGGGTGCCCCACGAGCCGGTAGCCGGGCTGGCACTCGAAGGAGATGGACTGGCCCACGTTGTAGCCCGCGCCGCGCACCAGCCCGTGGGCAAAGGGCTCGGGGTCGGGGCACTCCTGCAGCTCGTAGGCTGGGAACGACAAACAGCAATGGTTTATATTGCATTCCCATGCAAAATGGGGAATTTTCCAAGGATTCAATCCCAGGAACCCAACAGCAGCTGCCCTGCAGCTCGTAGAAAACTGGGAAAACGCAAGCAGGAATGTCTTATATTGCATTTCACAGAAAAAAGGGAAATTTTTCCGAGGATTTAACCCTAGGAACTCAATCTCTTCCTGCCCTGCAGCTCGTAGAAAACTGGGAAAACACAAGCAGGAATGTTTTATATTGCATTTCCATGGAAAATGGGGAATTTTCCAAGGATTTAACCCCAGGAACCCGACAGCAGCTTCCCTGCAGCTCGTAGTTTGAGGAAGCACAAGGAGCAATGTTTTATATTTCATTTCCCAGAAAAAAGGGAAATTTTTCCAATTATTTAACTCTAGGAACCCAACCTCCTCCTGCCCTACAGCTTGTAGAAAACTGGGAAAACAAAAGCAGGAATGTTTTGCCCTGCATTTCCCAGGAAACACACTCCCAGAACCAACAACCACGCCTCCCTGCCGTCCCCCGAGGGCAGGACTGTCCCTGCCTGTCCCTCCCCACCTTGGTACTCCAGCTTGAAGCCGGGTTTGTTCTGGGAGTGGTCGCTGTGGAAGTACAGGGTGGTCTCGTGGGAGGTGGAGAGCAGCGAGCCGGGCAGCTCGGCGCCACTGAAGCGCCCGATGACGCTGCTGGTGTCGTAGGGGCCGTTCCGCACCTCCACGAAGTCGTGGTTGGGCTCCGTGGAGAAGTTCAGGAACTGGATGTGGGCACCTGGGCAGGGAAAGGAGGAGTTGGGCTCTGGAACTGCAGAGCTTTTGCACCAGCAGCAACAGCAGTGCCAACACCAACATCAGTCCAGCTCCAACCCCAGCTCCAACTACGGCTCCAATCCCAAAACCAACCCCAGCAGCAACATCAGCACCAATCCCAACACCAACATCAGCCCAGCTCCAACCCCAGCTCCAACCCCAGCACCAATCCCAAAACCAGCATCAACCCAGCTCTAATCCCAGCTCTAATCCCAGCTCCAGCATCAACCCAGCTCCAACTATGGCTCCAATCCCAACGTCAACCCCAGCTCCAATCCCAAAACCAACACCAACCCCAGCTCTACACCAACACCAAGCCCAGCTCCAACCCCAACACCAGCACCAAGCCCAGCTCTAAATACGACTCCAATCCCAACATCAGCACCAACCACAGCTCCAATCCCAAGCCCAGCTCTAAGCCCAGCTCCAAACCCAGCACCAATCCCAGCTCCAAATATGGCTCCAATCCCAAGCCCAGCACCAACCACAGCTCCAATCCCAAACCCAGCTCTTAAACCCGCTTCAAGCCCAGCACCAAGCCCAGCTCCAACACCAGATCCAATCCCCACATCAAGCCCAGCTCCAAGTATGGCTCCAATCCCAACACCAACCTCAACACCAACCCCAGCTCCAATCCCATCACTAATCCCAACCTGAGCTCCAAGCCCAGCCCAGCCCAGCTCCAATCCCATCACTAATCCCAAGCCCAGCTCCCAGCCCAGCTCTGCCCACCCACAGAGCCCAGCACTGCCTGGGCACTCGCAGGACTGTAACTGCCCTGGGCACACTGAGTGCCCTCAAACTGGCACAGAGGAGCTCTGGGATGGAGATTGGGAAGGAAATCCTCCCTGTGGGGGTGGGGAGCTCCTGGCTCAGGGTGCCCAGAGCAGCTGTGGCTGCCCCTGGATCCCTGAAGTGTCCAAGGACAGGCTGGATGGGAATTGTTTCCCCTGGCACTGGTGGAGTGAGAGGATCTTTGAGCTGCTTCCCAACCCAAACCAGTCAGGGATTTCTGATTTTTCACCCCCTCTTCTGTGACAGCACCAACCCAAACCCAGCTCTCTCACCAAACCCCACTGGCAGCAGGATCCTCCACGTGCAGTCCAGGTTGCTGGGATAATTTCCTGGGAAGCCTGGGCTCAGGAGCACTCCTTCCATCTCTTCTGCTGTTCCTCCACACTGGGCTGGAGAAACAACAGGCTTCATGGTCAGGCCTGGAAGCCCAGAAAGCTCAAAAACTCCAGATTTCTGGGATCCAGCACCCCCAGCCAAACACAGCCAAGTGCTCTCCTAACACGCTGTGACAGCCAGGCACAGGCTCTTTGTCCAACATCTCATTACCCCAGACCTGCTCCTAACGAGGTTTCTCCCAGAAGATTTCTCTTTCTTTTTCCTCCTAATGGCTCTTTAATAGAACTGCTTCTGAATTATTGAGAAGCCCAGCAGCCGGAGGAAGCAGACCAGGAGAAAATCAGCACAAACTGTGCTTGGAGCAGGAGCTCTGGTGGACACAGGACAGAGAGCCCCAGGACTGTCACCCACGCAGGTGATGGTCACTCCTGCCTCCAGATGTGCTCCTGCCTCCAGATGTGCTCCTGCCTGACCTTTCCCAGACAGGTAAAAAAGACAGGCACAGCCAAAATCCTGCTGGGTTGGGAGGCTGGTGCTGATTCAAAGAACCACACTTGTGGTTTCCAAGCTTTTGGGATCCTCCTCCAGGCTGGGATCTCCCAAAGGTTTCTGCTTCCATCCCAAGCAGCTCCCAAGGGAATGGGTCCTTTAGCTCAGTCATTCTCCTGGAAATGTCTCTCTATTTATTCCTGGCCCGCAGATCATCAGATAAAAGAACTGTTGGCTCTTATAATTACTTTAAAGCCAAATGATGTAAGCTGGAACAGCAGGAGCCCGAAATAACTGTTAACTAAAGCTATTAAATGCATAAATGTCTCTCTCAGAGCTGCAAATGTGCAATATGAATATTAAACATCTACATTTGCTAAAAGCAAATGACTGAAAAGAATAATAATAAAAAAAAAACCTCCTGCAAGTTCACTTCACCTCCAGGCTTCTTCTCCTCGGGATCTTCCACAGGGAAAATGGAATGTCCAGTCCTTTCCAGGCCTGAACATCTGAACAGATCTGAGGGTGAAGAGCCACCTGGACAAGTGACCTGTGGTCACCTGCTGGACACCAGAGTGGGCACAGCGAGTTGGGATCCTGGGAGATGCCCCAGTAAAGAAGCAGCTTTGGTGGGATCGGGTGAATTCCATAAAAATAAACCACGCTTCAGATGGGAAAAAAAATCCTCAACCCATAAAACCAACCTGCTTCCAGCATGAGGAAATTTTAGATTTTGCCTTTTGAACGGTTTTGTGTTGAGGGGGACAATTCTGTTTCACATTTTGTGCTGCAGCCACAAATCCAACATCCCAAACAAAACACTCCAGGCAGCCCATGGGGACTTCTGGGCACAATTTCCCTGGCAACAAATGAAGATTTTTCTTTTCCCCCCCCACACTCTGTCACACTTGCAGAACCAACCTGAATGTCTCTAAATCAGCTCTATAGCCTTGTTTTTGCCTAGGGAAGTGTTATAAATAGCAGGCAGGTAGAAAGGAGTGGAGTCCTACCGATGCAGAGGGGCGGAGGGTAATTCCAGCGGCGCACCGTGCCCGGCATGCAGGAGATGTGGGAGTGGCCCTGCAGGGATGCAGAACGAGACAAGGGGTGTAGGTGCTGCTGAGAGCCAGGGAAAGCAGCACTCTGAGCTTTCCCAGGCTGCTCAAAGGAAAACAGAAGGGAAAAAAAAATAAGAACAAAGTTTAGCACCTGGTGTTGTGAAAAGGAAAAGCGCGTAAAGGATGTGATGTTTTAGTAAAAGCTAAAAGTTTGCAAAAAGTGTTGCCTTCCTTAAAGCAGTGAGCTTATTCTATCCTTGTTCTATAAAAATGTGCCTACTCCTGCAATAAATCACTTATTCTGCTCTCTAGATAAAGCCTGTTTTGCTGTATTTTTCACCACTCCCGTGCCTTACAGTGACACCAGGGTTTGGGGGGTGGATGGAAAACAAGGAGGGGAGCCTGTCCCTGTCCCTGTCCTGGCAGGAAAGAATTCCTTGTAAGATGGATCTGGTCCAAAGGGAGATCCCTGTCCCATCTGGGGTGCCAGGAAAAGAATCTAGGAGTAAAAGAACACACTTTGGAGATTACATTAGTGTGGGAGGTAAAGGCTGGTCTTTAGTGGAGGATTCCAAGGGAAGATGTGGGAAAATGTCCATAAATGCCCACCCCTGCAAGGGTGTGAATACAGTTCTACAGATTAGCATAATTGTGAGAAATCACCAATTAGAGACATAAATGGTGAGGTCCTTTAACCCTCTCTGAATCCCTCCTCAGACAGGGACTAAAAACGTGGATAAAAATGTGTCTCCAAGAGCTGGTTCCAACCTCGGCTGCCAGACGTGTTTTAGAATAAACTTGTCTCTCTTCCTGTCCTGAGAGGGAGCTGTGTCTTTTCTCCGCTGCATCTAAAGGGTTAATACCCTACCCTAGCAGCTGCCCTGCAGTTCGGTGGTCTCAGGGGGCCAGAGCAGGGATCGGTGGCAGCGGTACCTGCAGGGCGTAGCCCGGCTCGCACTGGAAGGACACCACGTCGTTCACCAGGTAGCGCTCGCCGAGCTTCAGCCCGTTGGCAGGAACCGGCGGCTCCGGGCAGCTGGACAGGCCCACGGCTGCGGAGGGAAGGGAGGGAAGGGAGGGGGCAGCTCAGCCGCTGCGGATGGAGGGATGGGAGCACGCTTTGGTTTTACCCCACTCCCGTCTGCCGACCGCCACCGCAGGCTCTGGGTGGGGAAATTCCATTTCCTTTGGATTCTCCAAGGACAGCCCATCTCCATTCCCGCATTTACAGTTGGGAATGTCCTGCTGCAAATCCAATTAACAACCTGGGAAACCGCGTGTGGGGTGATGGCCTTTGCTTCCCACATCTCACTCTACTTCCCTTTTCCTTCTTCCTTTCCTTTCCTTTCCTTTCCTTTCCTCATTTCTCCTTTTCAAATCTCTCCATTCATCTCCCATCTCCTTCCCACATCTCCCCTCTCCTTTCCCCACCCCGGGGAGATGGAAGGATCCCTTCAGGCTCCTCAGCCCTGCTCCCAGCACCTCCCTCCCTCCCCGTGCTGCAGCTCCCGCTCCAGGATCCCCTCCTGCATCCCTGCTGGGCTCCAGCTCTGCTCCAGCCCAGCAGAGCCCCAGGCAGGGGGGAAATAAAAGAGGAGCCAGGAGAGGCTGAGTCTCCTCCTAAAGCCCAGTCATGCTTCCAGTGTTCCCTCCCCACTCCTGGATGTGCTGCTTGACCTTCAGAGAGGCAGGAGGGAAAATGGCTTTAAATAACTTCACATCAATGCCTCTCACTCAGTCCCAAATTGTTCCTGGCTTTGGAGCATGCAGAGGTAGAGCTCAGCCTGAGTAACCCAGGCAGGGAGAAACCTGAGTTTTCCTCCCCTGTTTTAGCTCATCCCTCCCCGAAGGAACACAGGAAAAACCCAGGGCTCAGGGCTGGGAGATTCCAATTGTACAAACAGAGCATAAATCACATTATTTCCACCTGCCCTGAAAATCAACACCTATTAATTTCCTCAGCCAAGGGAACAGACAGGGCTGATAATCCCCAGGCTCATGAAAAACCTGGCCATGATTTTTGCAGGAGGGTGCTCAAAGGATTTATTGATTGGAATAGAGGTGGAGAAGAAACAGAGTCACAGCAAGAGGATCCCTGCAGCTCCCAGAGCACAGGATGGGATCATTTTTTTCTCTCCCAATCCTGTGGTGGCTGTAATCCTGCTGGATTCAATCATGGACAAGGTTTCAGAGTGTAAAGGCAGCAAATCCTGGAAGGTTTTTAGTGCTGGCTGGCTCTAAAGCACAGTCCCAGCTGTGCCATTGCAGGGAGCCTCACTGGTTTGGGTGGGAAGGGTCCCTCATCACCCAGTTCCCCCCTCCCACCATCCCAGGCTGCTCCAGGCTGGCCTTGGACACTTCCAAGGACGTGGCAGCCACAGCTCCTGGGGCAGTATCCCCATGGCCACTTCACAGAATGAAATGCACCGGCCAAAAATCCATTTGCAGTCTTGGAAAAAACCCAAAGCAGCAGAATGTGGCTGGGCCCCAGAGCCCAGAGCCGTGCTCTGAACCAGTTATCAGCCCCAGAGTCCAGCAGGAACCAGTCCTGCAGTGCCCTGGGGACACAGACAGAGCTGTCCCCTCGTGTCCCAGCAGCTCAGCATTCCCTGCTCTGCTGTGGGACACGGCCAGGACAGCCAGGAGCTCCAGGCTGGCTCCCACAGGGATCTGTAGGATTAACCCCAAAATGCTGGATTTAGGGAAAGATTCCCCCAGAGGGGGCTGGGGCACTGTCCAGGCTCCCCAGGGCATGGGAACATTCCCAGAGCTCCAGGAGTGCTTGGACAGGGTGGGATTGCTGGGGTGTCTGTGCAGGGCCAGGGCTGGGCTGGGTGATCCTGGTGGATCCTTCCAGCTCAGGATATTCCGTGATTCTCTGTTATCCAAACCCTGCTAGCACAGATCCCAGCAGCCCCATCCCTCCTGCTGCTCCTCTCCTCATCAGACATCAGGAATCAAACACAGCCCTGGGGGAGAAGGAATTTTTGTCATCCCCATCCAAACCTGACAGCCCTTCCCAAAGGATTCTCTTCCCTGCCTTCCTCAGGTTTGTTCTCTCACCACTGGGGATTTCTTTTTGAAAACACATTCTCTGTCTAGAACCACATTTAACCACCTGCTGGGATCTGTATTCCCAAAAAAACCTGGCATGAGGCCTGCTGGGAACAGAGTGCTGCCATTGCAGGGGGTGCTGGGATCATCCCTAAGCAGGAACCCACTGAAGGGCTCCACACCACACGGAATTTGGGCTGGGAGGGACCTCAAAGACCTTTTTAAGGTGTTTTGAACCTTTAAGTGAAAGGGGTGGGTGCACACACGACCTTCCACAGGTTGTGCCAAGGTGCCTCCCTCAGCTGGGGGCTGGAAGAGGAGGAGGGATCCAGCACCTTGGACATGATCCTGTCCAGGGCCTGGACACTTCTGAGGAATTCTTGGGTCTGGGAGGTGCCCAGGGCAGCTCAGGGGGTCCTGTGGGGACAGGAGCACAAACAGCAGGGCAGGGAGGGGAACACCCCCAGCAGCCATCAGGCAGCACCTGAAATATTGAACTGATATAACACTGATGTAACACTGATAAAACACTGATATAAAACTGATATAATTCAAAACTGATCTTACACTGATATAAAACTGATATTACACTGATGACACCGAGGCCAGCCCTCAGCCTGTGAGGAGAGGCTGCCCAGGCTGTTGGTTCAGCCCCATCCCTGCACTTTTTCCAAGCTCAGGCTCCATGAAAATGTGCAAATCGAGTTTTTCTCCATTCTGACCCTGCTTTCCTCAGCAGGGATGACCCCTGAGAGCCCTCCCAGGTTGGATTTTTGGGATGAGGACGTGTCCAGACCCCTGAAAGTTGTTCCAGGCTGGATGTTTGGGATGAGGACGTGTCCAGACTCTGAGAGCCCTCCCAGCTGGATTTTTGGGATGAGGACGTGTCCAGACCCCTGAGAGCCCTCCCAGGCTGGATTTTTGGGATGAGGACGTGTCCAGACCCCTGAGAGCCCTCCCAGGCTGGATTTTTGGGATGAGGACTGTCCAGCCCTGCCTGCTGTTTCAGCAGGGAATGCCAGGAGCTGGAGTTCTATGACCAGCCCTGTACTGCTGGATTTTTCCCCCTTTGTGCCACCAAGCAGACACAAAGTGCCACCACGAGTGCAGTGATGCTCCTCCCACCCCTCTGCTCCATCTTTTCTCCATTTCTGAGAGCCCCAGCCTCTCCTTCTCCCCCTTTCCCACGGCAGCACCTCCCATCTCCCAGGATCCCTGCGGGATCAAGGCTGGGGCCGCTCTTACTCTTGTATTCCAGGTGAAAGCCGGCAGCAGAGACGCTGATGTCGGAGTAGAAATGCAGGTAAAGCTGGTTTGAAGTGCTGTTGAGCAGCGCAGGCACCGTGGTTCCTGCCAGAACAAGAGGAGCACAGAGTGGAGAGCATCCCCCTCCATCCCTGGGGATCTGAGCAGGACAGGAACACAAACTCCTCTCCACTTAACGAGCTCCTCGTGGCTTTGATCAGGTTCTAATGAGGCCAATTGAGAAACACCCAGGGCCTTTCCAGTGGCTGCTCCTGGATTTCAGCCTGTGGAGCTTCTCGACAAAAAAAAAAGCATCGAGGGATGGGGGAACAGCGTGGGTCCAGGAAAATTCTGGATTCCCTCATTCCCTGGAAGCTGAGCAGGACAAGGCAGCTCCATGCCAGACCCTTCTCCTGCCAAGCTTGGAGCACTTCGGGCACATTTATTAAATAAATGAGATTTTTTGAGGTTTTTAAATAAATAAGATTTTTTTTCTGCCAGTGGTGATGCATTTGAAAGCCTCTCAAGGCTCCTGGAGCCTGGCTCCTCCCTGCTCTGCTAAAAGCCACAATTCCCCAGAATCCAAGGAAAAAAAAAAATTATTTTGTAGCCCTCCACCCATTCTGGGTCACGCTGCCAGGTGTGGTGGCCCCACATCCCAGCAAAACTGAGGGAATTCCCATTTCCAGGAATAAACCCCACTGGTTTTGTGTTTAAGGCTCCCTCTCAACCTTCCCCACAGGCAGATGGAGATGAAAATCCCAATCCAACAGAGCACAGCTCCTTTTAAACCTGCTCCTAGTTTTTGATGCAGCTAAATTTGATTTTGTGAGGTGAATAAAATGAATAAAATGAGCTGATGGGCTCGAGCCCTACCAGAGAAGCTCCCCAGCATGGTGGCTGTGTTGTCTCCTCCATCAAACACTTCCAGGGAATCCCAGTTCTGCTCTGTGACAAAACTGATCACCTGGATCTGCAGAGAGAAACAAAATAAAGATAAAAAACAATAACAGCACAGTTCCTGGAATAATGGTGATAAATCGAATTAACAGCAATTTGAGAGTCACTAATTTGGTTTATCCACTCTGGGGGTTCAGGTTCTGCCTCTGACCATTCCCACTGGGATTTTCCAGCTATTTTTCCCCAAATTTCCAAACAGGAATGCTGTTTGCTGCTCCAGCTGCTGAGAATCCCAGACTTTTTCACTCCCTGTTTGGAGAAATCCCTGAAGACTTTGAGCCCTTTCAAATGAGAACAGCCAGCAGAACCTGGAGCTGAAATAAACCCAAAAACCCCTCACATTAAACATCAGGATTTTAAAAATCCAGTCGAGTTCCTGCCTTGCTCCTCAGCTTTTAGTGGAATCACTCGAGCTGCATTTTCAGATTTCACCTTTCCCTGCCATGCCCCTTAAGGTTTGGAGGCCTCAGGAAGTCCTTGACTCCATTAGTTGGAACATCCAGAAATCCTGGGATGAGAAACATCCAGAGAGCTGAGAAATCTGCATTTATACACAAAAAAAAAAAAACCAACAAAAAAACAAAAACAAACAAACAGAAAAAAAAAACAACAAAAAAAACCCCACCAAAAACTGAGAAAACTGCATTTACACTGAAAAGTAGAGCTGACCAATCTGCATTTATATAAAAAAGTAGAGCTGAGAAATCTGCATTTATACTGAAAGTCAGAACTGAGAAAACTGCATTTATACCCAAAAAAAACCAAAACAAAAACAAACAAAAAAACCCCACCAAAAACTGAGAAAACTGCATTTACACTGAAAAGTAGAGCTGACAAATCTGCATTTATACTGAAAAACAGAGCTGAGAAAACAGCATTTATACTAAAAAAGTAGAGCTGAGAAATCTGCATTTATACTGGAAAGTAGAGCTGAGAAATCTGCATTTATACTGAAAATCAGCTCGTGCTTGAGTGAGGATCTCCAAGGAATTGCACAGCTTTGCTTGCCAGCATTACCATTAACAGGGACTTTGCCTAAATCCTAAATGCTGCCTTCAGTGTCCCATTAAAAACCCAAATTTGGTGAAAAACCACTGGTTTGGGGGAAAAAAATCCAGATTTAATGTAAGGTCTGGATGAGATATCCCAACGCTGGGTATCTCCAATGAAATTGGCAGGCAAGAAGAACCCCAAAAAAACCTTGGAGATAAATCAGGAGCATAAATGAGTTGTACAGCTCAGCTCCAAACAGGGAGAGCGCTGGAAAATCGGGAAAAATGAGCAGAGAGGAGAGTTCACTGCCCTCAAACTCAAATGTGTGAACCTCTCCCTTTCCCCCAAATCTTATTCCCTGATTTCCTCATCCACCCCAATTCCCACTTACCTCTGCCTTGCCTAACATCAAATCAAAATAAAATAATATAAAGAAAATAAAAAATCATTCCCCAAACTTCAGCCATCTAAACCCATTTCCTCCTTGATTTACTCCAGGTAATAAAACCGGCTGTAAAGTTCCTCCCAAGTATTTTTTTTAGCAGAAAGTGAGTGGAGTTCATCCAGCAGGAATCACAGTGACCCCCACGGAGCCATCACTGCTCCCACTGACCTTTTTTTCTTTTTTTCCCTTTTTTCCTGCCTCATTACACCCCTATTGTGATTTCCATTATTGGAAGTGGAGTGAGAACCAGCGTTTTGTTTGCTCTCACACCGCCTAAATTATTTATTCTCCTCTCTCCCCCCTCCTCCAGCTTAACGGAATAAACATTTTTAAGGTCCTAATTCTAGTCTGACATGTGGATTCACAAGGGATCTGCATCTATTTACTGCCACGTGTATAAATTAATTCACTCAGGAAGGTTTATTCCATGAATAATTCATGGCAGAAGTGCCAGCTCCTACCCTGATTACATAAAAATCCTGCTCCTGAGTGCTGCTACCGAGAAAGCTTCAATTTCACCTCCTCCCCTGATTTACAGCTGTTTAACCTTTAATTGTTGTGCAAAAAGGGGGGAAAGTGATGCTGGAATTAGGATTTAATAGTGGAGAACCCAAAGGAAGTGGAGGCAGGATGGATCCTGCCCTGGGGGTGCCCAAAATCTTCCTCCAAAGCCATTTTTTGTCCCCCTGGAAGCCCCAGGGAAGCTGATGGATGGTGACCAGGTGACAACAGATCCTGGTGCCACGTGGGACTGGAGACCTCAGCGCTGGTGGGAGCCCCAGAAACACGGGATCATGGAATTTTATGGGGTTGGGATGGACTTTAAAGATCCTCCCACCATCCCAGGTTGCTCCAAGCCTTGGCCAACCTGGATTGTTAAAATCCTGTTGTTTAATGTGTTTTGGGGTTTATTTCAGCTTCATGTTGCTGCTCGTTGCTCTTGTTTGAAAGGGCTCAGAGCCTTTTGGGATTTCTCCAAACAGGGGGTGAAAAAGGCTGGGATTCTCAACCTTCCAAGGCTGGAGCATCCACAGCCTCCCTGGACAGCCAGAATAAAAAAACTTCTTCCTAATATTGAACCCAAATTCCCCATTTTTGTACCAGAGCAGGGGTCACACTGAGGGACCATCCTGCTTTTCCTCAGATCCCTGACAGTGCTCTTGGCAGCCCCAGGGCTGTGCCCATTCCCTGGGCAGTGCCAAACACCCTCTGGGGGGAAAAACCTTTCCTAAAATCCAACCTGAGCCTGGCCTGGCCCAGTCCCAGCCCTTCCCTGGCCACAGCCATCACCAAGTGCCAACTTCTGGCACTGAATGAGTGCCTGATTCCAGGGAATTCCACACCAATCCATGTGGACACACACATTGAGAGAGCTGGGAACTTCCAGCTTGAGGATTTTCTCTCAGGCCTGGATCTCTCCTGCCTCTCAGCTCCATCCCCAGACTGATAATCTGATTGTAGCTTCAGACAGGGAGGAACTCTCCCAGGATGATAATATGGTCAAAGCAGGCTGGAATCTGGTGAAAAACAGAGTGGAATTCACAATAAAGATCAACACCTGGTGTTTTTCCCGTGGGACACACCCTGAGCTCTCATGGATGTTTTTCCCAATTATCCAATGAGCTGCTGTCCTGTCCCAGCTCCACGTAAGGTGCTTTAAACACGAGCTGTCCCTTCAATAAATTTGGCTTTTGTCCCCACAGAGCTCCGTGTGTGCTGCTGTTCCTGCTGTCTCTCTCTAGGGCAGTGACCACAAATCCATCCCTGCCCCAACAGGAGCAACCACTTCCCAAAATGTGGCTCCTCTGAGAGCAGCAGAGCCCGAGTGTCCCCTGAGTGTCCCTCTGTGTGTCTCCCTGTGTGTCCCCTATGTGTCCCCCTGAGTATCCCCTGAGTATCCCCTGAGTGCCCCCCTGAGTGTCCTGAGTATCCTGAATGTCCCTTGAGTGTCACCTGAGTGTCCCTGAGTGTCCCCCTGTGAGCCCCTGAGTGTCCCCTGTGTGTCCCTTGAGTGTCCCCCTGTGTGCCCCCTATGTGTCCTGAGTGTNTGAGTGTCCCCCTGTGTGCCCCCTATGTGTCCTGAGTGTCCC
>VXBI01006905.1:0-239969 GCA_013397375.1 Toxostoma redivivum
CCTGCCGCAGCCCCGGGCCGACGCCGCCCCCTCGGCCCTCCGTGAGGCGGCGCGGGGCAGCCCGCGGGGGCGGCTCCGCTCCGATCAGCACCCGGCGCGGCCGCGCTGCTGCCCCGGCCCGCGCCGGGAACGCGGGCTCGCTTTGCCTCGCCTCGCCTCACCGCCCGCCGCCGGCCCTCCTAAGAGGATTGCCTTTCCTTTAATATCCGCGCCGGCTCATCCCCGGCTGCGGCGATCCGCCGTGCTGCAGCCGCGGCGTGACAGACACCGCTGCGTGTGGTGACAGGAGCCCGCTGGGACCGGGCCCGCGCCCCCTTCAGCGGCTGCTGGCTGCGGCTTTGGGGAGCTTCTCGGCATTCGTGAGGCCGGTCCAAATGTTCTGCGGCTGACGATAGCGTATGCTGCTTAGGAAAGTCAGTACCGATTCTAGCGTAATTGTAGCCTGGAAATGAACAGCGGGCGAAGTCGGGGAGATTTTGCAGGAGTTCCTGACTAAAGACGTGGGCCTTATGGGCCACTGTCTTGTTCATCTTCATTAGTGAAAGCTGACAGGTATAAATGTTCTGCACAAATAGCTCCCGTGTAGCTGTTGGGTGTCTCAGAACAGGATCACAGATACAGACATTAGGCCCAGCAGAAGAGCATTTGTGTATGACTGTATGTATCAGCCGTGCCTGCTGTTAGTACAGTTAGCAACAAAGCAGATGCCAGCACGAATTTTGCAGACAAAGTTGTCAGGAAGTGTTGCAGATCATCTCTTTTGAGGGTTAATAAAACCTTTATACCCCTCTAGCGTATATCCTGTATTGTTATGCAGCTTAGGTAATAGGGCTCTGGCGGATTAAGAAAGATTATTTTATGAGCATATATCTTATACTTCACAGCCTATAAATCCTCACTTTCTTTTTGGCCACACATTGAATTCTGTGGAGCTCCTGCGGCAGAAATAATGCAACAATTAATACATAGAAAAGTCTTACACATAATTGTGTTATTATTTAGGAATCTAATAGTTGAGTCTGTCTCAGACTAGTAATTAATTTTCCCGTTGAAATACTCCTGTTTAGCTCACCAGGTTATAAAGTACTAGACTTTTCAACATCGAAGTCATGGTGCGTTTCCAGTCTTGCAGGTTTGGACTGCAACTGTTTTCAGATAAAACACATAAATCCTCTTTAATAATTTGAAGAGATCTGATGACAGTATGGTGTGAGTTGACTTGAGTTCATGGCTGGAGTAGAAGCCTAAAAATACTCTTTGTGTCTTTGTCAGTGTGGTTATGATTAACCATCTGGAAAAGCACTGGTGCAAGTCGTAATCACATCATGTACTGCTTCAAGCTGCGTCTGTTTCAGTGTGGGGGTCCTGCTCACAGAAATGTGTGGGCATACCAGAGAGAGCACCTTAATCTGAATACTGAGATACTCTATACCTCTCAAAGACTGCTCATGCACCAGCCTCAGGACAGGTGCCTTGAGTCTGATGAGTGCCTTAGGTGCAAATCGAAGGTGCTGTTGGCTCTGACAGATGGTCTGCTCTACCTCCACTTCGGTGATCAACTGTGCTAACAAGGGGGAAATTTGTCTGGTTTGATTTTCATGTGTTGCAATCAGGCATCTGGCAATTTTGCCTTCCTTATTACTATATTATTATTACTATTTTACTACATTACTATTACATCTGTGGTGGTAATTTCTTATGTCAGTTGTCTAAAACTTATTTACAGGGTTATTTATAAGATGTTAGTGGCCTTACACAGAGTAGGTCACAATACCATGTAGCTCTGTATCCTTGCCTCTTCCTTCCTGGCACATGTGTTATTATTGCATGAGCTGTGCATGTGTACTTTTTCATGTCTACATTTCTGGTTAGCTTTGAGTTCATTTATGTCTATACAACATAAAATCCTTCATTATTTTTGCTGAAACTTTACTTGGAAAAAAAAAGTGCCCAAATGGGAATGATTGAGTTTTGTTTATTTCTTTTGGCTACTTGATGACAAGAAGTAAGTTTTGTCTAGGAGTTGAAAATGTATGATTTATCTAGTTCTTGATGGTGTGAACAGAATGGCATTGTAACAGGTGTGTAATATCACACTGGCTTAAAGAGATTTTAAATACTTTGAGTTGTTTTTATCTTGATGCTTATATTGGATTTGTGCACCTTCACTGAATGTATCTTTAGAGATAAAGCTTTTCATAAAGCATTTTTGCATTGCTTTCTATTATTTATTGATGCAATATGTATTAAAAACACGGAGTGGCTCTAAAACACAGACCTTCCTTTTGGATTTCAGTAAAGCTTTTGATACTGTCTCTAACAGGATCCTGATGGATAAAATATCCAGCCCACAGCTGGATAAACACATGCAGTGGGTGAGCAGCTGGCTCACAGGTTGATATCAAAGGGTTACAGTCAATGGGGTGACAGACTGGTGAGCTGTCACTAGTGCGTTTCCTCATGGCTCCTTCCTCAACCCAGTGCTCTTCAACATCTTCCCAAATTTCTTGGATGCAGGACAATAAGGGATACTAAGCAAGTTTGCAGATGATAGAAAACTGGGAGGAGCTGATGAATCTTCCCTTGAACACAGAGAGGCTCTGAAGAGAGAACTTGACTTCAGGGGGCTGGGCAATTACCAACCGTATGAAGTTCAGCAAGAGAAAGTGCCAGGTTCTGAACCTGGGATGGGGTAACCCTGGATGTGTGGGAAGACTGGGGAACAAGAAGCTGGAAAGCAGCCCCAAGGAAAGGGACCTGAGGGTCCTGGTTGACAGAAAATTGAATCTGAGTCAGCAGTGCCCTGGCAGCCAGGAGGGCCAGCCATGTTCTGGGTGCATCAGGGACAACATCACCAGCTGGGCCAGGGAGAGGATTGTCCTGCTCTGCTCTGCATTGGTGCAGCCTCACCTCGAGTGCTGGGGGCAGTTTTGGGTGCCGCAATATAAGAAAGATACAAAGCTATTAGAGAGGACCCTAAAAGAGTTAACAAAGGTCATGAAGGGCCTTGAGGGGAAGCTTCAAGTACGAGGAGTAGCTGAAGTCACTTGATCTCTTCAAGCCTGGAGAGGAGGAGACTGAGGGGAGATCTTATAGTAGTCTACAACTTATTCATGAGGGGCAGAAGGGCAGACACTGATCTTTTTCTCTTGTGGTGACCAGTGACAGGACCCGAGGGAATGGCATAAAGTTGTGTCAGGGGAGGTGTAAATTGGATATTACCAAAAGGTTCTTCCCCTAGAGAGTGATTGGGCACTGGAGCAGGTTCCCCAGGGAAGTGCTCACAGTACCAAGCCTGACAGTTCAAGCAGTATTTGGAAAATGCTCTTGGGCATATGGTGTCACTCTTGGGAATGGTCCTGTGCAGGGGTGAGAGTTGGACTTGATGATCCTTGTGGGTCCCTTCCAACTCAGTTTATTCCGTGATTCTCTGATTCATTTATGGAAACTATTTTTCTAATAGTTCTGTCATTATCTTCAGTTCCTTGCTGTCTAGGAGAGAGTTGTACAGTGTAGGTAGTGTGTGTGTCTATATAGACAAAAGCTAAATAACTGGAAAATCTCACATTGGGCAGATCTGTCTTGCATTAGAAGTGTTAATCTGAGAGTTATATAGAAGTAATAATTAGCCACTCTATTTTTCACATGATCCAGGTGATGGTGCTTAATGTGATAGCATATGTGCCCTGGCACCCTGATTTTGAATCAGTGAGTGTTCCATCTATTAAAATCCTCTGGTCATCACATTTCTTAAATTACTTTTGCCCCAAAATGCAGGAAGTGTAGACATACTGAGCTTGCTGCAGCATCTATTGAAATCTACCAAAAGTCAGCTGAAGAAACTGGATTAAAGTTTTAAAAGGACCAGATCAATTTAGACTACATCCCAGCCATAAAAATTAATGAAATGCCTATGTGTTTAAAATAAAATCAGAAAAGATGTTTTGGTAAGCAAGGCTTACTGAGTCAATTCTAAGGACAAGTTACTTGAATGAAAAGGCTGAATTTGTATCCACAGGTTTCTCTGGAAAATTCCATTTAAGCTGATAACCCAGTGTATAACACCGGTTATCTACTTGTCCTCTCTTCTATAACCCAACAACTCTAACTGGATAGAACAGAACAGCTGTAAGAGACCTACAAAGACCATCTCATCCAACTGCCTGACCATTTCATTGCTGGCCCAAGTTAAACATGACTTTAGGGGCACTGTCCAAATGCCTCTTCAGCACTGACATGGACTGGGCATGGCCAGGGGAGGCATCAACCACCTCTCCAGGAAGCCTTTTCCAGGTTTTGGCCACCCTCTGGGTCATGAAATGTCATGTCAAGTCTGAACTTTCCCTGATGGATGCAACTTGAAGCCATTCCCTATGTGTCCTGGCACTGTGTACCAGGGAGAAGAGTTCAGCAGCTCCCTGTCTATTTCCCCTCCTCAGGAATCTGTAGGCAGCAGTGAGGTCACCCCTCAGCCTCCTCCTCTCCAAACCAGACAAGCCCAGTGCCCTCAGCTGCTCCCCAGAGCACATTCCTGCCCTCCCCTCCCCTGCTTTGGTGCCCTTCTCAGGACACATTCAAGTACCTTCACATCCTTTTTAAATGGTGGGTCCAGAACTGCACACAGTGCTTGAGGTGAGGCTGCACCAGTGCTGAATTCAGTGGGATAATCACCTCTCTTGGCTGGCTGGGGATGCTGTCTTTGATGCACCCCAGGATGAGATTTGCCCCCTTAGCTGCCGGGGCACACACGCTGCTGATCCCAGTGAGCTTCCTGCCAACCAGCACTCCCAAACCTCTTTCTGCAGGGCTGCTGTCCAGCCACTCCTCTCCCAGTTCAGACTCATGTCTGGGATTCCTCCATCCCAGGTGCAGAATCCAGCAGTTGGTTGGTCTTGTTTTGTTTCATGTCATTGGTGACTGCTCAATACTCCAGTCAATCCAGATCTCTCTGCAAGGCAAAGCCTCTTGTCCCATGGGAGAGTCAGCAGCACTTCCCAGTTTGGTATCATCACTAAACTATCTGCATGTTTGACTGCAGCTTCCAACTCACTGATAGAGGGAACAGAGCTGTCTCTAGAACTGAGCCCTGAGGAGCATCACTGGTAACTGGTCACCAGCCAGATGTCCTGTTTGCTGCAACAGTTTGAGCCCTGCTCTTCAACTAATTCCTCACCCTGTGCACTGCATGCCTGTTCATCTTACTGTTGGAAAACTTGTCTGGAAGGAGGCTTTGAGGGACGGTATCAAAAGCCTTTCTAAACTGCAGAAAAAGCTAAATCCACTGTCTTCACTTCATCCAGGCAGGTGACCTTATTGTAGAAGCTTATTAAATTAAACAGGACTTTCTCTTTGTGAACCCATGTTGACTGTGTCTGATGATTGCATTTTTTTTCATGTGTCTTTTAATAGAATCCAGCGTGATTTTCTCCATATTTTTTTTCCATGTACTGATGTTAGACTAACAGGTCTGTAGTTTCCTTGGCCTTCTCTCTTGCCTTTCTTGGAAGCTGGTGTAACCTGAGCGAATTTTTAGTTGATGGGACCTCTTAAGACCTTTTGTTGATGATTGAGAGTTGTCATGTTGTAATGTCTGCTACAGCTGCCCACAGATCTCTGAGGTGAATCCCATCAGGCCAATGGACTTACTAATATACAGGTGATAATAACTGGTCCCTTTCAATTTCAATGTCCATAAATGGAAAGTTGGTGTTACTGCAGTCATTGTCCTCTGAGAATTGGACAACCCCAGGTAGCAACATGGACATTAGTTCCATCACAGAGAGGGGACACCTCTTATGGGTGGCCTTCCTCCAAAGAACGCTGGGCAGAGGGGTGATGGCTAGTCTGTGACAGGCAAGGCTACGCAGGGAGGACCCCACCACCCTCATGTCATAGTGTCACCACCCTGCAGTGCAGCAGTGCCTTGGAGAGCAGGATAAAAGGGAACATCCTCCCATGTCCCACTGTCAAAGCTGGCCTGGAGCCAGCCCACAGATATCCAAAAGAAAGTTCTTGAGGAGACAGTGGAATTACTTGGAGGAGGCTCAGGGAGGAAAACTGGAGGCAAGGCCAGCTGCCAGTGGCACTCAGCCTTTGGGGAGCAGATGCAAGCCCTTCAGAGGAGAAGAACCACCAAGCCCTGTAGGTGCCTGAGGCTGTCTGGCCTTTTCAGCTGGATAGCACTCGTAAGTTCAAGTGAACACCTTGAGAAGCACTGTACAGCTCTGTCCTCAGCCCCTTGTGGAGTCAGAGGCAGCTGCTGTAAGAAATGGGATGCAGTGAGGTTGTCGGGGTCCTAGGACTTTGTAAAACCCACTGGTGCCCTGCCAGGATTCTTGGCCCTCAGGTTGATCAGGCTGAGGACATTTGGCCACTCTTGGAAGCCCCTGAGATGGTTCCAGCTTGAGGGTTAAAAGTGCTTAGGCATATCTTGGAAGGCATGACCAGACTGTAGGATGAGGAATGAGGCCTTGCTTACATGCTCAGGGAATAGCTGATTACCAGCAGTGGCATCAGGAGGGAATTTTCCCTTGGGTCAGATTGGCACAGGTTCATGGAGGGAAGGGGGAGAGAAGGAGTTGCCTTCCCCTGCAGCACAGAGCATGACCACTGTTCAGGGCTCCTTCAGTCCCTTTTGGCTCGGTTGCTGCCTGCAGCTCATGCCCCATGCAGACGGCCTGTCCTGCCCTGCAGCTGTGGGCAGGAAGATTTCCAGACTCCCAGGGTGGGCCCCAAGGGTGGTCTGGGGGTTGCTTCTTGTCCTTCTGTAGCACTGGGCACATTCCCCTGTCAGGGCTCCTCTGGGCTCCTGTGGCTCTAATCCTGCTTTTTATGCATCCCTGCACTGGAAAGAACAGCGATGAAGCAAGTTTTGGAAGTCAAGATTGTGCCCATCATTGATATGTCATATTTTGGAAAATACCTCATGGTACCACACATCTTTTCTTCTGACCTATATGCTTGCTGCTGCTTTCTGTAGCTCTGTCATTTGCATTTTCCAGTCTACAAAGGATGTATTTTCAAGTAAGAAATGCATCAGCCTGTTCCTGGCTACACATCCGTGTTGTGTTAGTGCTTGTGAGCATCAGCTCTGAAACAGAAAAATAAAAATTGAAATAATATCTTGCTTCCAGTTATAACCTGTGTGTTATGTGTCCTCGAGTGTGTTTGTTGGAGCTCAAAACCCCCTGATGTGTCAGACAAATAACAGACTCACCATCATTTGACTCCAGGTGAGTGCAGGAAGTAGGACAGAGCAGTTATACCAGAGTTGTATGTTTAACCCAGAGCTCTGCATGACGAGGTTTGACCCAGGTCTCATGGCTCCTCCTGGAAATCAGCTCTCTGCAGTGCAGGTCCCAGGCCCACCCAGGAGACAGGGGCAGAGATGGGTACACCCACAGCAGGGCTCAGGCCGGGGCTGGGGGTCCCAGGGGAGGCCAGTCCCAGCCACTGAGGCCTGTGAGCAGCCCCAGGACCCTGTCAGGACTACACTTCAGTGCTCATCTGCTCTTCTTTAGACACTGGGAGCTGGACACTTTGGAGACAGAGTATTGGGTCAGATGGACCTTTCTCTGAGGGAGTGCTGCGGCTCTCAGGCTCTTGTGTTTTAGCATGTTTTTGCTAGGGAAACAACTCAGGCAATTCTAAAAATGAGTACAAAGAGAGGAAAAACAATTCACCAGAAGATCAACAGATATTGCTCAACTCTTGAGACATTTGCAACCATTTAGGTGAGAAGCACACCAGACTGAAGGCTTGATCTTTGAGCCCGGCTAGTGTCAGTGATGGGGCATTTTGCCATCCTGTGCAAACCTTTCTCAGTTGAACACTGATGAGTTTTAGAAAACCACATGACATTTGCTTTTTGCAAATTTATGCAGGTGGTCCCTTTATCTTGAGATGATCCACAGCCCTGACCCCACTCAGAAGATACACACCTCCGTCCCACACAGTGACAGAGCCAAGGCCTAGTCTGGGAGATGGTTATGGAGATTCAGTGCCTTCTGCTAGTGCAGGGCTGGGGAGAACTGTCTTCAAAGATTTCCTCAGTGTGTAGTGGTAGGGAAAGGAGCAGCAGGTATGAGAGCAGTAGGAGAAGATATATTTGAGTAAAATGAAATAGTTCCGTTTAAACAGACCTACAATAATCATCCAGTCCCACTACTTAACCACTTCAGGGCTGACCAAAAGTAAAAGCATGGCTTTAAGGCACTCTCCAAATGCCTTTTCAACACTGATTGACACGGGTTCGTTGACCACCTCTCTTCAGGGTTTGACACCCTCTCATAATAAACCCAGCTGGTCCTATCGCAACATTTCTGAAATTTGGTTTCAGTAAGCTTTGTTCCTGGGAATTTCTTGTGTAGCTCCTGAAAATCAAGTGAATGTGTTTTTTGATATTTAATTTCTGAGTCAGTAATAAATGTGGTTTCATCTGAAACTTAAAAGAGTACATTCTCCAGTTGATGGGAACCTTGAAGGCATAACAAGGGGTTAATATGTTGTAAAGGAGGAGATTCAATGAAGGAAACAGTAAACTTCCATCTGGAAGGGAATTTTGTACAAGTTCTGTTCTGTAACTAATAATGTCTACTCTGAGGCAGGAGACAAGTATGTGAAAGAATATACTTGTGAAAGGCATGTAATATCTATTATAGCTGTGCTGACCTGCTTGCAATGTGATGATGTGGTTCTAGCAGCCTCAGGTTCATAACAGCAAACTACTATCTAATGATTTAAAATGTTGGCCCACAGATACTATAAAATGTATTATACTGAAGTGCTTATGATACTATGACAGGACTCGACATTTGGGGCCCTGCTGGCACAAGCACACAGAGTGATGAGGCAACTCCACCTCTGAAGGGCTAATTCTTAATCTCTGAGTTTATAAACAAAACAAATAACAAGTCAGTAATTTTTCATGTGAATAGTATGAGCTAAACTATGCTGATATTTTTCTATCTTCAGGTTCAAGTGAAATGAAAACTTGAATTTCCTTTTTTTTTAATTTTTTTTTAATAGAAATTATAGAAAAGATGGAGTGCAAGTGGTTATCTGGCTTGTCCTACTTAATGAAAGTGGAATCAACTGTATTTAAAATTATTCCTCAGAAATTATTTTCTTGACAGGCTTTTTAGGTTTGTAATGGTGGAGATTTTGCAGGTTCCCTAAATTGATCTGTAGCTTTGCTTAGGCACCTCCAGTCAGAAAGTTCTCTTCTCATAGAATGTAAATGCCCTTTTTTGCAGTTCAAGTTTTTTATTCTCTGTTCTTAGTTTCCTTGTTGTAAAGGAATGTGTTCTTTCTTCTTGCCTCAAAATTTAGAAGTGGTTTTTGTCTTTTGTCAGCATTCCCTCTGATCTAACTGGAGTTATCACATGACTCTCTCAATCAGGTGAAACAGTAGCTCTTAATAAAATATTTATTTCTTTCAATTATTGTAGTTCCTGGTGTAGAGGTTAAAAAGTAGGGGTAGATTTTGGTTTTCTGGGTGCGAAGCATGGAAGAAAGGGGAGAGAAAACCCCCAAGACTCCTTCCTATTAGGTTCTCATATGATATTTTCTCTGCTTTGTAAGGAGAGGTAATCTGTTTCTCCTTTCCCAGTTTTCCCCATATATGCAGTATTAACCATGATCCTGTAAGTTGTTACATAATACACTCCTCATTTTCACTTAATTTCCACAAGACAAGGAAGTGCTGATTCTTAAGTTTTAAGGAGATCCATAGCTCTGTGTTCACTGGCCAAAGCATTACCAGTATCAAGGAGGCCTCATTCCCTGTTCTTGCTTGACAATTTCATCTTTTCTCTTATTCTTTCCCATTTCTTTTTTAGTTCTTTAGCATGGGTCCCTTCCTCTGCTGTTCTCTCTACACTTGACTTAAACCCTCTCTTAAAAATAAAGTAAAATTTTTAAAAATCTACTATTAATTTGTTGGGTTTGGGTCTGGACTGCCTTCTTCACTACATATTGCCCTCTAGCAGATCATCTATTTGGCATTGTTATACTAAGACAAGGACTTAGATTGTTATGCTTATGTATATGTATACTTATATATACATTCTTATACTCTGAAAAGGACTGCCCCGTGGTAGCTGGCAGTGGTCTGCAGACATTCCACAGTGCATGCTGCCTTCCTGTTGTGGCACTATTAAGAGTGTGACTTTATGGGCATAGAGGAGAAATGTTGAGATGGTGATAACCTGTGTATCTGGAAATTGCTGATCTCCAGTGCCTGCCTCTTAAGTGCGCCAGACCCTGGTACAACCAGTTGTTGTAGATGGCGAGGGTGAGAGGGCAGGAAAGGAGAATACAAGGGCTTTTTTGCTTTTACCTCAGTGGCCCAAGTTGTATGCACTGGCTAGGAGGAAGTAAAGAAAACTGCTCAACATCTGTCATAGCAGGATATTTCAGTGGAGATAAATGGCAGAGAAAAGCAGGCTAGGTATAAGATGGGGCTGAGCATGGAGGGGAGAGCAGCATGCCTGTGCTCACCTTTCCTACAGCACACCTGTCCAGGCTGTGGGGAGCCTCTCTTACTGGCTTGCCAAGCAGTGTGGGATGATGGAAAGTATACTGACCCTGGGAGAAAACAAAAATAAAGGATGAAAAATGCCCTTTAACACATTTTTTGCAGTTGCCTACATGAATAGGACTGTAGCTCCCTGAACTCACCTGAAGATGGCAGGGGGATTTTCCACTTGCCTAAAATATTCACAGGGGGATTCACCCCCACTAAAGCCCTGATGAGGCAGCAGTCACTGCCTGCTGTGCCAGTACTCTCACTCGCCTCAGGGACTCCAGTGCGGGCAGGACGAGTAGAAGAGAAGGTGGCTCTGCTGCTTCAATACAGAGGGCATTTTCCCTAGGGAGCAGTTGCTTGGTTTAGTTCATTAGGCTCTGCTGCAAACTCAGCTGCTTGGAGCCTCCAATCCAGAGTGTTTCAAGCGCTGGGTCACTCTTCCCTAAATGTTCTGTGGCATCAGCACCAATGCTGTGTGGCACTGAATCTTTGCTGTTCTCGAACACAAAATCATTAATTCCAGACTTAATGAGTAGCTAGTTAGTCAGTAGTTGTCAGAATGAAAAACCAATGACCAGCTCGGGAAAGTGATTGTGTCATGTTTGGTCATGTTGAGTCTCTGCTAATTGGAGTTTATTAATCTGTTTAAGAGGGCATGGTAAAATTTAGGATGCAGTAAAGACACATGTAACACATTTCTGCTTGTGCTATGAGAAACCTAAGCAGGAAATACCCTGTTCCTCTTCCTGGTGGCTCTACCTTTCTTTCTGTTGTCTCAGTAATTATTCTTCATTATTTGTAGGGTATTAGCACCTGTGAGATTATGCAGAATTGGGACAAATTACAAGTGAATAATGGTGTGGACAAGCACTTAGTTGGTCAAATTCTGTATAGAAAATTTCTCAGAATGTTGGTAGGGCAGTGGGAAGGCTCAGAGGCCTTTTCAGTAGGCAGGTTCACAAAAAAGTCAGGGACTATACCACACTTCAAGGCTCTGGGCTCAGGCTCCCAGTGCTCTGCTACTACTCCTTATTGTTGTGCCTTCTTTTTCTTACCACCTCTTTTCTGACAAAAAGCTCCTGCTTACTCCCAGATAAGATCTTCTGCTTTGTTCTCCCTGTCTCTGTAGCAGATTATTTCCTTTGATTCTCCCTTGAAGTCTCAGCTTTCTCACTTTCTAACCCCACTTCTTTATGCTCACAATATTGCTAAATATGTGGTTTGTAGTGATACAGAGGCCAGTGCTACAGTCTATAAACTGCAGTCTGTCCTCTTTATCTGTGATATGAAAAAGGAGAATATGTACACATGAGCCTGCACATGCTTGAAAGACATTGACTATCCTGCTTTTCCCCGGATAAATTGAAAAACATGCTAAGAGTAGGTTGATGTTTTATTTTTAATGAAGTAGAGGTTTGAGAAAATAAAAGTGTCTAAAGAACACAGATAATAATCTGAATTTCCTTTCTAGATTGTGATCCTTTGTAAGCATTTAGTTGTGTCTTTACAGAAGTGGAGGGGGTTAGCAGTATGTAGCAGAGGTAGGTGATGGTCTGTAGTGCCATGAGAACAGTTATTTATACTGATGATTCATGCTTTATGTCTCACCAAAGCCCAGTTAAGTGACCCATATGTACAAGAGTTAATACATATTTTTGCATAAAGTAGAAGGAGATGAAACACTGCATACAGAGAAGAAGCTTGATTAAATATAGGCAGTCCATTTTCTGTGGAGAATAATCAGTCTTTGAGGTCTGAAAAATGACACTGATTTTTCACATAAAACGCATTTATTAGTTTTTTAGATCCAGTAAGTTGTTTAAAGACTTATTTGCATGTAGGACATGCAGAGGAATAAATTAAAATGGTATATTTCTTTTAAACCTTTTAAGCAGAGATCTGTGCGTGGATGCTGTTGCTTATATTTAAACTAGGCTTCCTGTTGTTCAGCTTGCTATTGTAACCTAAATCCTTGCTAGTTTATGTGGGTGTTATCTTTTCACACTGGTATAGCCACTCTCTGCAGTTTGAATGAACTTTTTAAGTACAGAAGAGACAGTGCTGAAATGGATCTGCTGAGAGCATAAAATATATTCTTCAAAATAATGCTGCCAGTAATTTAAACTATAGGAAAAATTTTAATCCTGTAAAAATCATAAGGAATGGTTTTCAGAGTAATCAGAGAGGAGAGAATTTAATTGATTTCCTCATGTTTTTCAAATCTGTACTAACCAAATTCTTATCGCAGGGGAGACAGAAGCTGTGGATGAAAGGCAGAACGTATGAGGAGGCAAAAGCAAAAGTTCACAGGTATACTGAGGCCCAAAGAGAGGCAAGAGGTTCAGTCTAGAGGCAGATTGATCTGGGGCAGGCTTAGGGCAGGCATTCCCATGGTTTATCTTGCTCAGGAGAGAAACTCATCGGGAGAAAAGTACACAGCAGTAACTGAAGACAGGCAAAGGATGGTTGGCTGCTGCTACCACAGCATGGTCACTGCAGGACACATTTAGGAAATGGTAAAGGAGTGGATTCATACTGTGTGAAGCAATGAGTGGAAAACAAGCACAACAGAATAAGGTTGATGTCCATGGTTAGCTGAAGGATACTTTTGGTGCTTTTGGACATGCGATGTGAATTCGAAATGCGGAATTTGGATTTAAAGAAATGTGGAAATCTAACAGTGCAAGGAAATTTCTTTGATTTTAAAAAATAGCACAGACATCCTTCTCTATTCTGCAGTGGCTTCTGGATTAATTAGTAAAGAAATTAATATACTCCTTATAATGTGACTGTCTTGCAAACTGCCAAAATGTGATTTTATTGATAGTACTTCTCTAAACATTGTTCTGTTTAATTCTCAGCTAGTATGTGCAGGCCGAGTTAGTATCAGGAAAGTTGTATCTTCATGTTTGTTAAACTTCCCTTTTCCTTCTTTATCTCTCTCTCTCTCTTTCTCTTCTTCTGTCATCCTTTCCTTATTGCTTGCTCTTTCTCTTTCTCTCTTGTACATCTCACCAAAAAAGTTGTTGCAGACATAACCACCAAAGCCATTTAGAAAATTATTTGACTTCTGTTACTTGATAGGTGAGCCCAGTTGCATACTTGAGATTGCTTAAAAATCAGTACTGAGCCTCCAAACGTTGAAAGAATACTGAATGTTCATTTTGTTTTATTTGTCTCCTGTTGTGCATGAGAGGAGAGACAGATGGTGGTGCTGGAACAGGGCTCTATTCCCTCAGGGTCTGCAGGGCTGACCAAGGTCCTCCCTGTGTGGGGGAAAGCTGGGAATAAAGTGACAGCACTTCACATAGGCAGTGCTGAGTATTTGGAGAAAAACTGTAAGACACTGAAGGTGAAATGGAGAGCCAAGCTGCCGAGTAATTATGACAATAATTAGGCACTGTGAGAACTGCAAATGTGCAAGCTGAAGGAGCCTGCGATGGGCTACATTCATAAGCTTTGTTTTTATTGGGAGCTTCAATTGAGTTCCCAGAAACTTCACTCAACTTGTAGCCTTGGGGTTGAGCCCAGCAGTGCTGTCACTCCAGATTCAGTGAAGTCAAGGTGCTGTTTGTATCCCGGGGCTTTTGAACTTACTCCTGCTCTCTATTCTTGTACTAAAAGAAAAAAAATCCCTCATATGCAATTTGTGCTTGCAGGGTCTGAAAAGCCTATTTCAGAGAAGACAAACCTCACTGATATTTTGCATAGCTGTATATGGTTTTATTCTTAACACCACCCTGGCATCATGTTTTCCTGTAGTATCAATCCAAGAAACATAGTTGTTGTAAGCATAGTGCCAGCATCTTTTATGCAATGTTTTGTATTAGGGTAAAAATAAACAGTAATTCAGAAGTTGGCTGAGAATCTACATTGATTTGACAGCCAAGCTGAGAAGCAAATCAGGAAGAAATTCAGGCAACCCTCAGATGGCAAATACACACATGCCATTTGAATGGCATCTTAACTCCGAAGCAAGCCTCTTCCAAAAGTCATGACTTAACACTTTCCATAGGAAGACGGAGAGGAGCAAGCTCCATCAAATATGGTTCAAATATGGACTGAAAAATATTTTGGATAAAAAACACATGTTTACAGACTGCAGGATGAATGCAAACTTGAGTACAGTGTGTCTTTCTCAGCATTTCAATTCGAATCATGCTGGTTTCTATAGTGAGGGCTATTTTCTATAGGCAATGTTTAAGCTGGAAAATAAATTTTTAAAAGTGCACCCCATGAAAAAGGGTATTTTAAAAGAGGCACTGTGCAGTATTGAGATTGCTAAGTTCTCTGAAGGCCCTGTTTTTGTTAGCAATAATAATAATAATAAATAATAATTAAATAATAAAAAATAATAATAATTCTTTTTCCTCTAGTATCTAATTTCCTGTTTGTCTCAAAGTACTTACACCAATATTGTTTAGCTAATGCCCATCAGTAGCCCGTCCTAAGCCAAAGGCTTAGTATGAAGTATGGGATTTATACTGGTGTTGGATTGCTCAGTAGCATCTGTTATCAAAAGTGTTGGTGGGATTCAAAGTAGTCATATCAATCTGACTCAGACTTGTCCCTTCTCTGACTCAAAGAAGGATATTTTTTACACTCTTTTATACAGAAAGATATCTTACTTGCATATAAGCAGTCACCAATCAAGCAAATTTTATTACATATTAATGCGTTTTGGAATTTTTTGCACATTGAATGGATCTAAAAAAGAAGGCAGTATGAAGTCAGTCTCAAGTGCCAAGAACTTGCTATTCCTCTTCTCTCACTCTGAAGCTCAGGGTATTTTCACTTCTTCAGAGGGGGTGTTGTCACTACATGTTGAACAAAAAAAATCAAAACCACCTCTGGTGGATTGTGATGAATCTGTGTCTTTTTTTGTTCAGTCTTGTGAAAAAAAGGGAAAATAACAAAGGGTTGAAGAAAGGCTTTCTAAAAGTGTCACAAACTCATTTCTGCCCTAAGATATGTATACTATCACATACCAACAGATTATGTGTACATATAAACCAGCTTTAGCTATACCAGTAGTGAACAGGATGTTCCAAATCACACCAAAATTACTTGCTGTATTACTAAAATGTGTTAAAAATAGAGTGTAACTTTCATCCAAGGTTTTTAGCTCTAGTTTGATCCACAACAAAGTTGCTAACAAAGTTACAAATCAGGGACATGTAAAAGTCGTATACTTGATACTGGCACATGGTCAGGCTGTGCATCCAAGTGAAGGAAAGTAGTCATTGGAATCATTGGGAAACTAACTGAACACTGCTCTATCAAGGGATGTTGGTTGCAATGGGAAGCTGGTAGACAAGCAATATATGGTTAGCATAAAAAGCTACTAGATAAGTTCCCTGCTTTTACCACATTTGCTTGAGGTTCTTTCTGTCCTGAATGGGACACACATAGACTTTTCTTTATAGGTCGTCCCACAGCAAAATACAGCTCCTATCTAAAGTTTTAGTAAAACGTTTCACACCCTCTGCAATGACCTTTTCCCTATTACTTAGGTACTGTGATTAAAAAAAGTCACATTATTTTATGCCAATATGCAGAGTAAGCACACTTATGTTTAATATAAATTGAACCCAAACAGATGGCTGGATAACTCTTTGATGATATGATAATTAAAGAACTCATCCTTAAAGCACTTATAATTTATTAAACAAGGAAGAAACTGTGTATGATACCCACAAGATAGTGCTGATACAGGACTAAAGTGACAGAATGGCAAACAAGGGCCAGTGCTTCCATATGAGGATTTCATTTTTAGTGGAGCTACATGTTAAAAATTAAAGGGAAAATGTCTTAGTGTCCTTCCACCTTCTAAAAAATAAGGAAGAGAGGACAGAGGACTGGTGGTTCAAATGTGTATAAAAATCAACACTGATGTGTTTGACATAAAATATTTTATAGCTGTATTAGAAAAAAAGACAAAATTGTTAAGATTTACAATTAGTATGTAATATTTTTCAGATGAGTATGTCTTGTAGAATATCAAACCCAGTTACTCTTTATGTTATGTAAACTTGAGCTATACTAAAGAGTGTAATAATTTCAAAGCCCTTTTTTTTCCCCCTATGTGTGTATTGTTGCTTGGTCCATAATATCTGCAGTAGCTAATTTTACCAGAGGCATGATGAAATGCCTGTACTCTCATCTGGTCCTTTGGTCTCGGACAAACATAGGAGTGATAGAGCTCTTCCTTCCTCACCCCTCAAAAGAAAAGGGAGTGGTTGATTTGTATTTGAAAAATCAGGGGGATGATCCTTCATTGACATGAGTGCTTATAATTCATACTTATACTAAGAGGTATTTTACTCTACCAGTGATCTTATGGAGATATATGGAACTATGCGGATTATTCCCATGTACATATAGCAGGAAGAAATGTCCAAAGAACAGTGTCAACCAGATTTCCACTAAGGCTCCACTTACTCCTTTTGCCTTTTTTAAATGTTTTAAGCAGTTTCAATACAAAACATGTATTTTTAAAAAATAATTCAGATCAGAGCCATATTTTAAGAAATGTCAATTGCATCTATCATAGTATTTTAGGATTTATGCCTGTTTCAAATTGTGATGAACTTGATATCAAATCGCTATAGTAGCAATATATTGCTTTTAAAGATCTGATTCTACTCATGCCAGTTTTATTTGTAGCAGGCTCTGCAGGTTGAATGTAATCCAGTTCATTATGCTAACACAAGATTTAATACTACATATGTGCTCTGAACTGGCTGTGTATGGGACTGGATTTAAATTGTAGCTCATTGCACAGCTTTCTGAAAATCCCACTTGTGCTCATAGGTGTAGTTATGTGTATACATATATTCTGTATAAATGAATTCATATAAATGAATTTTTAATTTGAGGATGTAAGAAAACATTGTGGCATCTTGAGCAGTTATAAGCTGGGATTTCTCCTTGCTTTGAGAGAGTTTGCCTGGCTATGCTGGCAGCAGATCTATTCTAGGATCATAAATTTCTTGGTTGACCTTCTCTGTTTCACCTCCCCATGGCCTCCATAAATCAATACTTTTAATTTGCTGATACTTTGAATTTTGTAGCTAATTATAACTCCTTCAGCAAATTTTAGTAAAGCTGCAAGCTACTGCATCCACCTGAGGGTAGATGCCTGACACTGACTTGTGCCAGTGTTTTGCAAGAATTCACTTGTTCAAGCCTTTTTATTGCTCCCCTTACAACAACCACCTTTGCACAAATACAGAAGGCTTAATAGATCAATCTGGGGCTGTCTGTTGCTGGTTTTAATCTCGCTAATTTTTCCTTGCCTGTTCATGCCAGCCATTTGATGGTACTTAGAATGGCCATGCAGTGTGATTGCTCTCTTTCCTTTTAGTGCACATCAGCACCTTGTTTTATCTGTTCCACTTCCCTGGAGTCCTGGCTGAATACGTGCAATATGTAGGCTGGACCCAAACAGTTACTAGCCTAAAAGACAGTAGGCTTTTTTTTTTTTTTTCAGAATAAATGTAAACTGGTTATTTTGATTTGTTCAGTTAAAAGCAATAGAAAACCCACAAGATCTCCCAGCATTGTCACAAGATTCAGAAAAGGACAATGTAACAGGCTGGTTTTTTCATATTTATGAAATAAAAAGTAATGTTGGAATTTTTTAATATTACAAAATAAAACAACCTTATATAGGCTTTTTAAAAATGGGAGCAAATACTTTCTCCTCGTTTCACTTTGATGAACATTTCTCAGTGCATTCCTCAATCACTGTACAGTCCCCATTCCAATTCCTGCCTCTTCCTCTTATTTTCATTCAGGCAAGCAAGTGATCCTTTATTTCAGAACAGAGTAAAATGTAGAATAAAGTATGCTGGAAGAGATCAGTGGATGGTGACTCATCCACCTCCAAGCAGGGACAAAGTCAAAGCTTGGGTAGGTTGCTAACAGCTATGTCCACTTGTGTCTTCACTATCTCCAAGGTTGGAGGTTGCCCAGCCTCTCTGAGGAGTCTGTTGCAACATTTCACCATCTCATGATGATTTGTTTTATTCCTTTGTATCTGCTAAAAATTTCCATTTTTGCAGCTTATGACTGTTGCTCTATCCCCTTCTCTTGTGAGCCTCTTGGGTCTTCTCTGTAATGACTAGTAGGTATTTGGAAATAGAAATCAGGTTTCCTTCCCTCGTCTTTGTCTTTTCCTGGCTCACGAAGCCCAGCTCCCTTCCCATGCCATGCTCCAGCCCACTGAGCATTTCAGGGGTCTTCTGCTGGCTTCCTTCTAGTTTTCCCATGTCTTTCTTTCACTGGGTAACCCAGAAGTGGAAGCAACTATACTCTCAGTGCAAGCTCATGAACTCCAAACAGCAAAGGGGAATTGTTGCCATCGTGGAGTTCTGACTTGTGTCCTTGCAAGGGAGCACATGATTCTCACTGCGTGATCCTCAGTAGTGGGGAACAGCAGGAGTCTTCCTTTGTTGGAAGAACAGACAGTAAGGAGAGACAAATATGGAGGAGGGAAAAAGCTACTGTGTACCTCAGTACCTCTTTGTTATTCATGTTTTTGGGCTGACTTCCTGAGAAAGATCCCCAAAGTGCATACATGAAATTCAGGGTCTGTGCTGCCCCTTTGCCAGCTTTTGGCTCAGGTATTCCAGTTCTCTGGAATAATTTTGAGACAACAGAAATTAATTCAGCTATCAGTATTTGTGGGTTTGGCTATTTTTGGTTCTTTTATTTTCAGTTGGGTTTTTTGTTGGGCGGTTTGTTTGTTTGTTTTTAACATGTCAGTTCATCTCAACAACAGCTTTTGCTTTATCAGGGCCTGAGTTGGTCCTTCTTTATTAATGGCTTCATGAACAGTTCTGTTGAGAAGCAAGGCAGTAGCAATGCCTCTGTGGAGGTCAGGATTCAGACCCAGATCCCCTTATTAGTCAGCCTGCAGACCAAATTAGTAGAGGGACCAGATGGAATGGATCAGTAAATACTGGCACCCTGCTTTGCACACTGACTAAGAAAATTTATGAATTACTTCAACATATTTGCAGCACCTATCAACTTTCCAATGTCTATGGTCTCATAAGGTTTCTGGAGAGTCCAATAACAAGAAGTAATGTCCTTGCACATATAATATACCAGGTGGAAATGTTGTTTCCCATGGCAGGGAGAAAAGGCTCTCCCTACAGACACTTCTTTTTCAACACAGACATATTTTATATGGAGAGCTAGAGATATTTTATATTTTATTTGAAATTTCCTAGAAGCATTTACTATGTGGGTGTAATTTTAGGCTAGATTTTTTTTCTATGTGTACTGTATGGCTGACTGATAAGTGTAAGCTGTATTGATGCATTCAACTCAGGAGCAAATACTTTCCTGCCTGGGAACTCTGGACCCAGAAAGATTAAGAGTGTTTCTTTACATCTTGCCCTTACTTGCTGTGATGCTAAATTTCTGCTATGGAAACTTTTCCTGTGTATGTTATATATCAAAATGAATAATTTGAAGGTAACATGGTACAACCTGAAGTGGAAATACAGTGATATATTCTCAGGTGCTGTAAGTTCATGTCAGCCTGCTGGCTTCACTGGCTTTATGCTAGTTATCTTACACAGGTGAAAACCTGGCTGGCTGCTGTTGACCTTGCCTACATTAAGTGTAATATTCTTGCTGCAGTAGCTTCTATGCCCTGGGAGAGTCCCAAAGACATGTGGAGCCTTGCTGAAAATTTATTTAAGCATCACACAGGTAAATACAGCATGTATCATTATATGTATGACCTGCTTACCTGCTTTCTAGGAATCATGCTGTCTTGAGAGATAGACTGAGATGTTCAGTTATTTGGGGCAAGCACTATTTCTGATTCCAAAAGCATCAGGTGAAAAGAAAAAGGGAAATGCAAAAGGTAGGCATCCAAAACAAAAAATTTAATTGTTTCAGGGTAATTTACAAAGTCAAATCTGAATTAAGACTTTGGAAACATTTTTATCCATCTTTCGTGTGTGGCTCCCACTACTTGCATTATTTTCATCTTACCCATGTAGGCTCTGGGCTATCTCTTCATTGACTTCTTTCTTGACAAGGCATTTGCAATATTTAAGGCAGTTGCCATGGTTCTTGATACATATTTTACAATATGGCAGTGGATTGCATTTTACTTCAGCAGTCTGAGGAGGGAGTGTTATCTGAAATTGTCATAGAGAGGACTCTAGCTGCTATTGATGTACCTGTAGGCTGTTACAGAGAAATCTTATCTGGAAAGGGTCAGTCTCAGGAAGGACTCCAGTCCATGACTAAGGATGAATCTGAGGCAGCAAAAATTCATATTGTTCTGGTTTCTTACATGTATCTTAAGCATAGGCTTAATAAGATGTGTTTTGCTAACAACCAGAAATAATACATCAAAATACTAAAAAAGCCCAAAACAATCTATGCTCAGATCAGATGAGTTTAAAGCTAAGTGTAAACCAAAGAATTTAGCTGAACCAGGACTTTATGGCTCTCAATACATGTGTCTTCAAGAGGATCTTGATGCTGGAGGAGACACATGCCAAGGGCATTAGGAAGCTTTTACTTCCCCTTCCACCATTCCCACTTGACAGATAGATAGCTTCACGTTGAATAACCCTTAATAGATTTTTAACTATTTACATGTTTAGATTTTTAATATATTAATTCTTTTGCAGTGAATTTTGCTTTTAGTTCTATTTTACTTTTATTTTCTTTTTGTTTGCTTTATTTTCCTGACCAAACAGATACTCTGAAGCACATGATAGACTCCCATATGTTCTTTACCTAATAATTTTTTATTGACTTGGCAAGCAGCATGTAATTTGCAACTTCTGTTCCTTTTAGTTTTTAATATGCAGTTAACATATTGAATGCCAAAATGGAGACCAAGTGTAAATCTACTGGTAAAGCTCTCTTCTGCTGCAGCATTGACATCTTAAGATCTGCATTTAAGTACTCTCTGGCATCCTTTCATCTTCAGGATGTTAGCAAATGGAATGTCTATGCATTATCTCTGAAACTGTTTCAAACTTTTGTTAAAACTACTGGAATATTTTGAAATACTAAGAGCATGCAATATGTTTTTGTCCCTTTGATCAAAGCATAGAAGAGTACATAGCATATAACTGTTTTTTCTTGGGCATGTCATATTTATCTTCTATTTTTTCTCAAAATACCTGGGGATGGGAAAGAGTAGGCATGAGACCCTTAAGGCTAGGGCAGCTCAAAAAACAATGTTTTTTATGTCCTCTCTTGAGTAATGCCATCAATTCTTCTCTGAAGTTTCATATTAAAAGGTCAGGTTGATTCCAGTGCCAATCAAAAATACCTTTGATATTGTGTGCTTGCATGCATTTTTCATTAGGAGTCAATGTTTTTTCTCTGTGGACAGAACAAAAGAGGCAACAGAAAATTGTTAACCTTACACAGCTCACATGATAAAAAGTTAATGTCAGCAATTTTACCCTTACAGGGCAGAGATGTCAGGAAGTCTTTAGATGTCACCAACTTGAAAAAGGTTTTCATCTTTGTTACCTCTTTTTTCCCCCCAGTTCCAAGCGTTATTTTTCTACTGTTCTGCAGGTCATCTTTGGAGATGTGCAAACGTTTTTTATTTTTAATAACAGTTTCAAATCACAGCACATTTGAATATTCTACAAGTATAAATTATGAGGAACACAAAGTATGGGTGGTAGAAATTTTCCCACTGAAACTCTTCCAAGTTGAGAACAAACTGTTTTCACCTGAAAAGTTCCCCTTAATGCATAAAGCATTGAGAATATTTTTTCAATTAATTTCACCCTGTCCTGAAATTATTTTCATTATTGTATTAATTCACAGCAAAATCAACAAACTAATTTTAGTTCTCACTATTCTGTGAGCCTAACCCTAACCCTTACTTAAAAAGCCTGAGTCTCCAGCATAAAGTCAGGTATTTAATTTTTCTAACTTTAATTAAGCATTTCTACTGGACGTTAATTTTCCATTTAACTTCTATACATTAAACAAAATACTTCAGCAGCATAATTGATGTAAACAGCTGCATTGCAGGGAGGAGGGTAAATTCAGGAATATCAGAAAATCATTGTTTTAAGGAGGAGTGAGCAAAATCAAAGAGGACATCTGTGTAAAGAGAAGCTTGGTGCAAACTTCTGGTAAGATGCAGGTACATCTGTCTCTGGCTAACATCTGGCTAATATCTCCAACATCATGCTAGCTTGGCCCTGCAGCTGTCAGTCCTTGATGGAATAGACAATCTGTTCAACTGACTTCAGGCTGGTGCAGGTTTCCCAAGGCAGAATGGAGGATGGGATGAGAATCCGAAGTAATCTTGCAAACAGAACCAACAAAGTCAAATTCAGTAAAAATGAACCAAAGCCAACAACAGTACAGGGTGAGGCCAAGGAAGAATCTCACTTTGTCATGTCCAAGAGCTAGTGGAGAAATATTTGTGGAAATATAAGAGATAAATTACTCAAGCCAAAGATGTTGACATCTCAAGAAGAAAAATGATGCATAGCAAAGGGTTAAGGATATTGAGCTGTCTTAGAACAGAGAACACCAAGTGCAGATATGGTAAGTCTGAGGTGTGAAACTACTTGCTTTTGCTTGCTTTTAAAGATGGTGGTGATCAACTGTCTTCATCTGGCAGTAGGACAAGGTGTCAAGGTGACAAGGTCAAGGTGACAACAGCTTACTGTGAAGAAAGATTTGGGCTGTTTATTCAAAAAAATGTTGCCTTTAATGATAACAAAGCACTGAAGTGGGTTACTGAGTTGTGAAATACTTGGATTGTGTTTTATTCACTTGTGTCTTCTAGAACAAGCCTGACCAAGGTGTCAGAGTTGGTATGGGTATGTGTTTCCTGTTTCAGTGCAGAAATATGGGAAAAAATGAAGTCTTGAGGTCTATTATTCCATACAATTTTGAGATAGAAGTTAATCTGTAACTGAAGGGAAAACTCAGGGGGCAATAAAGGTAATTTAAACATAAGTCTTTTCACAGCTTTATACTATTTAATTTGGAGGACCAAACCTTTCTTACAGTCTGTCAAGATTAATCAAGCTTCTATATAGGAAGGTAGATCAGAGTCTCTTCCAAAATGAGTCTCTCTAAATGCTGTAACCCACTACATAATATAAATTATAAAAAGCATATTACCAGCAAAAATACGATTCTTCATATTTGCCAGTGGCAAGAAAATCAGGCCAGTGGACATACATGAGGGATGGCAGATATCACTGGACTCTGTCTCAGTTCAGGACAAGATTTGGGAAGCAGGTCAAAATCTTTGAATTCTCTGTGATTGTATGTTTTATTTATGAGAATATTTTTTACTTATTTCAGTATTTTTCTTGAAATATCAGTATTGTTCTCTGTTGGAAAAGGTGTTGTGAGGCAAAGTCGTAGGTAGGATAAATGTACTCTGGCAGCCTTCTATTTTATTGTCTTCAAAGCAGCATACCTGCAAACTCTGAGCCACCTAGATGCCATGAAACACAAGTCAGCTATCCATTACCAGATACAGTGTCTGCAAATTTCGTTAAAATATAAGTAGTTTTCCCTGGGGAGGGAAAATTGCCTGAAAATACAGCTTTTGACCAAACAGGGAAAAAAGCAAAATGATATCAGTAGGACAAAACAAAGCATTTAGTTCAGGCACAGACGTGCGTTCTGTCATAATTCCACAGATGGTAGCCTTGCACCAGGTGCCAGATACAGGTATGTGCATCTGCACATACCTCAGATATTTGTATAGATATGTACATAAACATACACACACACATATATACACATATGTATATTTATAATTACAGCTGGGGGAGAAAAATCAAATTATGTATTAATTAATGCTTAGTGTGTGATGTGGTAGTAGCAAAGCCTGAAGAAATGCATCCTCGTGTAGGTAGGATCAAAGCTGCATCGTAGCTTTTAATGCATGTGAAAACATTTTCTTGGTGAAGTTTTTGGACCTGTGGGGTCACATGATCACCAGAAATACTGAAGCTTCTTTCCAGTAGGCTTGTGTCTTGTTGCAATTGATTGGTCTGTGTTGTGGTGGATTATACCAAAGTTCAGCCTGCAAGAAAACCTTCATTTGCACCACCCAAGAGTCCTGTGAGTTCTCTTGTAGAAAAGACCTTGACTGAAAAAGGAATTACTCTATTAACTGAAGTAAGATTTGCAATAGGAATATTGGTAAGGGAGTTTTTTTGTGTTAAGTGTTTATTCTTTCCTGTCTTTGTTTCTAAGAGGCACAGTTGCATATGCTCTTTATTTCCTTAGGAGCACTGTAAAGTTTGTGTCTCCTGTCATAATGAGTTTCAGACTATTTTCATTTAATAAATAGTATTTCTGGTTATGATGCTTTTTCAGAAGTTTTCTGTTTTTTTTACAGAAGAAATAATTAAACCAGAATAGACATGACAGACCTATCCTCCCCAAAGTTTGTACCTCGATTTTACACATTTTACAAGCTAATTGGTACGTCAGAAGAGATCTCAGTATCCATTCAATCCATGGGAACTCTATATGTAGCATTTAATCATCACACAAATTTAAAATTTGTGTCCATAAGTTGTGGCTTGACTTAAGGTAGATACCATAAGGACTGAATTCACTGAGGTGATTTTAAATGGGAAGGAATTAAATCTCATCAAGTTGAGACTGAAATAAAATTGGAGTTCATCCACAGCGTGAACAATTTTGTGCATTTGATGGATTTAATATGGAAAAAAAAAGAAAATCATATAATGATGAAAGGGGGATTTCTCTATCTTCTTAAACTTCAGATTTTTCATTCTCTAAACCACTGTCATGGTTTTCTGATGAAGGTCTGTTTTACAATATTACAAGTTGCAAAAGCCAGTTTATAAATATTTATCTTGCACAATCGAATCTGAATGATGCCATGAATTTGTTTATGAATAAAATTAAATTTTTGTTAGTTTTTGGCAAAACATGAGCCATTTGAACTGTTAATGCCTGAAGGGAAACATTTTAAAATATTTTTCAAGTTTTTTGACTTTTGCTGAACTCTTTTTTTTTTCCTTGGATGCAATGCTCTTTCTTGCTAGACTGGATTTTTGAGCATTCTCAAGGAGGCTGTATCTTCCCTCGCTCTTGTAGAGGGGAGAGGGATAAAACAATAGTATAAAATACCCTGTCATTTATGACATTTTTGTCATTTAGAGACAGACTGTAATAACACTTATTTCTCCTTAAATTTTGCTCAGTTGGGCAATATTAATATCTCTCACTACTTGTCACATACAAAGCTAGAGAACAGGTAACACAAGTTGATCTGTTGTGACATGGCATAGTAATGATGTCAAGATTTCTTTGGGGGGGGGGGAAAGTGGGAGGATCCAAATGGAAATTTCCAACCTTAAGATGTCATTTGCTAGAAGTGCCATCTTCAGTTACCACCAGCCTCAGTAGTTGGCATACACTTGGTTTCCTTTTAACAGAACAGTGTGTGGCATTTCTAATGGCTGTTAGTTTGCAGTGTCCGGACTGTGGGTGAGATTCTAGCTTTCAGATCAATAATGAGGAGAAAAGGATTTCTTCAAGATTGGTATGACCTCCCTCTGCTCTGAAAGTCCTTGGAGGCTGCAGAAGGTGCCAGGTTTGGTGCTGTATCTGTGAGCTACTCCTAGGATAGGACTCTCTCAAGGCACAATATAGTCCTTAATTATTTATTTTGGGCATGAATTATTTATTGAATTGAGCACTATTGTCTTCTGCCAAGGCTGGAATGATTTCATGTGTTGATTGCTCACAGCTTTGCTCTCAAGCTTTGATTGTGATGTCTGAATCTAGGGAACATATTTTAATTTCAGTGAATGTTAATTCCCAGAGAGTAGTGTGTGGGCATCAGGAACAGGATGAACCTAAATGCCTAAGCTATAGACACAGCCAGAGGAGTGAGATATTTACTGAATAAATACTGCCTGTGTTGTAAAGACCATGGAATAAAGACCATGGAATAAGCTGAGGAAAAGTGTGTGATAGATTACTAAATACATGCCCATAATGATGTTGCTCTGATGTTGCTGCTGCTTTTGGTGTGATGTAGTTATGGAGGGCCACCCTATCCAGCTGATAACCCCACGTTGAAAGCTGCTAAATGGCTGTGATCTTAAATAGAAAACTTGCTCCAGACATTAAACTAACACGTTTTCCCAGTACCAGCTTACTTAAGGACTAGGTGTGCTTGCTTGCTGACCCCAGTATGGTCTTGCTAACTCAGGCCCCGTACAAATGATGTTTGTTTCACAGCTCTCTGTTACTCATGAGATATTTTTCCAGCATTCCTGTAACCCTGTTGACCTCCTCCTGAATAGGAAAAGAAGTTGAATAAAAGTGCCATGGTAGAAGCCATGTGGAAATAGTAAATATAACTGGAACAATTATGCCTTGAGCAGTGGTTTGTATAGAAACACTGTGAGTCTTACGCTACTGTATATATATTTGCTGAGGTGAAAGTGTTAATTTTCATTGTAGTTTATAGTACTTACCACTTTCTCCCCCTTCTTGTAAACATCAAAGTGAAGTGAGTCAAATTGAAAGAGCTCATATAAATAAAATCTTGTATCTAGTAATCTTGAAACAGCTATCTGTAATGATATTTGTTATTTCATTTTCCACTAGTTTGAAGAATTTTGTATGCCTCTTTTTAAATGCCCAGGTCTTTATTTATTTGATTCATGTGTGTTTTCTTTCTGTTTTTAAACAATATTCAGACTCCAATAGAAAATAAGGAGGAATAACAATTCATTGGTGGCATGCATTTCACGTACAGATACACACTCTTGAATTCAGTGGATGCTGGCTGAACAGTGTGGCTCTGTCTGAAGCACTGTGGTTCTCCCACGCCTGAAATCAGAGGTGTAAAACACAACAACTAAAGCTGGTGGAGTTAAACAGAAGAGGAAAGTATCACCTTCTACAATCTATCTTTTCATTTCGTGTGTTCTTTCCACCTGGCATGCCAAAGTTAAATTATCTGCCACCTTGTCATCAGTTTTTTTCCAGAAGCTTAAAAGCATCCAGGGTTCTGTATGTGTCAAAGCATTTCTAGTAGGCTTATGGCTGGAAATACAATTTTTAAAATTGTGTTTAGATGATTTCATGTCAGTCCTTCATCAATACCCTCACATGGACTGGTTTCCAGAACAGGTGGTCCAAAGTGGTCCTTGCTGGTATGCGTCTACCAAACACTGGAGTCCAAGCCTGCTATTTCAGGAATGTGTTCCTAATACCTGCTTGGGATTGCATTTCAGTTTGTTTTTCCTAAGGCCTTTAACACATTGTTCAGTGAATTTTAAGATAAAGCAGTGATTTTATCTCCAGGTTTCTTTGGAGGAAGCATCTGCACTGGAAGAGCATGTAAACTAGGCCATTTGGGATATCTGCTGTGTGCAGCTTTGCATGATGGTATCCAGCTCTCTTTACGAGTGTCTGGGAACCTGCTGTGCTATGGCTATGAGACCCCATGCTACTGGTTCTCTAGATTTGCTAAAGTAGAGTGGAGTTAAACAGCTGCCCATATATTCTGCTTAGTATAATTTGTCACTGATGAGAAAAGGCTTACATTTTTACAATATTGGTTCACATCCTCCATAAATTTCTAGAAAGCAAAACTATTATCTGAAAGTATATAAATTTGAGTCACAAATCTGTCTTCCGTACCCTTTCTTCCATGCTGCCTCAAAACTTTGGATTCTGATGTCTTAGTTTAAGAGAATCAAAGGCAAGCACTCTACAATGAGTTCTCCCTGTGTTTCAAACCAGTCCCTTTCCCCCAATAAGCAGAAACAAAATCCCAGTAGATAGAAGTAGGAAAAATACTACTTTAAGCAGCAGAAACTGCTAAATTTAAGTTTCCCAAACACCACAAGAACAAAAACAAATTTAAAATGGTGGTGGAATATCCTTCTCTTCCAAGACTGCGACCGTCACAGGTGACCACCAGCAGTGGCAATCCGATTAGCAACTCATCCCATGTAATGAAAAAGTATATAAGAAAATTGTTTTAAGCTAACTGTGCTCCTGGAGTTTGCCAGGCACCCCAGCACTGGATACTGTCCCTTTTATCCCTTACTAAACTTTTAAAAATTTTAAAGAATGGATCTTATCTCTCACACCAGGAAACCATACCTGCATTTCTCAGAAAAGACTGATCGCTTGCACCCTACATGTAATTACATGAAAAATATTTATAAAAATATAGTATGTGAGAAGCTAATGTGTAGACAAAGTATTCGCATTACAAACAAACAGCAGTATTTTTAGATTGTTTTAAACAGGTTTAGATATTCCTCTGTGTTTACTTGAGTTTGAGGTTATATTTAAAGAAATAAATGCTTTTTGAGAAGCAACTTAGGCTATTTAGCAGTGAGATAGAAAAATGTTGAGATAAGCCAGGAAAACTGAGATAAGTTAAATGGAACATTCTTTAAATTTATGAGTTACTTTTTCCAAATTCCTCCTGACTGATTTATACACTGTTAATAAACATTTCTTGTGATTAATTAGCAATTAGTGCTTCATAACTTGTTAACGAAGCATAGAAGATGTATATTGCTACCAAGGATTTGAAAGCGTTATGCATTGATCATTCTGAGGTCTGCTAAGTTCAGATAAAGAGCCTGAAGCCCTGATTCATGTATTCATATCTTCTACTTCAGAGGAGGGAAAAAAAAAAGAATGGTGCAGGAAATAAAAAATAATACAAAGTCATTCTTTGATAAAAGTTTTCACCACAGTGTGTAATGCAATTCCCAGATTTATTATTTGATTCTATTAAGAATCAAATGTGTTGGTTGTTACTGGGGGTGGATTAACGCTGAAGCTTTTCCTTATAGAGTTGTCTTCATGGTCCTTCCCAAAAACCTCTTTGTTGTTCAACCATGTGGTGAGAGATGCACAGCAAGAAAAGCACTAAACCCAGATTTGCTCCTTGAAGTTAACCAGATCAAACAATAGCAGACTATTCCTGAAAAGATACAAGCCTCCTGTGACTTATTTCCAAGAGAGGCCTTATTAATATGAAACTGCTTAACTCTTGCATCAATATGGGAGTGATTCTCAGTCATGGCTGAGAATGGGCTGCTGTGATTGCACAGGGAGGTCTCCATGTAGCAAGAGATGATATCAAAGTGTGAGCGCATGTCTAGTTACAGCTGAAGGAATTATTCATGTGGAAATAATGTATATTTCTGAATTTGATCTGATTTTCTTAACCTTTTGTGTTTTAGAACAGATTGTAATTTTTTCAAAGTTAAATATTGCTCTAGTGCACTTTTAGAAAAGATCTCCTGTTATTTTTCATTAAAGTTTGCTAACCTCCAAATGGAATATCTCTCTGTATTTCATGGTCCCTCACTTGCTATAAACAGATTATATTTTTTTAAAGATCAATTTTTAAAAAATCAATAGTTTAACTGGTCATGCAGCTTTTAAAAATTATTTATAAAGTAGCTTGGATAAATTATCAGTGGGAAGAATATACTGTAATTAAACTGGAAACAGAAGTTTATTGAGCTAGATGTGTAATTAAGAGCTAAAAAGTTATGTCTCTGGTTATGAGAGGAGCTTTTGTTTAATTGAAGCAAGGGATCTAAGAGGTAGTACGAAGGTAGATTGTGCAGTAGAGATTTTTAGTTGGAGGTCAAGAGCAATCCTTAAAGAGGTGATCATAAGTTGGTAAAAAGAAAACAAGCTGAGGAAACAACTTCTTTGGAGAGAAAGGAAGAAGAGTTGAACTAAGGACAGAGCATATAAACAGAAGTCTTGGGAATGCTGGTACAGAATAAAAGGGTAAAACAAAGAATAAAGAGAATGTTTCCAGGGAAACTGTTAGTGGAGCTGAAGATGGAGAGAAAGGGACAGAGATCAGAAATATACATCCCTTGCTCATCACAGATTAATATCTGTGTGCATGTTTAATTTGGGAGAGTGATAGTTGCTTTCTCTGAAAAATGCTTACTAATTTCATTTTTTTCTCACATGATATACTTTAGGGGCTTCATGCAGTATTTCATTCTTGCATAGGAGTATTTATAAGATGACAGAAAATCCTGATGTAACCTTGTATACTAGCTGTTTGTTGTCCATAAGTCTTCTAACCAATAAAGCCGTGATTTACAGGAACAGTTGCTGTATTGTTAAGGTCTCCTTGAATTTTCTCAATTAGCAAAGGTTGCTTTGCTAAAACCCTACTCATCATAATTTTCTTAAAGCCTGTTCTAACAGAAAATATTAATTTCCCAAGGATTTTTTGTATCTGGTTACACTTGCCATCCTTTCTATAAGTACTTCTGTTGCTAGTATTTAACCAAATTTGTAACCAAGTGTGCCTGTGTAGTAAAATAAACTCAGTGCAGTGATACCAAAACTGTGTCTCTGAGTGCTGTATAGCCATGTTAGCATGCCCACCAGAGCTGGAGAGGGATTTCATTAGTCAGGATGGAGCTTCTGTTCTAGCAAAGTTACACGAACCCACCCAAGTCTGGTGTCTCTGTACACACTTAGACTTACACTTTTTGATCAGCCATCTGGTATTCATTTAGCTGTTATATCTGCCTCCTACCTCTGCTGCAACAGCTTCCAATATTCGAAGTCAAACAACAACTTCAGACATTTGACAGCAGGATAATTGAAATATCAAATTATGAGCAATAAAAATAAATTTTTTTTCATTGTAATTTTCTGCAGCAATATGGTCTTTCCAATGGCAGAAATCAGGGGATTTATTTTATAAGAAAACCAAGGGCTCTGTTTACAGATGACTATAAATTGAATGCTACATATTGCTAGCAATACAGCCAGTGCTTTTTTTCAGGAAGAAAATGCTCTTATGTTCTTGACAAAAATCAGTGTGAATATTTCACCCCGTGAGTCACTGGTACATCTGTGTGCATGGAGGCTCTCAATATATGTCTATATTTGTTCTCCCCTATGCTTTATTAAGTATAACTAAGATGCAGGTAACCTTCAGCGAGGGCTTCCAGCTAAGCTCAGCTGCTCCTAAGTTTTCTTCCTGGCAGCATCCTCCTTCCCGCAGATTCCATAAGCAGTGACAGTGAGTGTATTTCCATTTCCATACTCAGCCTTTTCCTGAGCTGGCAGTGGGGGGACTCACCTTGCCCAGGGACACGGTGAGTCAGCAGAACAGCTCTGTGCAGAGGAGCTGAACCAGAGCAGCAAATGCTGGGTGAGCATGGTTGTGGAAAATATGTTTATTTACGAAAAGTTCTCTTATTTTTCCAGAAGGAAAAACAACCGAACAGATGCTTCAGTCCAACAAAATTTCCTTTTCAAGAGTACATTTGACACACAAAAGTGACATCTTCCTATCAAGACTAAATTATCATCTGGGAAGTGATTATCTGATCTCTAAGGAAAAGATAAAGAAAATTAAGATACACTGTTCTGATACCAGCTCACAGATGTAACGAAAGACCCTTCTAATTTGAGGATACAACAGTCCTGTAAATTACCCAGTAAATGTTGAGAATACATAATAGAGGTCTCACTGTATGTCCAGATGTGTTTTCATTTTTCCAGTAACATTCTCCTGTATCTCTTTTCCCCCTCTACATGTGAAAAGCTCATTGAACTAATCTGGACAAGAAATAAATTCTAGAAATTCTTTCAAACTCTTTAATCATATTTCTCAAGGATAAACTATCTCAATTTACAATTTTTAAAAAGGCAAAACCAAACAAGAAAACAAATGCACAAAAACTTTCCAGGTCTAATATATTGATATACACAACCCAAACTATAGGAATTAAGCTCTTGTCATACTCATTGATGATAAAATAGACTTTTCAGCCAGAATTTATCTTTTGAAGTCTATGGGGAATTTTAATGTACAATACAATGCAGTTTCCTATTGGCATAGCAATTCTAAGAAAATGAGGAATAATAATTGTATTTTAAGGCCAACATTAGACAAGTTTCTTCAAAGGCATTGGAAATCGTTCTCCTAAGTAAGGAAGTCCTTTATTAGAATGGATTTTAATCACATGGAAGCTGCACTTGCTGACTTAAAGATCAATTTAAACAAAAGTGGACTTTAAAAGTGCAAACCTTGTACGTAGGAAAGAAAATGATATTCAGCATTGCATAGGGGAATCCTGATTATCCTTAATTTTGGACTCTTGCTTGGTTTTTTGTGTAGATTACTAAACTATATGATAGTGGTTGACTGAACAGATTTGTTGTTCTCAAGAGAATGTCGTCACTGAATTACTCAGCTCTCACGTCAAATTACAGTTAAAATTTGTAGATGTCACTGTAATGACCCCTTTGCAGTGTACTAAGATTAAGCTCTCTGAATCCCACAGAAAAAGATTGTAACACACGGTAATAAAGCAGTGTGAGTTGATATTTCAGGACAGTATATCCATCACATAGGATCCGTATCCATCATGTCTCTCTCTTAATGAAAGTTGTTCTACCTTAGGCCTAACGGGTTTTTTTGGACAGTAATTTGTTTGATATGTAACAGTGTATCTAGATCTGATCTATGGTACACTTTGCAAAAAGAAAAAGGAGGAACTCTGGAGGGTTCCAAAAGGAGATATAGGTCCTGCAAGCTTAGAAGAAGTTACAGTACTCTTGGTGAACAAGGGGCAAGCTGGAGTTTTTCCTGCTCTGTCCCTTGCTGTGTATAGGATACAATGTATTCTCTTGACATGGACATCTCCTGGCTCTCTTGAGGAATATCTATTCCTTAAGTTAGGCGAGCTAAAATGTGAACTCCTCAGAGTTGAATGTTCGTTACCTTTCATATCACAGCTATTGCTAAGGTTCTTCAGCTGTTTAAAGGTTGTGTATGAGTTGCCAGATTTGTGATTTGGAATGATATGGTGAAGAGGGAAGAAAATTCCTCGGACGATAAGTTTCTTGAAGGGAGTGTTTAGAATGGCTCTGTTATTTCAGATTAAACCTTGTTAAAAATCTCTGTTCACAGACTTTTCTCTTTCTTCATAGCTGATTATCTACAGTAAGTCTTACTGAAGTATTTTCTGGATTTAAACTGTTAGAAAAATCCTTTTGAGTATTAATTTACCTCAGGACACAGAAAACTGGCAGAACTGGTAGAACCCTTTTGGACAGGGTAAAGGGTTCCAGTTTATCTGAAGGTCAGGTTTTTCTGTTGATAACTAGACATTAAGCTACCTTGCAGTTTAATGTCTAAATATTTATTAATGTGACTCAACTTTAGGTCACTGTACTGTGGCCATGTAAGTATGTAATTATCTTTTAGTCCTCATTTCTTTCTGTTGGTGTCTTTACTCTATTGGCATCTTTTTATCGTGTAAAATCTGTTCACAGGAGAAATAATTGAATTGAAATTATCTGACAGTGATTGCATAGTTGTTTGGGTAAAAATCAGATGGGGTAAAGTGATGGAAAGTTAAAGTTAAACATTTTATGACATATTGTGGAAAACATAGTTCATTCTTTCACTTGTGCAATAATCTCTCCGCTCCTTCCTGGACTTTCTATCCTGTACAAGATAACAGAGTAAATTCCCCTGCCACTGCTTCAAATTCTTCTCTAAATTACCATGTCAGCAGAGTTGCATTCATATTCCTAATCTCTTTGATTACTTGATTGATTCCCTAATGATATCCCTTAAATATAATAGTGATGGCTTTCCAAGTTGTCCTGATGTGAAGTTTTGCAGGGTCCACTCGATGCTAAAATTACATTTCCTGGGGTTTTGTGTTTTCTTTTAAGTTGAAACAGTATTCCTCAGAGGGTTTTTTCCTTTTTAGTTTTTCTTTTTTTAGTTTGTTGGTTTGGTTTGGTAGTTTTGGTTTTGTTCGTTTGTGTTTGTTCTTTGTTAGAATGGACAGAACTCACTACTATGAAAAAAAATATTGTTAACTACTTTTTTCCTTCTCAAAGGGTATATATATATGAGACAAGAACTCCAAAGCATAATAATGTTGAGCGTGCGCTGCATACTAGGAATGGGAGTTGTGGGATTGTTGGAAAAATCTTCTCTGACCAGAGACTAGTAGATTTCCTAGGGTTATCATATCCTAGAATATGCCCAGCACTTCCCAGCTGCTCCTGAGCAGCACAAGAGCTGGAGGATGCAGGATAGCACAAGATCCACTTCTCTCAAGAAAGTGCCCATCTAGGGACCAAGCTTAGGCTGAAGCTGAGACAGTTAGTCTAGGTGCTCTGGATGTAGAGTGCTTGATTTTGGAACCCAAATTCTACAGTAAATAGTTCTTATTTCCACATTTCTTTTCCCAAAAGAAGGGGGGGGAAAACAGGGGGGAGGGGTGTGGGGGGAAGGCAGCAGCTACTGGGATCTCTCCTGTATTTCTGCTGTGCATTGCACTGATCCTTTCTATGGATTTTCTACGGGCTATTAATACTTGGCTGTGGGTGCTGTGATGAGAGGTCCTGCTCAGCAGGGCGAGGGGGGGCAGGTAGCAATGGAAGGTCACTTGATGCTGTTACGTAAGGGGCTGAATCCACCGCGGTTTGTGCTCAGCAAAGCTGCCTCTGACTTACGTCATGTGAATGCAGAGCCCAGAGTGGTGCCCAGCGCTGCCTGCAGCAGCAGCATAACCTTTCAGTGAAACTGTCAGTGTTTTCTCTCTCTGTGGAGAGCCTGGTGGATGTAGGAAGGTGCTCTTAAGGAAAAAAAAGTAAAAGCCTTTTGGTTGACCAAACTTGACTCCTGTTAAGTATAATTGGTTTTTAGAAGGATATTGCTTAGAGCAGTACATGTCTGTCTATTTATATGATTTCTGAACACTCAGTCTGGATCCTTCCATCTTTGTTGAGGGGTTGAGAAATTCTTGCTCTGGTCTGCAATCTTAGTAGATTTCATATACTTGCAAATGCTGTTCTCATTAGCTGATAAGGAAAAAATATTCCTTGTCTATATTCATAAGGAGTATTACCACAGTATCACTGTGGTACAACTGTCTATTTTTTTCTTACCCAAACATGACCCTGAAATGTTTATATTTAGACCAGTTTTGTAATCCATGTACAGTGATTTTCCCAGAAGTCTGCCACTGTGACACTGAGAGAGATCTTCAGGCATTCACAGATGCATATTTATTCTGAAACAAAAGTATAAGTAGCTGAAGGTTAGAAGGAAAAGTTCTATATCAGCATGCTACTTTGAATCTGAAAAACTTGCTTTAAATGTCATCTCCTCCTAAATTCAGAGCAGATTTAGAAACAATTTAGTTAGTTATGGGAAGAGAAAGCATTAGGACTCGTATTTGCAGCCCTGTTAATCACAGGTTCTTGCACTTAATTACACAGTTTTACATTAATTACCAGCATTGCATTTATATTATTTTACTGTCTGTAAGGACTGCAGTGCTTTATGCAGACACCATTTCAGGTACTACTGAAATGCAACTTCCTTTTGAAGGATGTGGCAAATGTGTCACAGTCCACAGTAGTGCTGACAGTGGCTGAGGGCAGGAAGAGAAGGACAAAGTTAAGAAAGGTAGAACAGGACTACTTGAACCATTTTATTCTTACTGGTGTGAAAAATATGCTGTGAACCTGAGATTATCAAGATTTAGTTTCACTAGTTTTATAGAGAGACATCTCTGATGTCTCTAACAATCTGCTGAGGTCCTGATAATAATTTAAATTTGAGGAAGCAAATGCATCTGCTGAACAGCTAACATGGTTTCTTGAAGCATCCAGAATTTCCATTGTAGTTATCAACCTTAGCAGGTATCTTATTCATAAAATTCCTCTCACAAGGAAAACAAAAGGTCAAAAGTTACAAAAAGACACAAAGTTACATGACATAAATCTGTCCTTTTACTACTTTGCATTCTGTGAGCTTTTGATGTATAGCCTTTGGTTTTTATAAAGAGGAGCATGGGAGTAACTTGGCAAGGACTATGCTTAGAGGAATAGTGTCATTACTCAGACAGTCTTTTCTTTAGGGTGCATGTTTTCAGCTTTAATTGCCTTAATACTGTCACATAATCACCTGCCCTTATTTTCATTGATTTGCCTGCAGGCCTTTAGGAATCATGGCAGTCAAGAGCATTGCATGGATTACATTAGTGTGAGTCACATTGAAATTACAGTGGAGGGGGCATAAATAGACCTGGAGTACTGATATAAAAGTCTTGTCCTAAAGGTTTATCACTCAGCAGTCTAAAAGAAGCATCAGATTTTAATGTGTGTTTCTATTTTATATCACAACAAATTTGATCATGAGTCAGTGTAGGTTCCCTGTGTCCTAGCTCTGTGATTATTATTAAGAATTAGGAAATTACATCTCTAAAATTGCATTTACTAACAGCTGATTCCTTCACTGTTTATAGTGTGTATTAAATAAAGCTTTTTCCATATTCTAATTAATTAATGGAGTTAGAAGAGGCTTTTGTGTAGTACTTCAGGAAGTTACATTTCTTTAATGTCAGAGTCCAGATTTCAGTACAAATGGAGTTTTAGCATTGTAAAAGGAAGTGTCAGTCTCCTTTTCTGCAGGCAAACAACCCCAGCTACCTCAGCCACTCCTCCTGTGACTTTTTCTCTAGACCCTTCAGCAGCTCCATTGCCTTTCTCTGGACTCTCTCCAGTATCTCAATACCTTTCTTGAAGTGAGAGGCCCAGCACTGCACACAGCACTCAAGGTGTGGCCTCACCAGTGCCAAGTACAGGGAACAATCACTACCCTGGTCCTGCTGGCCACACTATTGCTGATATTGCCTGCTTGGCCACCTGGGCACACACTGGCTCATGTTCAGTTGCTGTCAACCAGCACCTCCCCCCAGGCAGCTTTCCAGCCACTCTGTCCCCAGCCTGTAGTGCTGCAGGGGGTTGTTGTGACCCAAGTGCAGGACCCAGTATTTGTCCTTGTTGAAGCTCATATTGCTGAATTTGGCTTCTCTATCCATCCTGTCCAGGTCCCTCTGCAGATCAGCAGATCAATACTGCTGCCCAATTTAGTGTCATCTGTAAACCTACAGATGCTGCACTCAATCCCCTCATCCAAATCATCAATAAAGATATTAAACAGAATTGGCCTAAATACTGAATCTTCAGGAACCCCACTAGTGACTGGCTACCAGCTGGATGCAGCACCACTACCCACATCTCTCTTGGCCCAGCCATCCAGCCACTTCTTCACCCAGCAAAACATGCACCTGCCCAAGTCATGGGCTGCCAGCTTCTCCAGGAGAGTGCTGTGGAGGACAGTATCAAAGGCTTTGCTGAAGTCCGGGTCCACCCACTGCCTTTTCTTCATCCACCACTTGGGTCACCTGGTTGTAAAAGGAGATCAGCTTGGTCAGGCAGGACCTACCTTTCCTACACCTGTGCTAAACTGGGCTTGCTTCCCTGGTTGTCCTGCAAATGTGGTATGATGGCATTCAAGATCTGTTCCATAACCTTCCCAGACACCAAGGTCAGGCTGACAGGCTAATAGTTCCCTGGATCCTCCTTCAGACCCTTCTTGTAGGTGGGCATCACACTGGTTAACCTCCAAATATCTGGAACTTCCATGGTTCCAAATGATGATGGCAAATGATGGAGAGTGTCTTGGCAAGCTCTTCTGTCAGCTCCTTCAGTATCTTCAGGTGGATTTCATCCAGCCCTGTTGACTTGTGTCTAAGTGGCACAGCAGGTCACTTACTAATTACTCCCGGATTACATGCAGTCTGTTCTGCTCCTGTCTCCATCTACCAGCTCAGGGTGCTGGCTGATAACCCATCTTTCTGTTGAAGACTGAGGCAAAGGAGGCATTAAGTGCCTCAGCTGTATCCTTGGTTACAATGTTCCCCTTTGCATACAATAGAGGATGGAGATTTTCTTTGGCCATCACTTTGTTGTTAATGTATTTTAAAAAACATTTTTATCTTTCACGGCAGTGGCCAGATTGAGTTCTAGCTGGGCTTTTACCTTTTTAATTTCATCTCTGCATGACCTAATGACATCCCTGTAGTCTTTCTGACTTGCCTGCCCTTTCTTGTGATATAGTCTCTTTTTCTTTTTCTGAGTTCCAGCAAAAGCTCCCTATTCAGGCAGGCCAGTCTTTCCTGAGAGCTTGCCTTTTGGTACATAGGGACGGCTTGCTTCTGCCCCTCTGCAATGTCCTTCTTAAAGTTTCTCTAACCTTCCTGGATCCCTTTGTTTTTAAAGGCTGTTTCACTAGGGAATCTCAGAACCAGTGCCCTAAAAGGCTGAAGTCTGCCCTCTGGAAGACCAAGGTTTTGTTGACCCCTTCCTTACTTCACTGAGAATGAAAAACTATCATTTTGTGGCTGCCCAAGACACCTCCACCACCACTGATGTGTAACCAGCCATCTTCTCTGGTTTAGCAGAGCATCACCCCTTGTTAGGCTCACTTACCAGGCTGTGCCAGGAAAGTTATCTTCCACATAATCCAGGAACCTACTGCAACCTCCTGAAAGAGCTAGGGCTAGTGAAAGGGAAACTTCAGCCAGCTGTTTATAAAACGCTTCATTTGCCTCTTCATCTGGGTTGGGTGGTCTATAACAGACTCCCATCAGGATGTTTGCCTTGCTGGACTTCTCCCTGACTCTTACCCAGGGACACTCAATATTACCCTCACTATCCCTGAGCTCTATCCAGTCAAAACTCTCCCTAATGTACAGAGCCACCCACCTCTCCTTCCTCACCCGTCCCTTTTGAAGAGCTTATAACCATCCATTACAGCAGTCCTCTCCTTGTAGATTTGTAGCCTTATGATTACAGAGGGCATCCCACGTGCAAGGTCAGAGCAGGGATGATCCTAGCAGATTGATCTAGAACAGGGAACTTTACTTTTCCTGTAAAGTATAAAAGTTCACTGTGTAATATTTAAATGGCTCCTGTGACAAGAAATCTGTGAGATGGCCCCATTCTAAAGTTTGCAAACTTTTAGCTATCTAAAATACCTGTTGTTTTGCTGAGAAGATGCAGTCTTTGCAGAAAGGCAGCAAATGCTGCTCATTTTGAAGGAAACTGGGTGTCAGAGTACTGCTGCAAAAGTTTCATTTCATGAGCAAGGCAGGGATTTGTTAATTGGAGAAAATCCAATCCAACACTAACAACTTTGCACCTTTACCTCTTGAGGAAAGAGCTGGCCATACAACTTTTTTGAGATCTGTGATCCATGATCTTAAAGGTGTAAACTGCCTCCAGAGTAAGCAACTCTATCACTGTAAATAACTGGAGGGCCTTTTTTCCTCCCATAGACAGGATTTCGCAAAGAATATGCCATGGTCCCATTGATCAATGGATTAGAGCGGCCTTTAAAGACATTTGTTTCAAAAATTCATAGATGTAGGTGCAATTCTTTTTTTTTCCTCCCATAGTCCCCACAGACTACTGCTGTTATTTTAGGTTTATCAGCATTGGAAACTTTTAATAGACTGCATCTTATAGTGTGTAATGTCATACTCAGAGATAAATTATAAGTGATGCAAACTATTGACAACTTCCACAAGTTCTAGATGTCAGTTATTATGGGACCCTTTGCTGTGGAATGCATTGAATCCTTCTATTAGATTATTAGATTATTTCATTAATGTTATGGTAGATAAGAGGATTCTGGAAACAATAATCTATTTTCCTTTTTTCACCATAGTGTTCCTTACAGCTAGTGCCCTCAAGTACCATCCTAACCGTATGTATGGAATTTAGCAACAGGAGTGTACCGAGACTCAGACTGAAGTACTTCTTTGTTGTTGGCTTGAGAAGGGGTCTATAATTATATCTAATATAAGACGTATATATTTGTATATGTGTGTGTATACATATATAGGGGTTCTCCCCATGTTGTAAAAATTTGGGATCATGGGCAGATACACATGGGTTTGCATACCATGGAGCACGGTGCCTCTCCTTCCTTTTCAGCCTTTGTGTAGCCATCCCTTCTGCATTCCTCAGCAGCCAGCCATCGATACTTTCTGCTGTGAAAAGCTGGCTTTCAAAGGACAGGTCTAATGTTTGGCTGTTTTATATACCATGCTGCCTGAAGTTTGGTATCATACAGATATTTTAGATAAATTCAGTCTGACTTGATGGTTGTCTTCACCTTAGCATTTAAAATCAGTTAATCAAACTGCTCACAAGTCCTCTTGAGACTATGCTTCATAGCACCTGGTTAACTGAGTAAAATACCAGATAAAGACAGCAATTCTATTCGTTTATAAAGGATGGTATTTCCATCAAAGCTGAAGGGAACCTTTAGAGAGGGAGTCCAAAGGCATTTTGAGGTGCAAACTGGAAAGCTCTCTGCACCACACAGGCAGGCAAAAGAGGAACAGTCATGGTGTGGATCACTCTGCAGTGTTACTGTAGACTTAGATATCTCTGATTGTGTTTCAGTTTGTGTTTTGCAGGTTTTAGAAGGAAGTTTCCTTCGTTTTGTATAAAAGTTGTTAATTTTCCTCTTAACTTGCAACAGCGTAAGGCGTCTCATAATCAGAATATTCACCATGAGTGTGAATACTATGAAGTCTTTGGTGTAAGACTGGATTTTCTAGAAGCTCTCCTACAAGACTGGCAGACTCTTGATTCTGCTGCACATGGGCTGAGGCCTAAACACTATACATGATTAATCCTTCCCCCTACATGATTAATCTCTTTGGTCAAGAGAATCCTGAAGCTACTCAAGATAAATATCTCCAGACAGACAATTTATCCCTGAAACTTCAGTTATTCTATTAAACAAGCTTCTGTGCTCTTACAATGCATGAAGTCATCTTTGTTAGTCAGAAACAATGTCTTTATATGTTTAAATAAAACAACCAGTATTTAAACAATAACCAGTATATTTTTAAAGTCACCTAAGAACATCAGAAGTTTCCTAATGCTCCTAACACCCTTCAGTACCTGTGGGGTACTTGTGTATTCCTAGAAAAACTCATTTATATTCATATAAATTAACAAAATGTTATGACTGTGCTGCCTTTCTAATCTTTTAGTAGCTGCCAGAAGTTAAATTTATATTTATACGTGCCTACAGTTCTACTTGCCTTTTAAAGTCATTATAGTTCATTATGTGAAAAGTATATTTTATGAAAGCATTTAATAAAAACCACTTAAAACATGTCGTTATTCAGAAATTACTTGCTGCAGGAGCTATTTACACAGCTGAAAGTTTCAGTGCCAAAGGAAAAAAATAAAATCAGTCTTTACACTTAGAGAATTTCCAGTGAGCTTTGATTAAGTTATTTTTGAACCAGTGTCTTTAAATTTTAACTTTTTGCTACATGAAATATGACAGCTTTATAGGTATGATAGACAATATGTCTATAGTTGCCATATGTATGCGTTTATTTTGGGGAGTGCTAAAGAAACTAGTCCTGCTTCTCTCTCACACATATTCAGAACCACAAATCTAATTACTTGAGTGAAATAAATGAGATGTGGACCTTTTTATATATTTGTACTCTGTTATATTTGATTTTTTAGTTCTTCTTGTTAGTCAGAAGTTGTTTAGGCACAGTGTTGATGCACGACATCTACATTAAAGCTGTCCCTTTGGTGTATTGCACAATTAATTAAAGGCTGGCACAGCTGCTTAATCAATTCTTGTACCTCAGTTTTCTCCTCCAGAAATTAAGGTGTTATAATCTGATCCTGAAGTGATTTTTAAAAGTTCTTGGAAGATAGTTATTTATTCTGGTGATCATGGTGGATAGGAATATTTAGACTGACTGTATATTTGTGCTCCAAATGAACGAGACACTGAGGAGTGTGTAACTTTTTCATTAGACATGTGCAGAATTTTTTTCATAGGATTTAGTCCTGAATATCAAACTGCTGTAGTTTAATCTCTTTTTAAGGTCAGGCAGCATTTTGATCCATTTTCACATGTAAGCTGATTTTCAGTCTTTAACATATTTCTTCTACCACTGATTTTAAAATGTATCAAGTGGTTTTAGGTATATTATTATGAGAGAAGCTGGAAAGAGTCTAGACAAAAGCCAAAAAAAAGTGTTGAACATTAGTAAACTTGGCCACAATGGAAGGTTGAAGTCAGAGCATTTGGCTGGTATAGAAAAGCATAGACTGAAGACAGGAATGACAACACTCATTAAAAAAGAATGGTGATAATTTTTTTCAATTTTTTGCCACTGGATGCAGGACACAAGGACAAGAGAAACACTAAAATTGTTTTCCACTCTCCCATGCTGTTCCATGACACTTACTGTGTAAATGACTATCAATTTAGTGTTCTTTTCCCCGCAGCTGAATTCAATGTGTACCATATTCCTAGTGGCTTTCATAGTCTCTAGCATGTGCCGATTTTTTTGTGGGATGAGAGATTTCTGTTGAGCTGTTCATTGACACATGGCTTCAGCATCAGTGGGAAGAGTTTGCTTCTGAAGAATGTAACAGGCCTTGCAGCACCAGACTTGTTGATGAGGGTTGCTAAGACTTTTCTTCCCTGCTGCTGTCTCTCCAGCATGCCTTTCTGACTACACTAACAGGTTAAAAGGCCACAGCATCCCACTGTTATTTAATATTCTCTCAATTATGGAAGCACTGTTTTCCAAATCTCCTTACACGTAACCAAGTTTATGATATTTTTTCTTACCTGTTCTAATCCTCTTTCTGTATTGAAAATGTTTTTTGTCCAGAACCTGAATTTTTCTCCTTGTTAATTTTGCTCCTCTGCGTTGCTGTTTGTCTTAATAAGGACCATTAAAAGAAATCAGAATGTTGCTCCAGGTGAACAGTATCTTCAGAAGAACATTACTTCTCTTGCAGTAAAACAGTGTTCCTCCTACCATTTGTTCTCTATCATTTGGCAGGTAGGCTCCTTTTCTGGACCTCTTTTTGCCTTGAAAGTGGGACTGTTAGAGAGCTCTTAAATGGGTTGTGTTCACAGCATCACGTTGAGTAGAAGGGGACTGATGTTACCTCAGCAAGGAAAAGATTTCTGTGAAAAGGGGACCCTGTATGTACCCCGCATGCTGCTGGTCTGAGCAGCACATCTGCTTCCACGTTCAGCAGCTCTGAAGGCTAATTCTGGAGTTTCATTCCCCAAGCTCCATGGGAGAGGATGAAGTCCTACTTGTCTACAGTGTCTCGAATGTCAAAACTGGAGCACTGGTACCACCACTGCTGGTAGTCCTTGATGATCTCAGCATCAGTTCAGTGCTTTGTTCCTTTTCAGTAACTAAAAGTCTGTGACCTGGGGTGAGCATGAAGAAATTATACACATAAACTCCTGAAAACAGGCAAGCTTGTCCTTAATAGCACTTAATAAGAAAAATAGAAATATACTATGTTAGCCAAGTAGCCTTAGAATACTTTAACATTACAATGTTTGACCTTCAGTAATGCAAAAAATGCTGAATAATTCTCAAAAGAAATCAGAAGGAAATATGGTAACTTTCTTCAGGAATATCTAGCTCGCACAAAATGCTAACAATTATTTCTTTATGGAGAAGATCTTGGGAAATTCTTCCAGTAAGTCTGAAATAAATCTCTTTTGGATCAATACATTTCTGACAAAGCTATTTTTTAAAAAGGAAGACAGCCCTGCCTGGCTTCAAAGGTTTCCCAAGTTTCAAAAGTTCCCAAGTTGCTGAACCAAGTGTTATATGTTCTATCTAAGTTTTCATACTTTTGGGAGCTCAGTTTTTTGAAAAAAACTTATTTATCATTCCATCTAGAGAAGAATTAATTTATCTGGAAGTGTTCCATCGGTGACACTGCCTTCCTTCACATGAGGAGAGAAGAGGGAAGTTTTGAGCATCCCAGTGGTGAAAAGTACCTCATCAGCAACTTTTGCCATGTTGGGCACATCAGTGATATTTAGTGTGCAACATTTTCATGATCTGTCAAGAAACAGTAAATTCCTCCACAGATGAGCATCAATCTGGAAAATGTTTTGCAAAGCACTAGACAGAGATTTCTTCATGTACTGCATTGCTATGTGTGGCATGACGTGAGACTGTCTTAATAGGTGATGTTGGCAAGCTACCAAACCATGCTGGAAACTTGCTTTTGTTTCCCCAGGGCTCCATGATATCAGTTCTGTAATGAAGGTTGACCTGAGTTTGCAGGGAGACATTCCATCCTTGCTGGAGCCTCTGGGTGGACAGCACCTTCACCTCTGTGCATGCTGGATCAAATGTGGGTGTCTCTTTCTGGCCTCAGCCAATTCCTTTCCAAGAAGTATCTGTGGAAACATGACAGATCAGACTGGAGGAGGCAGTCAAGATTGGGCGTCTGTATTGCTTGAGCATATGGACTAATTCAGAGGCCAAACTGATAAAACACAAAAACACTGGTAGCCTGTCTTGTAGAAATAGTGATGTAAGTGGAAGGAAAATAAATTAACCTGTTAGCTCTTTGACACTATGTGATGAGAAGTAAGCGAGCTCTGTTAATTTACCCATGTCATAAATGGCTGTAACCTTGTCTCTGCATAGTTACTGATGTAAATGTAATTTTGTGTTTAATTATAACCTTACAGGCAATCATTAGAAAAATCTATTGTATCAAATCAAAATATGTCTTCTATAATTTTTTCCAAGCAACTCAGAAAATTTATTTAAAACCATTTATCTGGTTCTTCCTCTACACTGAAGAAAATGCTGTCATTCATAAATTACCTCTCTCTGCCTTCTGTGATGAAATGTAACCTAGAGATATCTGTAATGCTGTCAAATAAGACTTACCAACTTCAAATCATTTGACTGAAAAGACGTATTTTGCCACAAATGCTTTTTACTTACTTAATTCCAAAATCCATCTATTTTATTAAAATTGGCTCTGTATAATTTTAACCAAGACCAATAGTAAATATTTTCACTGATCTTGGAACTGAGAAAATCAGATACAGGAGTGAGAATATAAGGGGAAATAGCCTGAAAAGCATCACTATTGAAGGTGAAAACCTAGTTTCCTTAAATTCTGTGATCCACTGAAATCATCTCATCAGAGCTGAATAAACAAGACTCTCTCTCTCTATATATATATGTATATAGATGTATACATATATATATGCTATATATATCCATGTGCACTTTAAGGTCTGTTATATTGAATTATTGAATGAGATCTTTTTATTTGGCCATGTGACTGAAAAGCTTCTTGTTTGATTTTTTTTTAACTGCCAACGGCCAAGAATAACACATATTTGCTATGATAAATTCAGAGAGACAGTCTGTGAAGGACAAAGTTATCTTTTTCCAGGTAGAATTTAAATGCTTGATTAAGAAATGAAACAGTGGTAGCTGCAGATAAATTAGAAACTTATATTTGATATATCTCTTCTTTGCTCAGAAAAAAAATTAATTTAAAATTAACACGCTATCTGTTAGGTATCACTGTGGGGGACTTTGGTACAATAAATTGTCTTAGTTGAATTACTCAAGGATGAGCCTTAGTGGCCCTTCTATACAGGAGAATGAATTGTTTATTGCATTGTGACTGCTTCCAGCTCAAAAAGATTTTTGTGCTAAATGTTTTTGTAGTTGATTTTAATGTTCCTCTGATAAGATCTCAGATGCATATTTTTAAGAAGTTCTATATAGGCAGTTACTTAATTTTTAAATAACAATCCAAATCTAATTTGAAAAGTTTCAGATTAAAGTTTTGTCAATGACAATTGTTTAATTTGATTCTGTGCTTTTTATTCCTTTGAAATATAGTGGAGGAAGGTTTATCAAGTGGCTGCCTATGCCTTTTTTTCCTCATTCCTGAGGACTAGGAATATCAAGTAAGTAGACAGCAAAAGAACTAGCTGATCATCAGGTAAATATAGCCATCAGAAGTTAAATTATAATTCATGTTTTTTTGGTAGGATCTTCAAACAACTTGAGAGGACGGTCCCCTGGTCTTCAGTGTTATAAGGGGCAGAGGTTCAGATAGTCTCTTGCTTTGAAAAGCTTGCAGCCCAAAAGTGAGTAGATCAGGTCAGTGAAGTTGTCATGTGAACATACTGAAATGCTATCAAAGGCAGTAAATAAAATATTTCTTCTGTTGTTGATGTTTTTCAGAGGGATCAGTTTTAAGAAAAGTGTCTGCTCAACAGTAAGGGTAGAGGACAAACCAAAGCGTAGTAAGAAAGTGGAGGAACTAGTTAGAGAGAGGGAAATAAGAAGTAATGAGGAGAGTGTGAACCTGAGTGCATAGCTAGTACCCCAAAGGCTGAGACACACTGGTCACTACTAGAAAGCTATCCAGGTACTTTTCAGCTACATTAGTAAGTACGGGCAGAAACAAGTACAGGCAGATGACAGGATTTTTCATTTTTTTTTAATTCAGCAGAGTAAGGTTTTGCTTTATTTGGGATGCAATAAAGGACACAGAAATTCAGCCAAGGGTACCACTGCTAATTATTCAGACAGTTAAACTTAGACCTTGTTCAATCAAAAAAAGTAATCAATCTTTTCAAGAAGTATGAGAGCAACATAAGCCAGAGAAGGGCAAAGAGATTGTCTTTGCAGTTCTTTGAGATTCCTTTTTGTCTCATTCTTTCTCTTCTGTGTAGCTCTAGTGCAAATATTCTGAGCACAGCAGATTTCTGTACTGCTAATCACAGGAGGATGGCCCAGAGGTTAAGTTGCTAGTCTGGAATAATCAGATTTTGGCTTATGATTAACATTCTCTTTACTTGGTGTAGAAGTTGCTTGCCTTTTCTGTACTTTTTTGCCCAATGGTAAAGTGACAAAAAAGTGCACTATTACTGTATTAAGCAATTTTGTAAGGAGACAGAAAACTCAAAAGTTTGAGGATTGTAGGTGTTGCTATGCTATTAATAGTTGAGCTCAGCAGCCCACACATAGGCTGCTTGATTCGTATTCTGCCTTGCCTCAAGCTGCCATCCTATGTTGTGTTTTCCACCTGCACAGAGGTGTTTGAGACGTCCTGTGTGATCTGAGATGACTGTGGGAAGGCAAATGAATCAAACCCGTGATTTCTCAATTCTTTGTTCTTAGCTTGGTCCCTATTCTCTCGTAATTGTTTGACTCCCACTTAATTCCTTCTTTGATTTCTTACTCTTTTTTTCTCTGTATATCTTGATCTATGTTGTTTATTGTTTCTTTCGGTTTTGTTTTCCTGTGTAAGCTACAATCGATGGAAATCACCTGCCATGCACCATTCCATCATCTCTACCTTGATGCTGAACTCTGTTATGTAGGCTAGCCTCACACACAGTCTAGGGAACAGCTTCTTTATTATTGGAAGCTGTACCAGGTCTTCACATCCACTGGAATAATCACTGTTCAGAATACAGATAGAGATTATCTGATGAGCCACCTTATCATGTGGGACCCCATAGCATAAAGTCTTGTGAATTTCTTAAGAGAAAAGCAGAAGTCCCTAGCTGTATACTGACATAGCTGTTAGTATTCCGTCCCTTCTCATAAGCAAAATGAGGCCTTTGTAAACTTAAAAGCTCATCCTTTAGTCCCCTTGTATTTCTACTGTCCAGCTAAGTTTTACTGCTGGACCTCTTAGGACTTAATGCAGAACAGTAACCACCTGTTATGTTAAATTTTGCAAAGGTGCCTATTCCAGTAAAAGAAATTTGCTGGATGTTGCAAAGAAAATGGTGAGCAAAGGTCTGCCTACATATTGTGGTACAGTGCAATATGAAGTCAGTGTTCTCTGTAAAGTTCTTTCTGGTTTTAACCAAATGACCAAGTACTAAGGAAGAAGTCTGGCTTTATTCCAAAAGCAATCATGATCCTATTTATTTTGTGGATCTCTTTAGAGAATTTTTACATTATCTGGGCAATGATGAACAGTTAGATTCTGTGATTTGCAGAAAGGTTACTATGATCATCTCTTATTGTATAATGTTCATATTTGTCATTAAGGCTGCATTTCCCTCTTAAATTTTGATTATGAGAATGTAGCTTATCATAGTGGTTTGTGGTTGTCTGGACATTATTCAGTACTCTTCTCATTTGTTAAGCAAACTGTTCCAATGCATCATGGTATTTTACAATACTTAAAGCACCAGCAAGCAAAAGCTTAAAAGCTTAGAAAAAATTAACAAAATAGAAGCATTGGTAAGAGAAGTACACCTTTTTCCTTCTTTAAGCAGTGAGTACCTTACCAGAGCTTCACAAACAGCAGGACAGTCCATCAATAAGAAAAATCCACTGGGTCAATAAAATGTTAAGAGACAGCATCAATAATTAATTAAAGTTCAGTTTTAGTGGCTGGGAGAAGGTTCTGAAGTAGCGTCACTGCACAGTTGTCGTGTATCTTCCCTAATCATCTTCTTTAGAGGGGGATCGGAGAGAGGTTCGTTAGGTTCATATTATATGGGCAATTAGTCTGACCTGTAGAGTCATCTTTAGACACTTTCATACTGGAGAGTACCTGGTACCTAGCAGCTGCCCTCTTCCATTACTTGGGCCATATTTCATGCATTCATGCAGTTCAGGATATGACTTCTCTTTGACTTTGTACAGCAAAAATTGCCTATGTTGTACATTAGGATAGCAGCTGTGGAACTGCAGAGTGCCATTGAATGATACATTCCCAAATGCAGTTTACTATGATGGCCTTTCTTCTAGGATATGATCCACTGTGTCAAACTTGAGCAGTAAAACTCAACTGTAAATGGTGGACAAATTAGCATTATTGTGTCCAGTGCAGGAGAAGATGTAGGAGGTGTGTGGGGAACCATTACCAGTACAGTAATAAATATATAAAATACATTACAACACAGTGAAGATTTTCTGTAATTTGATGAATGATTAGTTATTCTATGTATCATTAGTAGTGCTAGTGTGCGCAGAAAAAAGGACTGGTAACCACAGATGGCCTAAAGCTGATCTGGAAACCTGAACTTAGTTCAGACATTTTATAAGATTAGTAACAGAAACCAGCACCTCACAAAGCAATTACTTATAAGTTAAGAGCTTTATTGTAGTGTCATTCTGCATTTTCTATGGTAAAAAAATCTCATAAGAAAATGCTCAGTGTTCTGCATTATACAGGTTTTCAGGCTTTTGAGAGTCTGTCAGTGGCAAAGGGATTTTTTTCCACCTTGCAGCAGATATTAATGAGAACAGAGGCTTCAGCAAACATTTCACTGTCAGCTGTTGTTTATGCTGGAATGCAATAGTGAAATAGCAGCAGGAGTACAGGAAAAGGCTGAGTTCTTGGAAAGCATGTGACTGTATAGCATGGAAATTCAGTCAACTGCTTAGAGAAGAAAAGCAATTCAGCTTGTTGCATTAATGCTATACTGAGATCAAAATATTCATAGCAGAACTGAAACTGTGCAATACACTATGCTACTTCAGACACAGGAATCTTCACTCTGCCATAAAATGGTAATTTATACTTGCTGGGTGTGTTCAGCATTAGAGAAAAAATTAACAGGTTTTTAAAAATCTTATATTTATTATTTTTCTAATTATGAAACTCCATCTAATTTTTAATCCTACGATGTAACAGTATTGGAAAATATCTTACTGCTCATCTTCTTTTTCTGACCATTCTGAAGTGAAATGGAGGCAGAAGACTGTAGACTTTGACATCATGACAGAAAAAAATTGGTTGTATTATTAAATGCCACCCAAGTAGATCTTCAGGAGTAAGATATGGATGTTACCTCTTTGGAGAGGAGGCTTTCTATTAACTGGGCTAAACAAAAAGGTCCATAAGCTTTATACTTACATATCTGTAATCCACTACATTGTCTCTTTCTGGCCCTCTTTGCAACAGAACAACTAAGCAGCATCCTTGTAATGATTCTCCCTCTTTTCACTTCAGCAACCCATGTGCTAACTGTGAGGAGATGGGAATCTTGCGTGGGTTCAGTGACTCTTGAGTATTCTGTTTCTTGTGCTTAACATCCTGCTGTCATGCTTGAGTGAGAGTCAATATATAAGTTTTGGAATTACTTCTATACTGGGGTTAATATTTTAATATGTTATCTTCCTAGCTAGCTTTTATTTCTGGAACAAACAGGGTTTCTTAAACTTTACTCTTACACTTCTCAAATACCAGCTGGGTATCATGGACCATGCTTAACTTCTCTACTTTGACACTTTTTTACGGTTTTGTGGTATTGGACACGTTGTATAGTATCCCATCGAATGGAAAAAAATGTGTTTTTAAACATGGAGGTGCTTGTGGTGCTTGTGGGGTTTTTTGGTGAGAGGAGGCAGGACGATTGGTGGTGTGTTTTTTGTCTGTCTGGAATTACTGTCAGGTTCTGGTAAGCTTGGGGCCATGTGTGTTTGCTTTATGAGTTGACATATACTACTTTATAGTTGGTTAAGTTAAAATACAGTCATGCTTACCTCAAATTTAACCCATTATGTTTCTCTTTTTTTTTAAATCTCACATAAGCATTGTTGTGTATCATAAGAAGCTTCTTTCAAAGCTTCTATTTTATATTGGCCAAATACTTCTTTAAATTTTGTGAGCATTTACTGATATCCATATGTTTTGCACAAGCGTAACTCTAAAATTATTTCTCCTGCATGGTTAGTTTCCATTTTAACCAATTGCTGACCAGAAGTACCATCTTGAAACTCCTTTGGAAAACTGCACATATTAGTCATGCAGCCCTAGTATTTCTTTTACACATTGTAAAGAAGAGTATGGTATTAGGTTAAAAAAAAAATGTTGTGGAATGGTGTTATAGATGCATGAGTTTGCATTTCTTGAGATCCAGAGCACTTTACTGTTCTCAAAAAATTTTCGACAGGAAGTCTGTCACAATGGTTTTGAACTCTCATAAGTGTCTTGCTTTATACACTAGATTTATTCTATTATAACCCAAATTGTGCTACTTTTGGCAAATTAGCTTAGCTTAATTTTTACAACATTGTAATGGTGCTCTGAATTTCTGATGAAGTCTTCTTCTATGACTGTCTGAGCAGTCATATCTTCCTGATCTGAGTGGTTTTGAACATGATGGTTGTTCTTTAAGAATACTAATGTGTGACTGGGGATGATGTATGTTGGGATGTCTGCTGAAGTCAGTTCCTGTCCACGTTGCTGCTGCTCTGCAGGAAGCTAAGCTGCCTTCGAGCAGCTCCTGGGTGGCCACAGCTTAGATCAGAGAATCAGTTTCAGGATTGGGTTTTTTGGTTAGGTTTTTTTTCTTTCTTTGAATTGCCATAGACTAGCACATAAAGACTTTTTTAGGAGAGAATGGCTAGGTCTGTCAGGGTGGTAGTCTCAGTGCTTCAAGACAAGAGTTTTCAGTCTAATCAAGTGTTCACAAGCTAATCTGTAGTTTATTGTACTATATTAGTTTCTTCAGTGTGTTGCAAGCACTTAAAAACATTCGCATTGCAATTATTCTAAATTTGCTTATTTGAATTCAAGATCCTCATAAAACTGAATGTGTTATAGGGTAAATAAAGGCACTTAGAACACTGAAGGTGTATTGTTTAATCTTACATCCTCTGAAAGTTTTATTGAAGATGCAGTACCCCCAAATGGAAATATTCTTCATGACATTTAGAAATTACATCAGACATGACTTATGTTATTACTCAAATTTTGTGTGTTAGTGTGGAATCTGCCATATGTTATATCAGTACCACATTGCCTCACAAATCCTCTCTACATGTATTTACTTGTCAGTGTCTAAGTTTACGATTGTATTAAATTTAGCTTTTACTTCATTCTCAATGCTAATTGTACTTAACTATTTTGTTCATATATTCTTAGCAACATGCTGGATCAACACTGATAGTCATTTTAGATACTTTTTAAAAAAATCTTTTCACGTCATTTTAAGAGGAAGCTTAATGGTAGCTGAGTTAGTTTAATTATAGGGAATGAGGTAGCTTTTAGCCTGTTTTATTTTATTAGGGTGAATGTGTTCATCAACTGTTTTATACAGTTTTCAGAAGATTACAAAAAGCTTGAGTATAGAACATTTATTGAGATTCAGTTTGTGTCCATTTCTTTAAATTTTAAAATTTATTTTATTGTAAATGTGTATTGGTTTGGCGTGGCTTGGTTTTAGGTAGCAGGGGAGCCACAAAGATGTCTCCTGTAGGAATCTGTTGGAAGCTTCCACCATGTCTGGCAGAACCAGTGGCTGATGGCTCTGAGGATGGACAACATGCTGCTGGCCAAAACTGGGCCAATGAGAGAGGCTGGTAACACCTCTGTGATGAGACATTTAAGAAGAAAACCAAAACAAATTCACAAGTTTTGCTTCTAGTCAGAGAAGAGGAGGAAGTGAGGATGTGAGGGAAGCAACATGGAGACACCAAGGTCAGTGGAGAAGGAGGGGCAGGAGGGGCTCCAGGTGCCAGAGCTGAGATTCCTCTGCAGGCTGTGGTGATGATCATGGGGAAGCAGCTGTGCCCCTGCAGCCCATGGGATCCATGGGGGATGCAGAGATCCACCCACAGCCCATGGGGGAGGTGCTCATGCCAGAGCAGGTGGATGCCTAAGGAAGGCTGTGATCCAGTGGAAGACCCGATAAAGAAAGAAGGCTCTTGCTTTCAGCCTAGAGCAGCCTGCCCTTAGAGGACTGCACCCTGTAGGAAAAGATCCTCGTCACAGCAGTTTTGGAAAAATGTTTGCCTGTGAGAGAAACTCATTTTTGCCACAGGTGTGGTTTGGCTGCTGCTCGTGAGAGTGGAGTCACGCCAGAGTTCATGGAGAACTGTCTCCTGTGGGAGAAACCCCATGGCCTCAAAGGGAAATGACTCCTCTCCCAGAGCAGCAGATAAAAATCTTGGTAATGAACTGACCAATATCTCTCTACTTTCAGTGGGAAAAATAGAAAGGCTTGAGGGGAGAATGTTTTAAGGGCTTATTTTACTTCTCATTGTCCTCCTCTAATTCTAAAAGTAATAAATTTAACTTTGCAATTAAAGTTGAGCCTATTTTGCCCTTAAAATATTTATCCCAATCCTCATCTCAGTCATGAAGCCTTTGCCCAGCTGTGGCAAGGGAGGGTAAGCAAGCAACTCTCTTGGGTGCCTGGCATGGGGCCAGTGTCAAACTGTGACAAAATGCTAGCCACTTGTCTTCGCTAAGATCTGGACTCTTTCAAGCCCTTCAGGCCACCGAATATTCAAAATTTTTTATTCCTTTGCTCTTTTTTTTTTCTTTCCTAATAACCTGAATTTAAATCAATATGGATTATTTACCACTTGGGCCAAAAATAAAATACTAGCCACTTAATCAGTCCAGATTTCCATTCTTTAGCATGTTCTAGATCCTTCCTAGGCTTCTGTGAAACACAGAAGAATCTACCCTCCTCCTGTCCTCATGGACCACCAATAAAGTGAGCTATTCCTGTTACTATAGTTAATTCTTGTCTAGAAGGGTGGTCAAACTGAGGCTTAAAGGGGAGGTTAGGCACTTGCTGTTTCTGAGCACAGCCTTCATTTTACCATTAAGAACCATCAGATGCTTTCCAATAACCTGTGTGTTTCAAATCTATTTTCTCTTGTTCTAAACCTAGTGCTACTTGCCATTTTCTACCCCTAGTCATAAACCCTGACTTTAACCTAGGTATTCCACAGAAGATGAACAAGATGTTTAAAATTTATTTTAGCCTGTCCATGAGGTGGGGGTGGTGGAGTTAGAGTAACCCACATGTAGGGCAGACAAGCCTTCATCTGGCTTTAACCCTACCCAAAAAACACCCTATAGGTGCTGACCCAACTGAGCAAAAATAAACTACAGGCTTCTGTTGCAAAGAGACTTCCACTTGGAGACAGAAGTGCACAAACAAGTGCTGAGAGGTAGGTCAGTTTCTACAACCCTCAGCTTGGTCACTTTTCTGTTTAGACTACCAATGGTAAACTTGTGAATTCAATTAGGTTGGTTGTGAAAGGCTGAGCTACATATTCAGTAGTCCATGGAGTTACATGGGTGGGATCTAAAAGAACCTGTGAGGAATAGTTCATTTTAGGCCCAGTCTGCTCCTCTGTCTCTACATGGAATTGTGGGGATGGGATTAGGATTGCTTTTGGCAAAAGAGTAAGTGAATCCCAGTTACCTGTGTACATGGCATGAGGTGCTGGACTTCTATGAGGGTTTCCTTAGCCTCTGGCTTGGAACTTTTAGATCCAACCATTTGACATATTTATAGTTCTGATTTGGATTGGGAAAATTGAGAAACTATATTACAAATTATATGGATTAAGATTAGGGTTGGTATTTGTAGACTGTTGGTAAATTAAAACATTGCATCTTAGTTCAGGTAAATATCTGTATATAAATGGAAGGTTGGAGATAAGATAAAAAACCCTTAAATCATAGGAGGTAGGTGCTACGGGAAGTTGTTCCCTTCTGAGCCTTGCACTATTAGGCCTGAGTGCACATTTGAAAATGTGGAAAATGTGTGTGCTGCTGATACGGAAAAAAAGAGCCTGTCGTGACAACTTTTGATGCTGTAGTTTGTTGTCTATGTTATGAATGCTCATACTACAGTTAACATGCTTCTTGCTTCAAATGTGGTTTGAATGTATTACTGTGGTCAGGAGGCTTACTTGGCAGCCACCTCTTTGAAAAGGAAATACTGGATTTTCAGAAAGCCCTCTGGTGTGGATCAAAGCCGTGCCACAGCTGGGGGCAGACTGTTTGGCTCATTGGTGACAAGGAGCAATGTGAGGCCTGTGGTGATTCAAAATGTTAAATTAAATCATTTCTCTTTAAAATTCTCTGTGATACTTACTAATATTTTATAAAGAGGTTGGTGATGAGAGTTTTGAGACTAGTAAACTGTCTTGAAAGCAGCTAGAAATACCGACATTTGCCAGAAAATGAACATAGCTATTGGCAGCAAAAGGCTAGTCTATGTCTTTTTCTTCTCTGATACCATTCTTTCTTGTGTTTCTGCTGTAATTATGTCAAAACTTCCTTTCACATGCCATGTCCACAGGTAGCGTTGCGTCACCTTCATGATTACCTTGACCTCCTATTTCCACCGTAGCAATGCTCACCACTCCTTTGTGCAGCCTGATTTTGTGCTGTGAGGCTGGCTTGGCTTAGTTGAGAAATAATATGGTAGTGCTGGAGCTGTACATTCTTTGTTTGGAGAAGAGTAGGTTATAATGTTTATATATTTATTCATAGTATCTGCTAATTGCTACTGTTTCAGTTTTGTGGGGCTTCTAGGTTTTGTTTTATTTTTGGTTTCATTTGTCTGGTTTTGTTATTAACTGTGCAAATAGATAGTTTGGTGAATTTGTAATGGGAGAGCAATTTGAACATCCATCTGTGGGACGGTTCGTTCCCACAAACAAGTGCTCCATAAAGATTTGGGCTTTGCTTTACTAGTAGGGTGTAGCCTACCTGCAGCTAAGTTGAAGTCTCCAGTATTATAATGAATGGGTAGCAATGGGATTTAATAATAGAATGCATTTATTGTGCTGTATTAAATAGAGTGCAAAGTGTAGCTGCATCAAATTACTTTTGAGATTGCTGATTGAATAGTCCTTATTACTGAATTATTGTAGCATGCTTATTATCTAGTGGATAACAATCTACTTATGAATTAATGAGGGGAGCAAAATGAACACCATGTTTTAAATACACATCAGCCTTACAGTTCTTTAATTGTTATGACTTTGTTGAAAATCATGCAGATAAGAATTATGTTAGTACTGTTCGATGTAATGAGAAGAAAAACCTAATGAGGTTTTTTTCTTTCTTTGTCTGAACTGGAGGACAGCTTGTAGTGCCAGCAGAATTCTCTCATTCTTTCTTGCTTTGAAACTATGGGATTCTTTGCTAAAAAAACCAAGAAGCATTCACCCCAAGGACTCCATACTTGGAAGTATATTTACACACACACACAGACACCCCATACCCCTGCTTTCATTTTTTTTAAAATTTTGACAAAAAAACGTTTTTGTCTGAACTTTGGAAATTGTAGAGCGTGAAACACCCCCAAAAGTAAAATGCGAGAACAGAAGTGTTGAAAGCAGAAGTGTTTTTTGTTTGTGTCATAAATATTAAATTATTCCTTATTCCTTTCACTATAGGTTCTTCAAAAACTAGGAAAAGCAGATGAAACCAAAGATGAACAGTTCGAAGAATATGTTCAAAATTTCAAACGGCAAGAGGTCAGTTACTTTTTCAGTTTCTTTAATCATGTCTTAAAGATGCAGTATATTTAACTTGTTGATTTTGAAGAAGGTGTTGCAGGGGAACAGGTAAGATTTTATTTTTTGGTGGGTACAAGATTTTGTTCTGCAATTTTCAGACAGAGATAAATGCATTTGGGCATGCAGAGAGCTAAAATATGGGCTGAAAATAAAAGGACATTTGTGGTCATATGTAACATTCATCATGCTTGAGCCGCTTGAGATCAGAGTGACAGTACATTTTCACCAGCAATTGAGAATAGAACACAACCTGAACTAAATGCAGCTTTGTGGTCAACTTCTTATGAAAAAGGAGAGGTATTTCCATGGTTTCATTTTGTGGATTACTTTCATCAGTGTTATGTAATAATACTGGTTTTATAAGAGTGAGCAGATTAATAGTTTCGGACTGCACACGTGTTGCAAAGCTACCTGTGGGTGCTGGGGTCTGTGGTGGCAGTGCTGATGAAGCATAACTAGGCTCAATAATAATTCTCAAAGACTTAGTGTTACAACACGGGAAACCAAAGGTTCTTCAAGGAGTTTATAATCTACTGCCAATGCAATCCTAAATTCTAACCCAAATTACTTGCTGCTTTGTTGGACAGACTTTTTGGTTCTGAGGTGATGGATTGCAATTTATTATATAGTACCTTGCTAATGCATATTAATGTCTACTATAAACTGTGGTAATATCACCAAGAAAACAGTCTTGTTACATAAGTATGAACTGGCATATCTGTCATCTTTGTGAGCTGTTATTTAGAGCTCCTATAGAAAGGAACTGGAGAACTACTCCCACACGTTTTACACAATGTAAAATTTGGCTCATGTCAGTGTTTGCAGTTTCTGCTCAGAATCAGTCCTATTCTACCAAATACGCTTTCCTCCTTTCTATGTAAACATAAAGCCTGCATCCTGACTGCTAGAATGCTTATTAACTCTTTTGCATCTTATTGTCAGTTCACCTTTATTTTCCTCTCAGTGAAGAAGAGAGGGGGGGTTTCAAAAGCTACTGAGCTCTCTTCTTCACCAAAGAGAAACATACTGGGAAGTAAAAGAATATCTTTCTTTGAGAAGGATAGTTCCTTCCCAAATTTCTTGAGGTCAGGAAGATGGTGGAATTTAATATAAGTTTTGAAACCCTACAGAGATGCTGTATTTTCCCTTTTCTTCCCTTTCCATTTTTCCAAATCTTCTTGACTTGACTTTTTGATTATCTGATGTTGTTGCTTATTCTTGTTGTCCATATTCCAGCTGTTTGCATAGCTAGTAACTGTGTTTGTAGAAATAAGGTACATCTCTGACGGGTTTCTTTGGTGTAGGAGCAAATGGAGTATCCCCATGAAGAAACAGAATTTCTGATACCTTTCTCTTTTAGTTGAAAATTCTGAGACAATAAAAGGAAGGGAAAGAGAAAAAAAAATCCTTTTAAGCAAAATGGTATTTCAAGTATTGGGTTTTTTCTATCCTTTACCAAGAATTTTCTGTAATGGCAATTTTAAGCTGAAAATCTTACTTAGGGCTAAGGAGGATATTAGCATTACTTCCTTTTTATTTCCTCATTCTTTGATGTACATAGAGGCAATAATAAACAGTAAAGGACTCTTCAGGATGCTAAATCCTAAATGCGTATGGGAGTTGGGACCAGAGAGAGAATTGGGTAGGGAGGAGTGGCTGCAAAGGGAGCTACTACAACTATCATGACAGTCACATGAAGATTAGGCTAGGTCCACTGACACACCAAATGAAAGAGAGACTGTATTTACTGAACTAGTCACACATGCTTATTGTGTTTTCAAGGAGTTCTGTTGTGTGCAATTCTTCAAATACAAGGGGAAAAGCACTGTTTCTTCCCTATTCACCGATAAGAAGCATATAAATAGTTTAAATTTTCTAAGTTTTGTCCATGCTTTGATTTACAATTTATTAGCAATGCAAAGATATGAAGCATTACAATGTGCATCTGAATTATCACCCTGACTAATGCAGTGCATAACTGCTGTCTTCTGTGAACTCAGGCAGCCATCCCTTCTTGGTTTGCATTCAGTCCTGCTTTCAAGTTCATTCTGCAACTCTAGAGGCTTTAGATAAAGAAAAGTCAAATTCTAGATATTAAAAAGGCAGTCTGGTGGATTTATCCCTGTGCTGAGATTCACTAAACTTGATGTGGGCCATTCAGGAGGCTTGCAAGAACAACCAACTCTGCTAGAGGCTGTCCCATCTTTTTCAGTTTCCTCCAGGATTATTTGTCTCTGTGATGATTGCTGGCCTAACAAGGCCATGGCAGAGGAAGTTTGAGAGGAGGTCCAAGCTTTACTTTGTTTCTTGCAATCTCACTTAGCAATGATTTGCCTGTTACCTGGCCACCTCACCTACCCACAGTTCATTCTGAGGAACACTATCACTTCAGTTCTACATATCTTTGGAAATTCTTTGTTGCAGCTGGGGCTATGTGTGCCCTGGGGATCCTGGTAAGCTGGAAGCTGTGAAAATGGTCTGTTTATCTTGTTTGCCCTGTTACTGAACATGCAAGTCTTGAGATGTCAACTAACCTTAAGTATAGAATGATCTTTTTATTACTACTCTCCAGTGATAATACATGAGGACTCCTAGTTCAGCCCCCTGAAAGGGTAAAGGAAAGAGCATAATGTTCATTATCCAGGAAGCAGGAAATTGAAAACCTGAAATCTTTGCCTGAATAGCAGATTAGATGGTGGGCCTGTACCAAACTGTGATAATTGATAAAAGATTCATGTCAATCACAGAAGCATTGGGGTTTGTATAAACCAGAATACCAAGCTCTGAAGTGAAGCATGGACACTAGATAAAGGAAATTATATGATAAAATCATTCTGTTTAAAATCACCTTGTTAGGTTATATTATGTTAGGTTATGTTATGTTATGTTATGTTTTCCAAATAAGCTGTATCGGCCACCAGCTTGCAAAACCACACTTCGCAACAGCCCTTCCTGCCTTTGTGTATCTCAAGAGCCAGACCTCCAAAACTTCTCTGGAGGTTATCTACAAGGACCAGATGGTTATCTGGGATTGATTATCGCCTGGAGGCCTGGTGAATCTGTGTAAGGATGTTTATTCGATCACCACTGCTTACCTGGCAAAATTGGGACAGCAATAAACCATAAAAATTACTGATTACGACGGGAGACCATACTACAAGAAGGAGCTGTAAACCAAGTTCGGCGGGGCGTAGACTGGGTGGTGACCCCTCACGTTTCCCCAGTGCGCTGCTTGCTCTGTCTATATCAAATAAAACAATCTAAATTTTGCTAAATATTGAGACTCTTGTCTCTCATTTATAACACAAACTCAGAAGAAAGCTATGGGTAAGGATACATGCATGTCGTGGTTTGATACTGGCCAAAGACCAGGCACCCACAAAAGCTGCTCACTCACCCTCCCCTGTCACAGCTGGGCAGAGGAGAGAAAAATTTATTGAAGGCTTCATATGTAGAGATAAAGACCAGGAGAAAATGCTCCAAGGGCAAAACAGACTCACCTTAAAGGTACAAAGTGAATTTATTACCATCAAGAGTCAGAGGAATATAATGGCAAGAAAAATAAGCCCTTAAGAAATAACTTTTTCCCCCAACCCCTCCCTCCTTCCCACCAAGAGTGCAGGGAGACAGGGGGTGAGGGTTTTGATCAGTTCGTCACCCGAGGTTTTCTTCCAATGCTCATGGAGAGGAATCCTTGCCCTGCTACACAATGGGGTCCCTTCTCATAGGAGACAGTTCCCCGTGAACTTCTCCAGCATGGCTCCAAATCTCATGAGCAGCAGTCCTGCTGCACCTGCTGCAATGTGAGTCTCTCCCACAGTCCTCCCAAAACTGTTATGGTTTGGGTCACTCTTCCACGGGGTGCAGTTCTCCAAGGACAGGCTGCTCCAGCCTGGAAGCAGGGACCCCTCTCTCCATCGGGTCTCCCACTGGATCACAGCCTCATCCAGGCATCCACCTGCTCCAGCATGGGCACCTCCCCCATGGGCTGTGGGTGGATCTCTGCATCTCCTGTGGATCCCATGGGCTGTGGGTGGATCTCTGCATCCCCCGTGGATCCCCACAGGCTGTGGGTGGATCTCTGCATCCCCTGTGGATCCCCACAGGCTGTGGGTGGATCTCTGCATNCACAGCTGTTTCACCATGGTCTCACCACAGCCTGCAGAGGAATCTCAGCTCTGGCACCTGGAGCACCTCCTGCCCCTTCTTCTCCACTGACCTTGGTGTCTCCATGTTGTATTTCCTTCACATGTTCTCACCTCCTCCTCTTCTTTGCCTGGGAAAAAAAAAAAACTGTGCATGCACACTTTTTTTTCTTTTTCTTAAATATGTTACCACAGAGGCATTACCATCATCTCTCATTGGCCCAGCTTTGGCCAGCAGCATGTCCATCTTCAGAGCCATCAGGGATTGGCTCTGCTGGACATGGTGGAAGCTTCCAGCAGCTTCTCACAAAAGCCACCTCTGGGGCCCCCTTGCTAGCAAAAACTAGGCTATGCAAAAGCAATGCAGTGCAGCAGATCTATCTGGAGAAAATGGTCTTTTAGATATCCCAGTCATCCATTTCCATGTCTTTCTGAATACAGTTGGAAAAGAGCCTCTTCTGGACTTGACAACCCAGAGTTGAATTACCCAGATGAATCACCGTGGAGAAACTGAGTCATCCCATGTCCAGAGAGAACAGAGCACAGTTGCTTTGCAGAGCCTCAGGACTTTCTCTATCAAAACCATTAAGCTCCTGCAGCTGATGGTAACAGTAAAAACATTTAGATTTTGAACAATGAATACAGCTATTTTTCATCTTCCACTTAAGTTGCAAACTGAAAATTGCCACTCTAAATCAAAGCTTGTGGAAAAAAGAAAATATATAAGCTCATATATGACAGTGTGACACAGATATACAGATTTTCATTGTATTGCAAGAAATTTCATTAGATTTAAACATTTGTCCCTGCACAGCTAATTGTGAATGTGCTCAACCTATTATTTGACTCTGAAGTTCAGAATGAAGGGGGAAAAAAGATAATTTCTGCATAATTCTCTCATTTCTCTTGTGAAATTATCATCAAAGGCCATTGAGAAATTTCATCTGTATTCTGTTTTTCAAAGAATTGCATCTTACATGTTATTTTTTTTACAGGGAGTACAGTAGCAATTACCTTTATCCCCACATATATTTTAATGACTCACAGTCATTAAAAGTCACACTTAATTGTTCAAAGAAAGCAATATTCTATTTCATGTATATGCATATTTGCCTCTATTTTTCTACATGTAGTTATGAGGCTTCTTTTACTTTACATGCTGCTGTTAAAATATATTTTAGTGCTTAAACCCATAAATATTATGCACTGTATATGTGCACATAGGAGATATAACAGTTGCTACTACAAAAGTAGCTTCCCATGGCATGTCAAAATGTCAAAGGATGTTGTTTATAGTTTATAGAATTAGGTGAAAAAGAAGAGCCTTTTTTTACTGTTGTTGAGTGATCAGAACCTGCTTCTGTGGACTGTTTTACTTAATGTAAGAGCTGCTAATTGTGTGTCATTTTTATGGTTCCTGAAAAGGCTTATCCTGTTGAAATCTTCTTTCACACAAGGTTGCTTGGCTGCCTTAACAGCTGTGTCATTACATTGTCTAAAAGTTGGTTTGTGAGACAATTAACATATTTTGAAGTGCTCTTTTTGTATCAGCTGTGCCACTGATGACACTGGTCCTGGTTCTTGCCTTTAGAGTTGTTTGGTTTTTTGTTGTTTTGGTTTTTTTTTGTTTTTTTGTTTTTTTATTAGTGTATATAATCTGAGAAGCCTGTTTCATTTGATGCAGTTTACTTCAATTCAGCATGCTACTTAATAACTAGAACAATAAAATCCTTATTTTTGAGCCTTCTTAGTGGCTGGGCCACAAATTTTGTAGTCTCCTGGAAGATACTGCTATGCCTAAAACCTCTATGTTTCTAGAGAAGGTTGCAAACTCATTTTTTTCAAGTGATGCACTGGATAAATATATCAAAACCCAAATCTCTTGGAGCTTAAAAAGAAAAATAGGAAATCCATTTATTTAAGAGAAGGATTCCAGAATTTGGGAGACAATTCTAGGGACTGTATGGAACCTGATTGTTGGGGTTTAGGATTTTTCCTTCTTTCTCTCATGGAATTTTGTCCCACCTGTCACAAAGAAACCATCATGATTGATACTTAAGGGAGACAAAAGAAGTTGCCCCAGGAAGGATGCGGCTGGCTACTCTCTTAGCTGGGGGGTTTCTCTTGGAGGGGCAGAGATACCAAGGGAATTGTGCTGGGGCAAAGGGGGCTGAGTGCAGCTCCTGCCTCTCCTGCTCTCTCGGCTTCGGAGGAGGCCAGTTGAGTTGCTGCTCTCTGGGGGGCAGGGTTATGCTGCTGCCCCTGGAGCCCAGCTCTGTCCTGCTTCTTCTGCTGTGTGACCTCACACCCCTTTGCCTGGCGGGAAACTCCGCGGTTCCACACCTCCATGGCTACAGCTGCGGAGTTTCTGATACACCTCATTTACCACTCCGGGATCTTGCTAGCCCCTGCCTTCCCAGCTTGCTTCTTCCAAAGTCCCTGCTTACAGCTCCTTTTGCTATCCAGAGGGGCACTGGGACCGGCTGCCCCCCGTGAGTTTGTAAAGGAAGCTCCTTCTCCATCCCTTCCCGCCGGCTGTGCCGCCCTTCCCGTGTGGAGAGAGGCAGCTGGGCCCGCGCCACAGCGCCCCCTGCAGGCGCGGGGGAATCATCGCACCCGCCCTGCCCGGCCGGGNGGGGGGAATCATCGCGCCCGCCCTGCCCGGCCGGGAGCCACCAGCGCCCCTGGCGGCTGTGACCGGAACTGCTCCAAAGGGGAAAGGGCCCCACAGCCCCGAGAAGGCTGGCACTGCCTTTGGGGGCTCTGGCTGTGCTTAATGCTGTAGCTGTTGTTTGCCTTGTTATATATATGTACTAGTAAAGAACTGTTATTCCTTTTCCCATATCTTTACCTGAAAGCTCCTTAATTTCAAAGTTATAGTGATTTGGAGAGAAGGGAGCCATTTTCTCCATTCCAAGGGAGGCTCCCGTCTTCCTTGGCAAACACCTGTCTTTTAAGCAAAGACACTGATAAATGGTAAAATAGAATACTCTGGCAAGCAGATAGATTACATATTGAATTACAGATTTGTCCAAGTAGCCTTTTATTATGTTAAGCTTCTCTTAATGTAATAGTTATTTTCATTTATACCACAGAGTTCTGTAAAAGACCTAGCAGTAAATAGTACCTAAAGTGTTTATGAACAAAGAGACAGCACTGCTTAACACTGTGACAAGTAACAGCACATTACAAGGAAAGTCTTCCAGGTGATACAGAGAATGTTTTCTTTTCAGCTATTTCTCTGATGTCTTAGCAATGGAATGGCAAAATTCCAGTGTTAATTAGATCTGCATTAATAATTGTCATTTTTAATTGTTGTGGTTATTATTAATATTAACATTATTTCTTATTAATTATCCTGTGCTCCAGGTTCAATATTTTCAATATTCTGCCTGTCACTAAATTGGAGCACTGTATTTGGGTTTTGTATGTCATTCACATGCTGACCTTTCCTGTAAAGATGTATTGTGTTTACATCCTGTATATGACATGATAGAAAATTCAAATTCTTCTGTTCTGACTGGAAAGCTGTAAATTAATGATTCCTGGAAAACAGGTCACCCAATTACAACTTTTGTGGAGGCAAGGTGGTCTTTAATTTCTGAGTGGATGCAACAGTTTTTCTAATCCATCAGGAAGAAAAAACTGGTTAGACAGAAACTATGGGGGTTTAGTTTTCATCATTAACTTTTTTTAGTCTCACAGCTGAGAGTGTGTGGCTGTCTTTTTCTTACTTCCAGTGCTAAGATATACTTAAATGCTACAAATTTAACAGAAAAGTGAAACTAAACATACCCAAGAATCAGTAGTACTGAAAAGGCCTAATGCTGCTGTCAGGGTATGTAAGGCCTGTGGCTGTAGATTGGTAGATCCTGAAACACTGAACCTTCTTCTCTCACTGAGTGCATGTGTCTTTATCTGCTATATTATACTGACCATATGATGAGACCAGAGAGAATAAAGGTGATAGCCTACATTGTTCAAAGCAACAAACTATTACTTGAGACATTGCTGGGAAGTGCTGTGTTGACTTTCCCAAAAAAGGATGTTGGTTTGGGTTGGATTGTTGGCATACCTCCCTAGCTCTTATGTAAAGTTTAACAGTATTATATAATAAGTTTTTGAGATTTGTATTTTGAGTTTGATCAGGTGAGCTAAGAGCACTGATTTTTGGTGCTGGAGTCTGGTAGAACATGCATAGTGTTATCAAACAAACTGGTTGTGAAAAGTTTGCTATGGAGACTTTCCTCTGGAGTTACTTACATCTTTAAAAAACTGACTAATTTTGATGACTTATGTAGAAGAAATGAAAGAAATTATGAAATTATAAAGGAAGCATCACTGCTGTCTTGGGAAATTTAATTTCAGAGGGATACAATACTGATGAAAGGACACCTTCCTTTTGTTCTCCCTCAGGAAGTTGTGTCTTGTTTAACAGAATACATGGCTTTAATGAAGCTACTTGGATCAGTGGTTTCAGAGACACTGGATATTTTCATGTGATAGACCAGAAACTAGAAGGAGTGTACTAGTAAGCACTATAAAGGGGCAACATTAAATATGTGACTGTCTTTTTAAAAGTACTTTTTAAAACCTGTATGTAACAGTTTGCAAGATGTGCATAGTCAGCAATGCAGTATTTTCATCTTACGAATTTTAATTAGTCTGTTAGGTGACAAAAGTGTATCTGTCTTCAGTAATAATGAGTTTACTATAGAAAATGTGTAGACTAGATGCACATTTTTCAGAATTCACAGGGCTGAGGGCTTTTGATGCTAATTTTTTTCTGGTATTTTTAGAAAGGTCTGATTTTGTTGCCATTGAAACAGAGATTATCTCTCTCATTCAGTAGGAGCTGGCTCATGGATTTTTCAGTGTCATATTACACAACAATTGATAATGAGGGAAAAGGCATATGACTCTATCATGCTTAGATATTTCAGGTGTTCGTGGCCTGTTAATAACCTAGGCTGAGGGAGATGCATATTAAAATTTCTCTTTTGAATGAAGTGTCAGAACTCATAACAGCACATATGGCAAAATATTTACATCATGTTTTACTGCTTTGACTTTTTCTTACACATTTCCCCGAACAGCAGTTGCCGATGACGCACAGTGCTAACCAAGCACAACAGATCTAATAGTGGTTTAGGGTAGGAGTTACAAGCTGCACAGCAGTATAGTTATAAACATAGTGTTTGAGCAATGTGTTTCCCTGGCATTTGTGGTGTGCTGCTTAGTCCTAATGACAAAACATCATGTGTGTGAATAAAATTGAACATGAAATCAGCTAAGGAGGCTTCAGCCTTCCAACTGTGGTTTGCTGCTCCTGGAACACCAGAGATTTTTTAATAACTCTAAGTTGTTACTATATGGTCACTTGTACAGCTGGATCATGATGAAGAACCATGTTTCTGTACCTTCAATTTTTGCCACAATAGCTCAGGCCAAAGAAGGTATGAAATGAAAAGATAACTCCTATGCCTTCATGTGATTTCTCACAGTACAAGGGATCCTCCCAGGAGGAGACTAGCATGCATAAAAGGGGAACTCCCATCTAGTTTCTGCCTAGTACTTGCTGATCCTCATCTTCAGACATGAGATTAAGAAATTTGCTCCTGGGTACAATCTCCTTTCCTCTGTGGTATCATTGATCACTTAGTGCCTTGATCCACAGAAAACAGACAACTTCTGTCATCCCCCTGCCTACCACTGGAGCACAGAATGAAGTTAGCTCCTGCTGTGTTATGTAGTATGAAATAGTGTGCTGTAATGACACTCTAGGGTAGTACCTTTTGCTAAACAGTATTAAAATGTACGCATAATATTTTCTTAAAGGACACAACATCAAGCTACTACTTCAGAACTTCCTGTTGTTCTATAAGTAATTAAATGTGAGGTTAAATGCACTGATACTTACCCTGCACCTGTCTGGCCCTTGTTTTGATATGCAGCTTTGATTCCAAAGCAGGGGAAGAGGTTGCCTTTCCTTGGAGCATCGAATATGGTCCCAAACCAAGAGAAAGGTTGGTGTGCTGGCTGCTCCTTCTCACCTGCTGTTACCCAGCAGCTTTTCAGATACCACCCTGGTGGGTCTATTCCCATGCTCAGACTTTAGTCAATTAATGGATTTGAGAGCTGTAAGTGACTTGTTTCAGATCAAATCAGTGTAAAAGCAAGATTTTCTTTGTTGCAGCCATAAAGTGAATTAAGTCTGCTTTCTAGGCCGACTCAGGCATTTTTACTTTCCAAATTCTTTAATATTTCCAGGAGGTTAAACAGTTGCTCTCTTCTTATAGTGCACTGCAGTTTGAGAGATGGGGGTGGGGGCTGTTGATGATGCCATTCTGAAGGCCTGCAGTTCCCTTCAACAAGCTGGGAGAACTGAGTTTGGTGGGTGTAATCTGTATTGTTTTGTGTGTACTGGTGAGACAAATATATTTCCAGAACCACAATTTTGACTTAACATGGCTGCAGCTATGATGGATTTTAAATACCAGATAGCCCCTATCAAACTGTATTTTTTATGATTCTCTGTGTCCAAATGCTCTGAGCACTGAAGTTGCTGATGTTAAATCCTTAACTGACAACTGACATCCTTTGAGTTAAGTGGAGTTATAACAGCTTATACCTTCTGCCTTCATAGGTATTCACATTATTCACATGCACCCTTTAGATTCTGATTTTCACTTGGAAAATCCAAAGCAGCCATATTTTGAGGCCATCAGTCATATTTTGCTGCTGATTTTTCCATATGGTGTAGCTGTATGTGAGAAAATGTGACTGCAAGCTGATATGCCTGTAGTTTCTAACTGCTTAAATAAATAATTTGAAATATATTGGAAACTGGCAGATGTGGACTGTTTTAAAAATTTTCAGGCTATTGAAGATATCCTGGACAGCATCTTTTTAGCAATAAAGTATGTGTGTAGCACAGGTTTCTTTGCTAATCCTAGGAACTGTGAAGTCCAAATTGTGATACAGTCAGAGATAAAGTATCAAAAGTAAAGTAAACAAAATAAAAGTAATAAGAAAGTAAATAAAGTAAACAAAATCCATTGTTTTCTCTGTTCTGAGTTTTTCCAAGGTTGTTGGTATAAGAGAAAGAAAGATAATTTTGATATAATTGCCAAAGAAATAGTCAAGATTTCACTAATCAAAGATGCACTAATCAAACAAAACAAAGTAACTAATGTTATTGTATTTTAATAGTTAGCTGCTTGTAAAATGTTAAAATTTTAGAATACTTGGGAAATTGTTTGCAAATATAGTGAACAACTTGTATAACGGTAGAACTTTCTTCAGGTCTAGACTGGCCTCATTTGAGTGGTTTCCAGTGGAAGTTCACCATTTTTGATTTTATTTCTTTGTGTTTCAGATTAGGCCATAGGTCCAGCTGACTTGAACTGCACCTTGAGCCTGAATTGAGCTGTAAAATGTACCTGTCTTTCTTTGGATGGAGTTCTTCCCTGTACAGCTGATTGCTAAAATAAACCCAGAAATTCTAGCCTAGAGAGAACACTGTGAAAGTCTCCTTTGCCAGGCCCCCTTTTTATATGAATCTGTGCATGCTTGCAACATATGACATGACTAATCAGATAGCCCTGAAATTGCTTTTAGTTATTGTTTGACATATGGCATGTACATTTCAACGCATTAAACATAACTGACATGCGTTTTCACTTCCATGCTTTTTTTTTCTTCTTCTTTTTCAGGCAGAGGGTTCCAGACTCCAGAGAGAACTGAGAGGATATTTAGCAGCCATTAAAGGTGATTTTTAAGTTTTATATCTTGCTTCCATAAAGTAAACTTTTTTTAAAAAATTGAGACAAGTAAGCTTGTTTAAAGTATACAAAGACAAATACAAGTAAGATTCTCTTTAACCTGATGCTAGGGATTCTGCACCTTCAATATCAACTCATGTATGTACAGTCTTGCATTCTCGACTGTCCTTTGCATGCATCCTCCACTGCCCAGATTATGACGTTACGTGCATTTTCAGCACCCACAAAGTCTACACACCTTGTTATTCATCTTTGCAAATGCTAGAATCATGCAAGGCAAGGGATTTCTTGATCTCCACAGCTGTAACATTTCCAGGTTATTACTAGTTGGATGACAAGTTTCCTCCAAAACCACACTCCCTGCGATAATGTGATTTCTCATCTATTTCTGGCTGCTTAATCAATTTTTTTTAAGTTTAAAAGTCAAATGTGATGTTTCTTGATACTACATTGAAAACCTAAGTTTCAGAAGTTCACTAACTGGTGCTTAAATATCAGCAATAAGTAAACAGTCATTTAAATCCTACTAGACATTTGTAAATCCAGCACACTCAACAGAGCACTGTATGCAGTGCTCTCTTTCTCATGCCACCTCTCTTTGGAGGAGTAGGAGGCTAAAGGAAAGGGCATAAGCGTTGGTGACTGATTGAGAGACAGTAGCTTCTTGAGATAAGTATAAATATATGATAAATATTTATGTGTGTATATATTTTTAATCTGGCTTCAGTCCAGTAGGGAAAATTTTGAAAATTAGTGTTAACATCCCTGGAAATCAGTGTCATAGTAACACTTCATCAGCTGTTCACAGGCAGGTAAGAAAGCTCTTTTTGATGTGAATTTTAAAACAGGAAGCAAAGAAGTAGCTTACTGTCTTGGCCATCTATTCTTTTCTGGATGGGTTGCCCAAGGGAAATTCCATTTGCACTAATGTCTTTTGTTCTTAGAGGAAATTATAACATCAGTCTTTTGGGGGAACACGTTGAATGCTAATTTTGCTTTCTTAGTTTTCACTCTTTCCCACACACATTGTCTGATGGTTATTCAGGAGCAGCAGGATGATGTTGTTTCTTGGCTAGATGTCTTATCTCTCACATAAGCTGACTGTTTGCATGCTGCCTTGATTTCTGTATTGGTGACAACAACACTCTTCTCTGTTTCATATTCTTTCTCCATCCTTCTCTTCTTTTCCTAGTACTCTACACTCATGGTTCTTTTGCTCTTTTACTCTTCAATGAACTACTTTTTTCACCAAGTTTTGTAGTTATCTTGGTGTAAAATTTTCCATTAAGTTCTGCCTTTTTAGCTATGCTTTTCTGTTTAGGATCTTTTTCTTATTGCTACCTTTAAGTAATTTAGAATGACTTTCTTACTCAGAATGAAAAGTGTTTACTAGCACCTTATTATCTACATGTCTTAAAAAAGATCCCATCAAGAGCACTCATGAGAGCCTTAAAAATGTCAAAGTCAACAAGCCAGCAGTGGGCGTCCTTGGCACACATATTGGCATGCATTGCTGCTGTGGAGTGAGCACGCAGCCCAAGAAGGGAGAGCACAATGCACAGCTCTGGCTGAGCCTTCCCCAAAGAGGACTAGGTCAGTAGTGCCAAAGACCAGGTTTTGGATGACTGAAGCACCTGCTACAGTGTCTTTGTTACAATTCTTTGAATGACTGCTATTATTAAAAGATTTTTGAGGTATATATGCACAAAAACATGGATGGGAGCCCCCATATCTAGGCACTTGAGTGGTGGAATTTTTGCACCAAAGATGTCAGAGATTTGGAGTCATGTTGTCATCAAGGGCTCATTTCGCAGGGAAAAAGGTCAATCATGTAATGGCATATATTGGAATTATTGGAAAATAATGCACTTGACATCCTAATACTCTTGGATATATGAGATAAGCAGTTCATTTTAAAGGGTTTTGGGATTTGAATTTCAGTAATAAGTTTTATTTTGCTGCATGACTTCTGAATGACTTGATATTGGAAGTAGGCAGTACAAATCCAGGCATGATATCATAAAATCATAGAATGGTTTGGGTTGGAAGAGACATTAAAGATCGTCTACTTCAAATCTCCCTGCCATAGTCAGGGATGCCACTCACTTAGACCAGGTTACTCAGAGCCCCATCCAACCTGACCTTGAACACTTCCAAGGATGGGGCATCCACTTCTTTGGGCTGTTCCAGTATCTCGCCACCCTCTGAGTAAAGAATTTCCTCCTAGCATGTAATCTATATCTCTCCTCTTTTTGTTTCAAATCATTCATTCCCCTTTGTCCTACTACTGTCTACCTGTGTAAAAGGTTGCTCTCCCTCTTTCTCAATAAGCTCCCATTAAGTACTGTCAGGCCAAAAGGAGGTCTCCTCAGAGCCTTCTTATCTCTAGGCTGAACCATCCCAGCTCTCCCAATCTGTCGTTGTAGGAGAAGTTTTCTATTTCTCTGAGTATCTTTGTGGCCTTCTCTGGACCTGCTCTAACAGGTCCACATCTTTCTTGTGCTGTGGACTCCAGACGTAGACACAATACTCCAGGTGGGGATTTAAGCAAGTCAATTGAGCCTTATCATGACTCTCTGTCCCTTCATTTTAATATACTTCACAATTTGAGGTATGGTATCACACATTCATAAAATAATTTTTGCCATATTCAGACCCCTTTTCTTGCTCACTGGTGCTTCTTAATCTTATTTGGACCTTGATCTTTCTTGTCAGTTATTCAAGGACTCGGAGGAACCATGCCATAAAGCTGATGAATTTGTGAATGGCTTTTATGTGCCATTTTATTTCACTGCATGATAGTTTAATGTCTGCTATGTATCAGTGGTGTTTGTACTGATGAGACTGTGTGCTGTCCCCCATAGCTTTACTCATCCCATGTCTCAGTCTTCTCAGTGTCTCTTCCAGTCTCCTTGGCAATATATATCTGGGTTTTATACCTCATGGTTTATGTTTAAGCTTTTGAGAGCTATGAGGGACTTGAATGGTTTTATTGGCCAATTGTTATAGAAACCCTAAATCAGTCACCCATTCTCTACCCCGAGCTCTTTGCAAGTACCAGTGCAGATGGGGAAGAATAAACCTGGATCTTCATGCAGGTGCAAGGTGAGAGAGGTAAAAAGTAGTCCTGCATGAGAAAAAGAAAGCACCATACATTTCAGTGGCTTGATGTAGTGATAAAGAGTTACTTGTGTACAGGAAAGGGAGGGGAGATTTTGAGGTCTGTAAGCTGTTCTGCTGCCTTGTTGTCAGTCTGTGGTTGACAGAACTGAACATATCCTTCAGACACAGAAATCTTAAAATCAGTCATGTAATTTCTTAAAAGCCATAAAATTATTCATCATCATTCTGCAAAATGTATTAATGAATAATGAAATGATTGAATTGTTCCAATGGGAACTCTAATGAATTACCAGCAATAACAAATACAGCCCTTATGGCAGGGCAGGTAATTTCCCTGAAGAACCACAAAAGCCAGACTAAGATGTCTCACCCCATCAGGAAAACAGAAATTTCTCCATCATTCAGGCTAGATTACCCTGCAGGGGAGTGAGGAGACCCCACAGTATGAGTTCTACAGCCAACATACTGTTCCAGGTCAGTCTCATTCTCTGTGGAAGCTTGAGTACATTGGAACTGTGATGATAAAGAGTCGCCTACCCTCCCCCATCTCTGGTGTGCTTAATGGGAATGTCTCTGCACTGCCACCCCCAGGATGCCTATCACAAGGAGGCCTCTAGAATTTTTGGAGGCTCCAGGGACAGGGGCTTTTCTCCATAGAAGTAGGGATCATTTGATCTGAGAAGCTCAGTCTTCAGTAACTGAATTGTTTAGCAACATTTTTCCTAAGTGGTTCAAAAATTTTGGCACTTTCAGCTATTAAATAAAGGACCCAATTACCAACAAGTAGTACTGAATGAAACAATTGGTACTAAATATAAATGTCTAACTGTTCATCAGCAGTAAAAATTCTTTCCACATTTCTTAGTACTTTTAATATTTCTTAGTACTTTAATGACTTGCTTTTAATAATTTATCTTTCTCAGTGATAGCAGTTAAAAACAGCCGAGAGAGCCTGCAGTCTATGACTGACACTAATCCTCTTAAATTTAGTGCTGAATAATGTATAAAAGGTATCAGTGTGTAAGAAATAATTCTATGTGGAAACCAGCCAAATAAAAAATCCTTGGACACTGTAAGTTTATGTCCAGAGGCATGAAAAAGACTGGGGATTGACTGGATGGGTATTTACCTCTTCACTCATTTGGTGTCTTGCAGTAAACCTGGTATAGATGCAGTCAGAGGGAGTAGGATGGATTATCTTAGCCTGGAAATTTCAGACTGAAGCCCCTGACTGAAAAAGCCAAATACTTTACTGCCCATGTGCCTGACACTGCAGCTGGATTTGACTGATGTTTTTTACAGGAGTGTGGTGGAATGGAGGATTATCCAATTCTCCGAACAGAAAACAAGTGTAGAAGTGCAGTTTTGATATGGCTCAAACATGGCATATTGGGTGTGTTTTACTTATTCTCTTAGGCAGGTTTATGCCTGAGTCCTGTAGTACTTAGGAAGGAAAGTCTAGGAAAAGGTGTCAGTGTATTCCCTGAGTGCAAGCTGCAGGAGGGATTATCTAGCAGCTGTGCTAGCCTGCCTGCTGCAGGAACCTCTGCCACAGGTTTACCACACAGAAAGTATTTAAGGGCAGAAGTTCAGGTATCAGAAAGGATCAAGTGTGAGCAGGGATGAGCAAACCCTCCTGGTTTGTACATTCACCCTGATTGGAGAGAAGCAGCCTTCCTAAGCAAAACTGTGTGGGTTTTGGCTTACCTCTTGAGTTGATTACTTGCAGTGACATTAAAGATTTTTAATGAGTTCTGCCTGAAAATATAAGATCACCTGTATTTTATTGTAATTTGGTATCTTCTGAGGGAAAAAAAGTCCTTTTTATTCAGGGGAGCACTTTTATATCTGAAGATACATCATAAGAATTAACATGAAGGAGAAAAAGAAGAAATACATCTTAATTCTTGTGCTATCCTAATAGTCTAGGATGAGCGCTGTCATTAAAACACACCACCCCCCAAGATAATTCCTGAAGAGATCAAATACTGGGCTCAGTACCTTTTGATTTAAGGGTGAAAGCTTGTACCCTCTAAACACCAGTATTTTCTTTGTAGTTGTTCTCCCCCATGTCATTCTCTCCTTTGTACTCAAGGAGAAAACAGGCATGTACTTGCAGCTTTTTCAGTATCAGTTTTCCTATCCTATCCATTCCACAGATCACCATTTTCTTATTAGGAAGTGTGCATTCCTGCATTTATTCCTGTCATATTTACAGCATGTGTTTTGGGAGTGCATGATGGAATACCAACTGACTAGGTCAAGTCTGCTCTTCTACTCATTCAAGTTTCAAATTAATTTTCCTTTTCCAGTTGTGAATGTTTCTTTGTGCAGAAAACAAAAATATTGATGTTATTCCCAAATTCATTCACTGAGCAGTTAAATATGAAGATCATACTTAAAGATATTTTTAAGATAGCAAACAGATTTTGACTAGTGCTTTTTTAAAAATGTGCTTTTAAAAAAAAAGTTAATGCTAAATAAGACATTCAGGTGTTGTTCAAATTTTGCAAAGAAGTCGAAATAAAAGTTGTCATTTTAAAATTACTTATTTTGAACTCTTAGAAAGTTGGGTGAGATGAGTTTAATTTCACTGGATTCAGAACCATATTCAGCATCTAATGGATTTGTGCCATATCAAAATGCAAACCCCAGTGCCTGAGGGTGGTTTTTTATTCCTTGGGGTCAAACTGATCTTACTGAAGATAGATTTAGGCCCTTTCTCATAATATCATTGAAGCTATTTTACATTTAAGCCACCTCCTCTGAGTATTACAGAGTAATAATCATCAATAGTCCCTGTTCTTGTTCCACCGTGGTAGCAAGAGCTCCACAAGTTACTGATCAGTTTGATTTCACACAGTCTTCTGCAGGCACCACCCTGTTGCAAACATAAATAAGCATTGGACTCCACAAATTCTAAGCCTACTGGGTGGCCATAAAAGACTCTTCATAAAACCACGTCCATTACAGCGCTCTCCCCAAGTTCAGGTGTCTCTTTTCTAAATTTGCCAGAGGGAAAAGCATAATGGGTACATGTGGCTGAAAATAGATATTTAGCAACTATTTCTTGTAGTTTGCACTTAAATGTTCCTCTTTCTGTCTAACTGCAGGAATGCAAGATGCCTCAAAGAAGCTTACAGAGTCTCTCCATGAAGTGTATGAGCCAGACTGGTATGGACGTGAAGATGTGAAAATGATTGGGGAGGTAAGATGTATGGAAAGAGGGCAAAAGTTTTTTGGATGCAAATGGATTAATCTGAGCTGTTGAGGAGAAGTGTGCATCCATAATTGACCTTAATCCTTCATGTTAAATCCTGTTTTCTCAGCATATAAATTACAGATCTTGTGAAATGCATCTCCTGCTGGCCAGATGCAGCACTTGCAGTGTCTGTTGTATGAACTAGCTGATAAAAGCTCCCACTGAGATAACGTCAGTGTGAGCAGAATTGGTCCTGATGGCATCTGACTGACAAGTTTGTACAAAGGTATCTTACGTGCAATTTTACATTCAGGATTCTCAGTTCAAAAGAATTTTAAAAATTATCAAATCTGCTTATCCTTTTGTGCTGTGTAACAACTGTTGAGCCAGAGGTACTAAACAGGATATCTTATGAGACACTTGCCTCTCTCTGAGAAGAGTATGGAATTTAAAGGCAAATTAGAGTTCAGGACACTATTTATTTTTACTTTTTACTTTCCTTCAGTGGTTAGAGAAGGCTTTTCTAGACAACACGGCAGGAATTTGACTTGAGGTGCTCTGAACTGCCTGCTTAAAGAGCCTCATTTCTGGGGGAAATCTGTCAGCAAATGCAATAGTGGTGACAAGAAAGTGCAAACGGTTGTCAACGAAGCTTTTAACCACCTGGAATTCACTTTGCAAGGCCTCCTTGATAATACAGTTAACAGTAAACCTGAATACAGAGCAGGATACAGATTGCTTTTCTTCTCTATGGCTGCCTTCTCCCACCTTTCCCTGCAGCAAAGAGTTTTGATTTTAAAACACCCAACTTCCAAACTGCCCAATTTAAGATACATTTTTTTCATTTGATTTGGTTTAGGTTTATATTGTTTTAGGTTAAACAGGAGGAAAGTCTCATGCTGCATCTTGCTGTAGCACCTTATCTTTTATCTGTAGACTATTAGATTTTACACTCAGAAATTTGTAGTTGAGTGTGAAAGGACCAAAATTCAGCTCTTAAGCTCTATTAGATGTAAAGATAGGTGTGTTTTCTTAATAAGAGACTCATAGGCAATATTAAAAAATGTGACTTTTTTTGGTACATAATCACAAAGGTATATTTATGCATCAATTAGAGTGGCAAAAGCTCAGTTAGAACTTAACCTGCCCACTTCTGTAAAGGGTAATAAAAATGGGTCTTATAAATACATTAATAGCAAAAGAAGGAGCAAGCAAAACCTCCATTCTTTATTGGACATGGTGGGGAATACATTTACCAAAGATGAGGAAACAGCTGAGGTACTTAACACCCCCTTTGCCTCAATTGTCAGCAATAAGACAGGTTGTCAGGACAGATGGCCTCTTAAGCAAGTAGATAGGGACAGGAAGCAGAATAGATCCCCTCTAATCCAGAAAGAAGCTGTTAGTGACCAACTGAGCCACTTTGATGTTCGAAAGACTGTGGGACCAGATGGGATCAATCCTGGAGTGATGAGGGAGCTGTCAGAAAAGCTCACTAAGCTGCTCTCCATCATTTACCATCAGTCTGCTCTCCATCATTTATCATCAGCCTTGGTTATTTGAGAGGTCCCAGATGACTGGAAGCTGGCTGATGTGATGCCCATCCATAAGGATTGAAAGGAGGATCCAGGAAACTACAGATCTGTCAGCCTGACTTCGATGCCTGGCACAGTTATGGAGCAGATCATCTTGAGTGCAATCACACAGGACAGCCTGGGGATCAGACCCAGCCAGCATGGGTTTAGGAGAGGCAGGTCCTACCTAACCAACCTGATCCCCTTTTATGACCAGGTGACCCTCCTGGTGGATGTGAGGAAGGCTGTGGATGTTGTCTGCCTGGACTTCAGGAAGGTCTTTGACACCATCTCCCATGAAATAATCCAGGAGAAGCTGGCAGCCCATGGTTTGGAGAGGTGCACTCGTTGCTGGATTAAAAACTGGCTGGATGGCCAGGCCCAGAGAGTGCTGGTGAATGGTGTTGCTAGTATGTCCCCCCAAGGATCTGTGTATGGGTCCAGTCCTGTTTAAGATTTTTATTGATGATCTAGCTGAAGGGATTGAGTCTACCATTAGCAGATTTGCAGCTGACACCAAGTTGGGTATGAATATCAATCTGCTGGAGGGTAGGAGAGCTCTGCAGAGCAACCTGCACAGGGTGGATTAATGGGCTGAATCCAACAATGTGAAGTGTAACAAGATTGAGTGCTGGGTCCTGCACTTTGGTCACAACAAGCTCCTGCAGCACTACAGGCTGGGGACTGTAGAGTGGAATAATAGAGGTCAGGCAGAAAGGACCTGGGGGTACTGATTAATGGCAGCCTGAACATGAACCAGCAGTGTGCTCATGTGGCCAAGAAGGCCAGGACATCCTGGCCTGTGTCAGGAAGTGTGGCCAGCAGGAGCAGGGAGGTCATTCTTCCCCTGTACTCATCACTAGTGAGGCCACACCTTGGGTGCTGTGTCCAGTTCTGGGCCCCTCAATTTAGGAAGGATGTTGAGATGCTGGAGGTATGTCTAGAGAAGGGCAACAAGGCTGGTGAAGGGTCTGGAACACAAGTCCTGTGAGGAGTGGCTGGAGGAGCTGGGGTTGTTTAGCCTGGGGAAAAGGAGGCTCAGGGGGGATCTTTTCACTCTCTACAACTGCCTGAAAGGAGGTAGTAGCCAAGTGGAGATCAGTCTCTTCTCCCAGGAAACCAGCAACAGGACAAGAGGACACAGCCTTAAACTGTGGCAGGGGAAGTTTAGGCTGGACATTAGGAAGAATTTTTTTACAGGAGTGATTGGACATTGGAATCACTTTCCCAGGAAGGTGATGGTGTCACCATGCCTGGGAGTGTTCAAGAAAAGACTGGATGTAGCACTTAGTGCCATAGCCTAGTTGATAAGGTGGTGTTGGGTCATAGGTTGGACTTGATGATCACGAAGATCTTTTCCAACCTAGCTGATCTGTGATTCCGTAATTCTGTGATCTCAGCCTAAAGTAAGAAAGAATTATGTATCTATTCAGTTTAGGATATAAATTATCATTCCAAAATATATCCTCTTAAAATATCTTATTCTGTATGCTAGGAAAGGTGATGGCTTAAAGAATCCTTCAGCAATGTTGTTTGAGTTCATTAGCTTTCAGAAAATCTCCATTATTTTAATTTGTTCAAAATATGTATCAGCAAGATACAAAGGCAAACACACAAGACTGGCAGTTGCTTGCTATGATCTAATGCTGTGGTGCTTTGTAGACCACTGCAATTAAATGCTATGTTAATAAATGAGGTATTTCTTTTAAACATGTTTAATATATTCTAATCATTCATTAGGGATTCTGTTAGAATAGGAAATTAACGAACTGAAAGCTGGCATCACATAGCATTTATAATATGCCGTATAGTAGGTTTTGATAAACACTTGGGAATAGTTTTCCAGACTTGTCAGTAAGAATAACAACCCTGCAGAGCAGTGCTTATACCCATTAGCCTCCCTCCCATCAAAGGGAAGGATGTTAAGTGATTTTTGAAATGTGCAAATAAAGGGGTAATCAGGATGTTTAACATGTGCTAATGATTTGTTCAGTGGAGAACCCAGGACCTCAAGCACTATGTCTGTAGCTTCTAGGTTAGGGTATTAACCCTTTAGATGCGGTGGAAATAAGACACAGCTACATGGTCCCTCTCAGGACAGGAAAGAGAGACGAGTTTATTCTAAAAAACACACAGCTTAATAAGTACAGTCTCCTAAAACTCAAAAATCGGGGTAGAGGTGATTGGAGCAGAGAAAAGACACTTCTTTCCCAGACCTGGTCACGCACCAAGACAGGTGTTAATCAATGTTGTTAATTCCATTCTATTTTGACCAGATTATCATCCTGGGAGAAATTCTCCCTGGCTGCAGCTGAACCATATTATCAGCCTGAGAACAGAGCTGAGAAGCTCTGGCCTGGAAGATTTTCCAGGCTATAATTTTCCTAGCTTTCTCAAGTATGTGTCCACACTATGTCTATGTAGCAGGATTTGCTTCTAGGAAGAAATCTCACCCATTGAGTCCTCGTCACATGAACTACATTAAAATGTTTATAAAAATCAGAAAACTGCAGGATGTTTCTCCTGGTGACTACCCCAGAGCTCCATAAAAGGCCTGGGGAAAACCACTGTGCCTTCAGAGCAGAGGAGAGTAGTGGGAGTGCAGATTTGGCTTATTTTGCCAACTGATGTTGAGATGTTTCCTATCTCTCATTCCAGTTCTCCAGCAGCACAAGCTAGAGTTCCGATCTGCATCAGCCATTTCAACAAATGTACCTTAATGACATAAAAAGAATGAGATAGAAAAACCTTTCCCTTTATTTTCTATTTTTTGTTGCACTTTCTTTCTCTGTAAGGGAGGTTCATCATCAATGAACACTTAGACACAAGAGTTAGGCCAGGTTCAGATTCTGCATTACTGGCCCTCAGGGACCTGAAACCCTGAGGAACACCTTGAATCCATGACATTCTTATTTTCACATAGCACTTACTATTTGAAATAATGAAAACTCAAACTAGTTATTAAGTTTAATCTTAGTTTGTTGTGAATTGAACTTGAAATACAAAGGTATTCCTTTTCATTCACTTTATGTTTATGTTCTGATTTATTTCCATAAAGAATATTTTAAAACATAAGAAAGATTAATCTTTGCCAATTACATTTGTATTTCTCCTAGGTTTATAGTGGCATTAAACTACTAAGTACATTTTTCTCCTTTCTACCTTTTCAGAAATGTGATGAACTTTGGGAAGACTTCCATCAAAAACTGGTGGATGGGTCATTGTTAACGCTGGATACATATCTAGGACAATTTCCTGATATCAAAGTAGAGTAATGATTTTCTATAAAGGACAATTTTAAAACTTCTGTTGAGCTGTAAAATAAATTGAAAATTAGATTACAAGCAAAAAAAATGTAACAGGCTGGGAGGTGGAAGTCATGCTCTCATGTAATGTACAAGATATTGTTCTGTAAGTAAAGTCCTAACATTAGGCAGAGCTGATTTTTCAAGTGAACGAAAATATTTTTCATGCAGTAGTACTTGAAAGTAAAATAGCCTTTGTAGAGGAAACCTTTATGCTTTTTTCCTGCTCCTGTTTCTTTGGTGTTTTAGGTATGTGTCAGAACAACAATACAAGAAGTATATTTTAACATTTTTCCAACTCTAGAAAAAATGCATTAATTGCTGAATTTTCACACTATATATGAGGGTAAAAGATGGTGTTACCATGAGTTTAACAGGTTCACTGATTCTAGAGAATGTGACAAGCCTTATGTAACACTGATACCTCAACTCTAAGGCCTGTAAGCCCTACACTCATAAAAACCCTTTCCAAACTATCTATAAATTGATTCCTTATTTAAGATCATGTGATTAGTTTGTCTTTTTTACCATTTCCATGTTCCTCCTGCATGTTATAAAAATTCAGATATGAACACCAGAGAAGGGAGAATAAAAATATGTCAAAAACTAAATTGACAGCATAAGTAAAATGAGTTTTTAAAAACTGCTTCTCATATTTACTTTCATTTCTACCCCTGTACAGACTCGTATTGCAAAACGAAGCAGAAAGCTCGTGGATTACGACAGTGCAAGGCATCATCTAGAAGCCCTGCAGAGCTCAAAAAGAAAAGATGAGGGCAGAATCACCAAGGTAGCACAATCAGAAACATGCTGGCAGAAGACTTGGGGAGATTGGGTGGCATTTTTTTTCTGTACAGAAACAGACCACAGAATTTCTCTTCCTTTTGCTCTCTTAGAAATAATGATATCTCTAAGAATAAATGTGTATTGAGTACCTTGGTTCATGTGGTAGGCATTCTCAGCCTCTTTCACAAAGGAGTCCCATTTGAGACCTAACTTGCTCTCTTGATAAGACTAAGGGAACAGCAAATCCTGTATTGGCATCTATGGTGTGGGAGTAACATTCTTTGTTAATAAAAATTATGGTGTGGGAGTAACATTTTTATTAATAAAAATTTTGAAAGTCCCGCAAAGAAAACCACACAAAAATAATTTTGGTTTTGTTATGTCATAGTGATTTAAGAAGTCACCTGTTTCATTTTGGTTTAGGCAGAAGAAGAATTTCAAAAAGCACAGAAAGTGTTTGAAGAGTTTAACTCTGACTTGCAAGAAGAGTTACCATCTCTGTGGTCACGGTAAGCCCAGAGAGATACTATATGCAAGGCCTTACGTGGGGAGTAAGGAAAGGGAATCAGGGGATTTAAATGAGCTAATAGAAAATGGATTGCTGAGTTCTTGAAGATCCCATCCGTTACCTTCTTGAAACAATAAAAGGAAGTATGCAAGTGCTCCAAAAATATATGTACTGTAAGTGTACTTACAAGTGTAACTTCTTCCAGCGTATGTTGGAACTTAAGATTCATTACCATCTCTTCATCGGAGGTGCAAAAAGGTTTCTATTTTGTGAGTAAATAATTATGCTAGAGCACAGAGTAGTCTGTGGTGATTTGGGTCTACTTATAGGTCATTTTTTATTATAACTACACCAGAAGACATATTTTATAGTTTTGCACTGATTATGTTGTGATGTTAAATGATTTCATGGCACAGGCTGTTCAGTCAAGATGTTTAATTATGAATTGTGTTTATGCAGAAAATGCAGACAATATGAATGGGAGAACAAAAGAATAGAAAAATAAGAATCTCATTAGTCTGTTATGTTCTTTAACAATTAACAATCTGGAGTGGAAGTGTGAAGTATCCTTTGTCTTCTCTGCCTTCTAAATTATATCCTGTTAAATTTCAGACCAGTAGAGGGTTTTCCTGCTGTGTTTCTGCCAGTATAAACCTTCTTAGCACTTCAAGATATTTTTTTATGGGCCTACTAAAAGTAAAGCTGCATATGAATGACTTAGAGTAATAGCCCTTTTACTTCAGTAAATTTTGTATAAAAAAGCAGTAGCTAGTCTCAGGGAAAGGTAGAATTTAATTTGAGCAATACACATAATTTCAAAAGCAATTGCTTTTGGAGTCCTTTATTTCAGTTATTACAATTCTTCAGAAAGAAATTATCTGTTCAGTTGACATTTTGCAGGCTTATTCTTATTCCAAAGATAATTTTTATTAATAAAAGTTGGGAGAAATTTTACGTAAAAGTTTTAAATAGGAAAAAGAATAAAACAAAACCTAAGAAAACAGCTTCTACTTTTGAAATGCAGAAGTATGTAATCATTCACCCCAAATAAGCAGATCCTTGACTGCATGCACAGAAGTATCTAGTCTATATTTCTCTTATGTACATGTGCATGTGCTTCAGAGCTGAGCTTGGGAGACCCATGCCTGGACTGTACTGAGCTGTATACATTAAAGCTGACCCCAGACACCACTGCATCACCTTGATGCTGTGATAAGATTTGGGCACAGGGACTCACAGTGCCGGAATGGTACCTTTCTCATTTTGGGAAATGGTTGTGTGCTGTCTGGTGGGATATGGATGCCTTCCCTGTGCTTGTACTGCACTTGTGACCATCCTTTTCCACTCTTCTTTAAAATGAGCTGAAAACATATGATGTGAATAGTCTCAACTTGGTTGATTGGATGGTGTGAAATACGTATTTTAACACTAAAGGAAATAATCATTAACAAACCAGTCTGAAATTTTGACATTTCATCATTTGCTTTGCTGAGAGTAATAGTCAATAGTGTTGCTTGTAGTCTAGAAAACAGTTAATTAATCTGCCTTTGTGGCCCTCCTACACATATCTTTTATTCTCTTTTTCCTTTCTTTGTGCCATCCTTCGTAGACGAATTGGCTTCTATGTGAACACCTTCAAAAATGTATCCAGCCTTGAAGCCAAGTTTCACAAGGAAATAGCTTTAGTGAGTAAAACTATCTCATGTATAATGGATTATGATATGCATGACAGCTAAAAAATGTCTCATAGTAAAAATTTAGCTGAGGCACACAGGAGAATTTGTGGTATAATCATAATTTTCTTTTCTACTTGCCATATTTTTATCTCCTTAAGGATGGAGCAGCCCCTACAATTTTGGATTGCAGTGCATTATCAGTTGTAGCACTAAATTCACTTTCTATTTTGATAATTTACTGTTGCCTTCAGTATTTTTGCTGTGTCCAATTGCTAAGCTCCTCTTTGCTTTAATCAGTACAAGGAAAACATGTCAGACATTCCCTTCAAGTCTGCTATATATATTGTCAGCAATGCAATATTTTATCTGTGACTGTTAGGGAAATCAAGCAGTTTCATGGGGATCTTTTGAATGTACCTGGCTAAATAGTAGCATATCATCTATAGCAACCTTCAAATTGGAACTAATATTTTTTTTGAAAACTCACTTTACTGAAGCTCTGTGGAAATTTGGATTCAATTTTTCAGGGGAAAACATGGATCTTCTTGGCTGCCCATGTGGCTTTAAACTTCAGATGACTTCCTTCATCAGAGCTCACATAGCAGTCAGTCACAATTATGAAGCTGTTCTCTAAAAAACAGCTCACACTTTTGAAGAACTGCTATTATCTTTTATTCTATGGATTTTGACAGGTTTCTGTTTAGGCTTTTGCTATAGATGGCACTGAGAATTTTTGGAAGGTTTTATACTGTAACATAAAGTTATCAAGTTATCAGATTTATCACCTATGTTTTTAATCATGACTGTAGTTCACATAAACTCAGGCAACTGTTTTGTTTTCACAGTTATGTCACAAACTATACGAAGTGATGACAAAGCTGGGGGATCAGCATGCAGACAAGGCCTTCACCATTCAAGGGGCACCAAGGTGAATTTATTGCCTTTTTAGTGAATTGCATTGCTGTAGGCTTTGTGACTTTGTAACTTTGTGATATAGTAATCACCTACACCAAGTGTAGCGATTGCTGCACAACATGGTAACAGGCATTTGTTCAGGATGGTAGATGAAGCTATCTGGGATGACGTTCTTTTCAACAGAAGTAAATATGCAAAGCTTCCTTCTTCGCTATTTTTCTAGAAAGTCCTTTCAAAAACAAAAAAGAATGAAGGCTGTTTCAATTTATCCAAGTTCATTGTAGACTGTTGCATCAATTTGCACCAACTAAGTGTATAGCTCATTTATTCTTAGATGCTTAGTTTACAGCAATGTTGCTAATAAAGATCTGAGGGTGCATCATAAAAGCAGAAACGCTGAAATAAAGAGAATGTCACAAAATACCATATTTTTAAAGACTTTCAAGCGAAATCTTATTTTAAAGCACAAAACCGAAAGGAGTTTAAAATCAGATGGTGCTTTCTTAAGGTCAGTGGATGCCAGTACGGTATTTCTAATATGTTGCTTTCAACAAATGTAGCCTTTCTGCCATGATTTTATTTCTAATACTGATCTGCAGAAAAGGTTGAAATGTAAAACAGTGAGACTTATCAAGACACAATGATAGAGTTCATATATAAAGCCTGAATTTCCATTTAATCCCAATTAGCCAGAAGCAATCAGAACAATTTACAGCTTTTCGCATCCCGCTCTAAGGGAATCCTTTTTAATGGAATTATTGGGCAAAATCAAGCACAAACGAGGCAAATATTATATCTGAGAAACTATTTATTGATAAAGAAGGATATGTGGAGAGGGAGAGGGATAGAAAGTTAAGCAGAGAAGGGAAAAGAAAGGAGAGAGATAAAGGAGGTCAGAATGTTACTGGCAGAATCCTGGGGAGCATAATCGGCATCCATTGGGAGGCGGCACATGCGAGAGTGGCACCAATGGCTACAGCCAGCAGGGCCCCACATCGAGGCAAAGCAGAGTAGATGGAACAGGGGAGACAGTCAGGGAAGAAGCAGGGAGCCAGGGGCCAACCCAGCCAAACCTCCAGACGAGCCCCCCCACCAAGACACTGGGACAGCGGGGAGCGGTTGAGCCACGCTCAAATGCCTTTGTGGGCTCAGGCTCCTCCCATAGTCTGCTCCTTTGAGGATCACCACTGGGTAATCAGGGGAGTTTTCCATGCGGTTTCCCCATCTGCTAAGGGAGTCTCTTGCCAGGCCAGTGGTGGGAGTTTTGTCTGCCCTGATTGTCTGTCAGGTGAAGTCTCCATTTTCTCCAGGGGTTGCCTGCTTAGGAGCTGTAATGTCAGCGGTCTCCACCCTCATATGTGTGCTAGCCACCTTCTGTACTTGCCATGTGTTAGGGCTCAGCCTGCCTAGAAATTCTCCACCCAGTGTCAGTTTATAACACAAAAACCAGATCATGTTGAGGCATAAATAAAAATTAAATTGGTTCCTTACGTAGCTACAGCTAATTCGCCCTCAAAATGGAGGTAGATTAGCAAGCAACGTCTGCCTCAAAAATATGGCAGATATTCCTACATTTGTTTTAATCTCACTTTGGAAGAACAAAGAACAAAGAATGAAATACTGAAACTTCTGACACAATGCAAATTAAGAACTACTTTATAGGCACATCATTCAAATTTGTATTCTAGATTATTTCAGTGAAAATCCGTGCTTGTATATTACATATTGCCTTCGGAGCTGTTAACTTTGGCCCAATTAGGATGAACTCACAAACTGGACTATGTTTCCGTAAAGAATTTGTAAAACACTTTTATGTGATGTAAAATAATGTAGTGTTAGAAGATTTCAAGTGCTTTTTGTAAACAACAGGTATTTTATCCACCTGTGTCTTTTAGACCATGCCAAACATGCACATGCGTGTTCCCACTGAATTATTCAGTCCATCATTGAGAGAAAAAGCAAGATTATTTTTGCTGCAAATTACTAGATGTCATTTAATGTAGTGTGAACTTACTTTTAAAAAGCTTCCTAAAGATCCATTCCTTCAGTTACTTTGTTACTGTCTTTTGCAGTACTTGCAGAGCCATGTGGGAAAATCTGGATAGATTTTGACTTTCCTTATTAGTGATGATACTCTAAAAGAGTCACAAATGGGTCTTCATGAGATAAAACAGCTTTCCTTTTAGATGTGTGAGAAGTTGATACTAGATAAGTGCAGTATCTAATCTTTCTTTTAAAGAACTGTATAAAAAGAAACATCTTAAAAACTTGTATGCTACTGAATACTCTATCCTGAAGGCAAATATTGTACCTGGGACATAAATTTCTTAATGACTGCTTATTTTTTCTCTTTTACTATTTCCACAGAAAGAGGTGGTGAGTGTGAGCTAAGTTTGTCCTTGCAAAGAACAGTTTTTCTTGTGTTAGCATTAGGATCATGTTTATGCTGTGGTCTCAATCAGGTAGTGCTTCTTCTCTTCCTGAGGATGTGTAGGAGTCGTTCTTACTGAGTACTGTGGTTGTTGAGTACTGTAGTTCATAGTCTCCCTCACTGTAAGCTTTCAGTGTATCTAGGTAGCTGAATATTTTCTCAGTGTTTGCACCAGGTCCTTTCATGAGAAGGGCAGATGCTTTCTATGACTTCATCAGAGCTTTTCTTAGTATCAGCAGAGCTCTGTTGAAGTCACTTGGCTGCTGCTTGTTTATAACTGTTGTGATTTGTCCTTCTAAATAGTGATATCTTTATTATAATCTTGGCTGTGGGTTTTTTATGTTGAAACCTTTCTGTAGTTGCTGAGCTTTTAAAATTATTTATGTTATTCATTGTTATGCCTTCCTGTGGTTTTTTATCTTTAGTCTTTTGTTCCAAGAAGTGATGAAACAAAGGCAGTAAATCCATTTCACATTTTATAATAGTTATAAATTTATAAGTGAAACGGTATTTCAAGTACAGAATCTGAGAAAATGCAGGTGCTCTGTTTTCTTCAAGTTACAACGATCAGGTAAACAAATGTTCCAAAAATCAAGATCATTCAAAATTAAAACTTCCTGTGACACTGAATTTTAATTGTTTTAAATTGCAATTTTAGTGTTAGTCACTATATAATGGCTTAGTTCATCTCCAGTGTGTACTCTCTTTTGCGGTCACTGACTTTACATCAGGTATGCAGTTCAAGTGTTGCATCAGATTTTCAAGGCAATAAGTCAGCAAGATATAAATGTCCTTTGCTTCTGTCTAGTGATTCAGGTCCACTCCGCTTTGCAAAAACACCATCACCACCAGAGGTCTCTCCCCTGCCTAGCCCTACTGCTAGTCCCAATCATATGCTGGCACCAGCATCTCCAGCTCCAGCTCGACCTAAGTCACCCACACAGGTAAGGAGATACCAGCAGAGGGACCTCACCTGCTGTGCAGTGCAGGATAGCTGAGATGATGCACGTGGTGGATTTTGCATCTAGGCTGAGTGATGGCAGGGAGGCCACTGGTTCCCTTGCAATCTCTTCTGTTCATCAGTTGTTCATCCCTGTGTTACAACATGAATAGAAAATGGTTTTTGTATTAGGGGAATGAAGAAAATTTTAGGTGCCTGGTGAATTGGTGGGGCTTGCAGTGACAAAACAAATCATTTCTTAAAAAGTTGCATTGTCTCTAAGGACCCATATACCAGCAGTGATAGTTTGAAAAGCCTGTTTCTAAAACCTCCTTGTGAATTTTTGTACACTATATATTTCTGGTCTTTGTTCATCTTCAAATTTATGCTTACCCTGTGAAAAATTAGCCAGTGAGTATCACTGCTCTGGCCAATCTCTAGAACAATGAAAAATAAAGCCGGCTGAAATACTGCTCTGCTAATTACTGATAACGAATGTGTTATTGGTTGTTTTAAACACTGTTTGGGAAGCTTGAAACTTACACTGGAGTAATTTCTATTCTTACTGGTATTGGTAAAATAAGAATTGGTTTCATTCATCAGTTCCATCTACAGCATGAGTTGTATATGATACTTCATGAGCATATCAAAGACTTGTGTTGATGTTGTGAGTGTTTTTGGAATTGGGATAGTTTCTGTGCTGATTGCTGTTTCTATGCTGTCTGCATATCAGAAGAAAATCAATTTTGTATCAAGTATACTTGTATCAAGCATGCTTATTTTCTCTGGTCTCCCAGAATTTGACAACTCACTGCCTGAGTATTCACCTGTAGGACTCAGCCGCATTGGTGCCAATGGTGTTATGTCACTATACCACCCAAGGATTTTTTGTGGATTTATTTTCTTGGGTTTTTGATAGCTTTAAAAATTATCCAGTACTGTTTGGTATTATTCCAAGCAATTAGTTTGTCATTGGTGAATCTCTGCAGAGCAGGAGGAATATAGTAAACTAAGCACCTTTGAAGTGCTGTAGTTCCCAGAGACTACATGGTCTTAGTATTAAGTACACTCTAAGGCTAGCAACAGCTGGACAGGGACAAAATCCCAAAGCTAAACACAAATGAACTCAAGAAGCCAAAAAGCTGCAGAGGCATTGTTTCTGTGCAGTATCACCCTTCCAGCTATGGGCTGCATAGAAGAGCTAGTGTCTTGCACTGTGTGCCCGTCACAGCAGAAAAAAAACAACCAGTTGCTTTTGTATCAAATCTGAAACCTTGAGTTTTAATGACTTTGAAACATAGGGTTATTTTGCTTTTCACATAATGTTTATTTCAAAGCATTTGATGATGAACAGCTGAACAGTTCCTTTCAATACATGGCTTATTCCCATGGCTTATTTAGGCTGAAACATCCAAAGTAAAACCTAAGACAATTTGTTTAGGCCTAGCTTAAAGATATTCTTTTATCCCTGAACTAGTCTGTGACATTTTTGCTGTCTGCCTAGCTGAGGAAAGGTCCGCCAGTCCCACCACTGCCTAAACTCACACCCACGAAGGAGTTGCAACAGGAGAACATCATTAACCTATTTGAAGACAACTTTGTCCCAGAAATAAATGTGACAACCCCATCACAGGTAAGCTTCAGTGAATTGTGTAGAGGTACAACCATGTAATCACCCTAAGTTCTCCAAGATAGTGCTTCTGGGGCTGATCATCATAGGGAGGGAGGAGGAGGGCACAGGTACAAGGCAGAGGCACAATCACCACTTTCTGTTATCTTGAAAGAGTTACACATACGGAGTTTTACCTTTGAAAAGGTTACACACAATCACTCAAAAGGGCTAACACTGCTAACATATTGAAAAAACAAGCAATTTCCTGAGAGGTCTGACTGAAAGTACTGTGATAGTCATGTTTGAAATTTAAATGCATCCAGGTAGCTTTAATAGCTGAAAGTTGATATAAGATGCTTTTTTTTAATGCTAAGCATTTCAAGTGGAACTTTACAGAGACCCTTTATTACTTCTGTTTCCTTCATCAAAATCATTAAAAGTATTCCTTCTTTCTGCTGAATGATTTTTGAAAAGTGAAACTTGGCTGGTTTTTACAGGTGTAAAAGACAGTTTCAGCTAGATGATTTATTCACTTGGCTTTGCTCATAGAAACATTAGCTGCACAGCAGAGAAGGGATCAAAATTCATTTTATCTTATTATGACATTTTTAGAAGTTGCATACAATAAACAGAAAAGACAGAATTATGCAAAATAAGTCCTTAAAATTTGTATTCAGCTATTCAGCTTTTACATAGTTATAGTGATTTCCAGTTTTTTCAATAATGGACCCTTTCTTTCATGGTAATTGCAGCTCTGAAATCTGAGCCTGCATCTGATATATTGGAGATAAATATGTAGATCTGAGCTTGTGCAGAATGTTTAGGAATTGTGTTTTCATTTGAATCATTGGTTTTGTTCTAGTGCATTTGACAACATAGGAGAACAAAGGCACAGCAATGAAAAATGTATTTTGACCATGCAATGCTCTGTTTTTTTGTGGTAGGGAGAAACAAGTGTTGCTGTGTGTGGAGATCTATTTGGAAAAGACTTTTTTTAGTCAAGTCTCCATGTAATTAATGAATTAAGGGCTGCTCCCAGAATGCAGCTGCTGGTAGGCACTCTTTCTGAAGGGAGATGGCAGGTCTATTGCATCACTGTACCCTGAGTTCATAGTAATTAATTAGTCCAGGAGCATGAGCCTTGAAATCACTGATAAGAGTTGGTGTAACCTGTGCTACATATGGCCCCTTGCATTAAATACTGTATCCAACTAACGTGCATATGTCAGGCCATCCAGGGAAGCAGAAATGGAACTGGTTTGTTTTTCTATTAAGAGATGACAATGGACCCAGGCTTTAAATTAGTCCAAGTCACATTTCCAGAATCCTTACAACCTTCCTGTGAGAGATTGGCATAGAAATGGAACGGCATAATAAAAGTGGGCATGCTTCTGAGAACAGAAATATTTTCCTCATCTCTCCAGGAAAATGATCTCCCTTTAGTGAGTGATTTATGTCCTTCTCTCTTCCACAGTCATTGACCAGGGAATATCCTAAGCTATTCCCTGGCCACCTTCTCAACAATCATCTCTACTTCTCCCTCCACAAAACGCACCCCCATCACTAAAGTACCCTTACTGTATCTTAGATATCTGAGCATGTACAGACATACCCAAATAATGTGATGTATAGGTTTTGTATCCTTGTGTATGTGAATCAGTTAAGGAAATTGTATAGCATGAAATCCACAGGAAATATGGGCTTATTCCTCTTGGTGTTTATGGCTCCTCCTGGGTGTTTATGCACTTGTTGAGCAATATGGAGAAAGCTATTAAGCCTGCAGAGCCTGCCAGTGGTACTAAGGGAGCACCACTGGTGTCCCAGACACTGCTTATGCAGAGACACAAAACCAACAGATGGATGAGTAGAGCTTTGCTGCTTTAATACAATGTTTTGGAGAGCATTACAAACAGGTCAAACACTTTTGTTTCTTGAAACACAAATATCCTGTAATTGTTGTTCCTCTTTCTTTACCAAGCAGTACTGATGCATTTGCTGCATTAGTGCAAGATGCTGAAATACAGTTCTGCTTGATGCTGTTGGATAGTTGTGCATTGATTCAACAAGTGTCTCACACATCCAGGTTATTCGTTGTCAAAAATTGATTTAATTACTGCCTAGTAAAAGAAAGAGGTGAGAAGATGGAATATCTGGGTGACCAGATGAAAGGATCATTCAGAAATGTGTGTTCCTTGCTTTATTTCTCCTTTTCATCACATCACATTTCTCCCTTGTGTCATTACTAGCTTGGACATTGTAGGCCTTTATATGCCCCATGCAGGTGCATAATGTGTCTGAGTGTGCCTGACAGCTCTAAAGTGAATGGTCCTTAACTGCTAAAGCTATTTTAAGGCTTGTACAGACAGTGTACAGAGAGAGGATAGCAGTTCTGGTAGTCCTTGAAGTTTCTTGTGCCTTCTTCATTCCTTGTACATACCTCTGCGAGGTACAGCCTTGCCCCTCTTTCAAATGTTTAATTTATTCATGCCTCATCATGCTATGGTGGAATAAATACAAGATATTTGGCAGACCTTCCTGTCACAGCTTTGTCCCTTATTGAGGGATTTCCTGAGGTTCCTGTTTCTCCTGCATCTCCCTGTGATGTGGTATCTTAGGTACTCTGTATGTTTATTTGGACCTTTGTCTCCTCATTTTGGTCCAAGGGTCATGAGTACATGATAACTTTTGCTATCAGTGATCAGTACCCTGTCACTTCCAATACCTTACCTGTCATCACTCATGGCCTAAGTAAGACTCCTGTTCATGTAAGACTCCATGTCCTCAAAAGTAGCAACTTAGTTCTCAAACCTCAGTGAAAGGTCTTTTATGTTTCCATCCAATTCTGATTATATGCCAGCAAATGCTGTTTTTTCATCAAGTTGTATGACCATGTGAGCGTTAGTGCCTCAAGAGCATATGTGATGAAATCTAAATACACTTGATGGAAGGCATGAGAAAATGAATGTAATGTTGGTTACTGGTGGGAATGGTGGGTTTGACTTTTTAAAGTGTGAGACTATAACACTGGCTTCAATGTGTCAGACCAGTTGTCTGTCATCACCAGTGATGCAGAAGGCCAAAGAAAGAAGATAAATCAAGGCAAGCAGTGTTGGTACTCCTGATGCCCCCTTCTACTACAGTCTCTCAGCCTCCAGTCATTTGCTGCTCTGGGGCTTCCTCAACATGATTTCTACCTATTTAGTAAGCCTCAAAAGACTACTTTGCCACAAATTTATTCAGTCTTTCAGCAAGTGTATATTTTTCACATTCACGCTACCTGAAGCCAAGGAGGTCCCCAGCTGGACCCTGTGCCACATGGAGCAGCACCACTTCTTTATTTTATATTTACCCCCCGTCAACTTTGCTGCCAACTGCCTTCCTGCTTTGGAAGAATCAGGGAGCAGTGAAACCCCTGCATCTCTCACACTGATACAGACCCTTTTCACATCACTCCTAGCACACCTCTTACAGACTGAAGAGTTCTAGGTCACTCTGTTATTCCTAACATGGGAGCTGAGGAGCTCTTTTGACCATGTTTGCTGGTGACACAGACAGTTAAGGTGTTCTATGGGATGATGGAAGCCATTAATTACCTAACTTTGAACATCTGTTTACCAATAGCAACACTAATTTGGAACATTTATACTCTTAAATGTTTTAATGACAGAAAGTCTTTGCTCATTTGTTTTACTATCATTGTCATCGTCATTATTATTGTCTCCTAGATTTGCTGGGTTTATACCTGCCATATTGCAGAAGACTTGCCCTGTTGTACAAGCTTCTCTCACTGTTTAACTGAACTACTAGCAGTAGGCAGTATTAGCCTTGTTGGCAAGACCAAGATGCTTGCCTAAAATATTTACAATTAATGGTAATTAAATCTCATCTACAGTTTTACACTAATTAGTATTTTATGCTGAAGCACACTAATTGTTCCTTCAGGTTATTTTACAGCACTAAAGACCTGTAGCCCATTGAACATATGTATGTGTATATATTTTTATAGTGACCTCAGAGGCCTTGGCTAATTTATTAATTGCAAACCTAAAAGGCTCTACCATGTAATCCAATTTAATAAGAGCATATGATAGAATAATAAAATGGTTTTGGTTGAAAGAGACCTTAAAGATGATCTAGTTCCATCCCTCCTACTGTGGACAGGGACAGCTCTCACTAGACCAGGTTGCTCAAAGCCCCATCCAACCTGGCTTTGAGCACTTTCAGGGATGGAACATCCATGGCTTTTCTAGGCAACCTGTTCCAGTGCCTTACTATCAGATGTTTCCTAAAGTTTAGAGCTAAAGACAACATTAATAGTAAATTGATTTATATGTTTGGAATTAAAAATTAAATGCATTTAGATCCTTCTGTATTGGCTCTTTACTAATGTTTGTATTTGGGGAGCGATTAACTTATTAGAATGTATGGACATTGGGTGCTGTTTATGTAGTTTTTAACTTTGATGTCTGTCTCAAAGCACTTTAAAAGGGCCTTACCCATCAAGTGGTGTATACTCAACATTTCTTTGAAAGGGCTGTGACTGTTTAGCCTGAAAAGGCAAAGCTGTACTACAGAGAAACCAAAGACAACATTAGAATGAATCTCATAAAAGTAAAACTTATACTAAAGTTCAGGAAAATCATCAGAGCTTCCTTTCCTTCTGGTGTGCACCACAGCTAGTGAATCTGTAAGGTGGTTTGCTTTTTTTTTCTTGATTATTTAAATATTTTACTGCCCAGGGCAGCTTTTAAAAGATAAATCTTTTAAGAGTGTATTTCTCTTTTAACAGAATGAAGTACCTGAAGCTAAGAAAGAGGAATCATTACTGGATTTGGACTTTGACCCTTTCAAGCCAGAAGCTGTATCAACAGGAGTTAGTCATTCACCCATGTCTCAGGTATCTCTTTGCCTTGACATAGGCAAAGCATATGAATGCAATGTACTGGGTTTGGTAGAAAAGATTTGCTGCCTGTATTAATAAAAAGTGTCTGATAAGCTTTATCTTCCTTTGAAGCACAAGTCAGCTTTCTATCTTTCCCCTCAGTAACCCTGTACATGATGATGTACTGGAAGGAGAGGAAATTGTTAGGTGGTAACATGAGATGTCTGCTGATGAGAACAGTTGCTGGTACCTTGGCCTTGACTTTAGCATGCTGTTATTTTCCATTTTGAGAATAACTCTTAGTGTAAACATTTTTATTCTCCAGTGCTTGTTTTTTTGACAACTTTTCTGGCCTGACTTTGATTCTTCATGTCTGGAAAGATGCCTTAGGGGACCTAGGTCTCATGGAGTCAGCATGCAGTTGCTTTACTGTGATGGAGTTTCTGTACCAAGCAGTGGTATGATCTGAGTGGTTTGGCCATTAATCTACTTTAGACCTAACCTCAAGGAAAATTGGAGTATGGAATAAGGTGGTTTCTTGTAGAATGTTGTGTTATTGAAAGTCTACATTCAATAGTAGTATTTGTAATGGTAGTTTTTTGCAGCAATATGGGAAAAAAAGAGAGAAAATGCTAATATATCAAGTGGCTGATACTCATTGGCTTATCTTACAGGACATGCTATTTTAAAATCCAGAATTCACCTTTACTACCCAGAGGACAGGTAGCAAATTAGGGACGATCTCATGGCCCACATGTCTGTATCTCTGTCTTGTACACAAAGAAGCAATGTTAATACACTGTTGGCAAGACTTGTCATTAATCTGGCTTATTCTGTGAGACATGAGAAGACTAATCAGCTGTTCAGAAACACAGCACTGGGAAAGGAGTGAGAAGACAAGAAGTTTTAAGGCTGAGGTGGTCCTGATTCTCTGCTTATCTCTTCCTCAGTTAATTAATTTCTTGTTCAGTGTGAAACCCTAAGTATGTAATGAAATCTGTAGTGATCTTTCAGGGAGTATGTGCTATCAGAAAAATTATGCACTATAAGCACTCTGAATGTTAGCTGAATTCATTGAGATTTGCTGTGAGAAGTGTTACATTCTAGCAGAAGCTTTGTGCTTTTTACTTGTTTTATTTTTTCTCCCTCTAAACAGAGAAAAGGAAGGGGAAGGCAAATGACATTCCATAGCATTCAGCAGTGACAGAAAACACTAAGTGTGACTTTGCTAACTACTCTTTCAGCTTGTTTTGTAATAATGCTGATTAAAGCAGTGGGATCATTAAACAAAAGATACTTAACTTTTATGACAGAACACATTTGTTCTGACATCATATTGTACAGATTGTAGAAAAGTTTATTACTTCAGTGAAAAACAGTTATTTTATATTCAACTATACCATGAAATACACAACATAATTTGGCTAGAAAAGTACATTGTAACTTTTCATTTAGGACCATAGGAAGCATTCACTGAGCACCTTTACGCACTCCTTTCACCTTTCTGCAGAGAGCAAAGGCATATGAGAAAGGATGGTCCACATCTGCAGGATCGTGTGGATGAGTCAGAACTCCATGATTTTAGAAGGGAAGACAGTCCCACAGTCTAGGTCTTGGTCCCTCTGGATTTGACAGGGTCCTTACTATGGCAGTATAGAGAGAATGAAACCTGTGACTGCAGAGCCCTGTGCTTGCAGGGAGATTATTAAGAGAGCCTTAAATGGTGTTTCCATATGTGTATGGTTTTTGCCTCAGTCATGGATATTTTCCATTCAAAAAGAGCTGAAGTAGTGAGGACAGGAGTAGTCAACTGTGCATGATGCCTTGGAAGGCCTGGCATGACTTGTCTGTTGTTAATTTAATTAATTACTTCCCTCCACTGCTGTGCCAGAGTGATCCAGCCACAGTATGTGAGCCCTGGTCTGTCATCCCTCAATTTATTTTCTTTTTCTATGGCTGCATTAGAAGGGACCTTTCTAAACCTGTCTGGTTCTCTTCTCTTTTGGTATGACCCAGCTGAATTCCATCTCATGTGATGGGTTATAAATATTCAGCATGAAGTCTGCTGCTTTTCTTTCATTTGTCTGTTTAGCTCTTCTGTTGAGAGGTCACTAGCCTTAATTAACAGATTGGACAAGAAAAAGAAAATATTGGTCAACTTTCTTATTTCCTTTCCCAAATAGTATGCCATTTTCCTTTCTAGTGCCAATGTTGTGAGGAAGCCCACTTGTTCTCAGTGGATAGCTGTGGCCAGAAAACCCCAACTTCATTAGCTCTTTGAAGCTGACACCTTGCAGAGGCTTGTATACCTATTGAAAGTCACTCTGTCACCAGCTCAGAGTCTGACCATCACTCATGCACACAGCAATGTGAGTTTTCTGGAGAGCAGCAACTACTTTGAAGTAAGAAGTACCAAAATTCATTGCACACTGCCCATCCTTTACAACCAAAAGTGTTATGCAGATACAGACACACACACACACACACTAATATATAAAATATGTATGTACTCTAAGTGTGCATATACATAAGTTCACTCTTCTTATTTAATGTACATTGTTATGTAGCATGTTCAACATGCAGTACAGGAATGGTATTTTTCTGACAAGCTCTTTTTTCCACTACTTTTTCCAGACATTGCCATGGGATCTATGGACGGTAAGCCTGACATACGTAGTAGTATTCCTGTGCCTCTGATTTTGTAACAACTTAAACCCAAATTTACAATTCTTTTACCAAAAGCTGAAATAAAGAATTCACAGACCATGAAAAGCTCTTTCAAGTACATAAAGCCACTGGGTATCTTTTAAAACTAATAACAACAAAAAATAATCTGTTGATTAGCCTACAAAACCTAAATGATGTTAGAAATCTAGGCTAAAAGATTCACAATCACTACAGCTAAGTGTGTTGCTTTTAATATGCCTGAACTACAGCTACTAGAAGGTAATAATGGATATAAGTTACTTATTTTAAATACCTGAAAGTGTCCATTAACCCAATGGACAACCATTTTCTCAAAACTAGGAGTAAAGACAGAATTTAGTTTGTCTTTGTGGTCAATATAGTGGAGTTTCTCACTAAAGAAACTATTACTGTAGGAAACTGCGTTAATCCTTCCTTCTTCCTCGTGGTGCCAAATCAGATAAAATGATTTGCAGGAAGAAAACAACCCACTTTTGTGAGCTTTCTTTTGACTGTATGTAATGGAGTTAGCTGGGTTGACTTAACTTGGAGTCTGGTGAGTTCATGTTAGACCTTTTGTAACTTCAGCCAGAACAGAAATCTCTGAATGCTTGTCATGTATTCAGATTCACAGCACAGTTTTGTGAACACATTCCACATGTGATATATAATAAATGCTTATCTCCTTATATTGAGTGAGGTTAAATAAAGCTTGATTAAAACAGTCATGTGTGTAGGCTAGCCAAAATTTCAAGACTGTAAATATCTAGACCACATGAAATTACCCAGAAATGTTGAGAATGTATTGCTCTAGACTTTGATTAGACAGCTTTATCAATGTCTTCTTTTTGCACAGTTTAATTTATAGCTTTATAATGTTATGCATGTATTATAATTATTTTCATCTTTGCTCCATTTTTTTAAAAAATGCCAGTGTATCTTATAGCTAAACATTTGAAATAAAAATGTCAGTGACTCACAGGGAAAAGCAAGAGGTAATCAATACTCAACATACATGAAGAACTTCTTTTATAATGTAATTCAGAGGTTTAAAATTCACAGACCTGGAATTAGTCTTGGGTGGAGTGGCAGGAAAGGACTCGCCACTCCTTCCCCACCATTATTTGGTAACTTCAGCTGGTTAGAGAGCTGCTAATTAATGAACTGCTGGTGTATCAAAGTACATCATGTTCTTCTTTTCTGTGTTTTATGTGTATGACTTCGTTCTATACAGACAAGCAGCGAATTGGTGCAGCCGGTAAGCAAACCTCTCCCCAAAATCGTAACCACTCTAGAGACTTCTTTAATCACTGTGGTGTAATACATAGTTTTCTGGTTTTGTGTATCACTGCTGCTCTTTTGCATTACAATTTATTGCCTTCACATATTGCAAATCGCATTGCTTTTCCTAAAATTGCTTAATGTAGTCACTTCATTCTTTAGATTAAAATTGCTCTTGTAAAATTTAAATTTTGTGTTTTCTCATCAAGTCCGCCTTTATCTTTTTCATCTTGTGTTTTTTTCTTTGCTTTTCTGTCTGCTTAAAGCCCGATTCTTCAAAAAGTCTTTCCCTGTGTAACCTGATCATGGAGGAAACCCCAAACAGTGGGTCATCAGAAGATACTAACAGATCTCAAACTGATCTAGGTTCACTCAACTGGGGCCTAGATGTTAGCACACCCAGTATCAGCCAGGAGATTACTGCAGGCAGTTCTTTGCTTTTCCCCAGGGCAGAGCAAACCTCAAGCGAATCCACGGGTACTCTGCCTGCTAGTGTTTGGCCTGCAGTAGGGGAGCAGGAGGATGCTGCACCAGGGTCAGCTTCTGTAAGCGAAAACCTGAGGACTTCACTGGAGGACCAGTTGGATGCCAAAAATGTCGTGTGGGAAGATGTGACCAATCATCCTTTAGAGAACGTAACCAGTTTTGAGACACCCATGCTGGGAACTGATAGCTTGTTGGATGAACCCCTCCCATGTGATGTGCAAAAGGCAGAGGAAGAGCGTGAGGAAGACGAGTGGGCAGGTGTCAAGCCAAGTGAAAAGGTAGAGACTGGAGCTAACTACAAGGAGGTAGAAGGTACAGAGGAACTGGAAGAGCAAGGCTGTGAAACCAAAGTAAACAGTGAGGCAGAATTTCATAAGGCTTTAGCAAAATCAGATCTTGACATTTTAGACAGCACAGAGGTAAAAAATTTACATGACTCTGAGGATAATTATGGGGACACTGGGAGAGCTAGTGGTGCTAACCTAGAAAACTCTACAGTAGAATTCAAACAGGTCAGTGTCATTGAGGAGACAGATAGAGAAATACTACCATTGAGCACAGGGCTACAAAGTGGGGACAAAACAGTGATGTACAACTGTAAGACTATAGAAAGCGCTGGTGCTGAACCTGAGAAAGTCCATGGTATCTGGGATGAGGACCGTGAAAATATGTTTGAAGAGGCCTTAGACCAAACTGACAGTGGTACTGGACAGAGTACATCCATGGAGTGTATAAACGTGAGGGCACATGTTGACCTAGAGATAACTGACCACACAGGAAAGTACCCTTCAGATACTGGAAGCAATCTGTGTAATGCTGAATTATTCAGTGCAGAAGAGTCTGGTCAAGGAACTGAAGATAATAGCATCAGCCACCTTCCAAATGGTAGTACTGGTACTAAAGGTCAAGCTGGTGCTGAAGAACAGTGGGCATTGCTGCCCAAGGCTGCTGATGCTGGTAGCACAAGCTGTGATAATCCTTGCCTAGATAGTGCAGATGAGCAAGTGACAGATAGGACAACAACAGCAGGCACTGAAGTGACTGGCAGTGGTGTTCCTGAAGCCTTGGAAACAGAGCCCTGGCTGGCAAACTGGGATCCAACAGTTACTAATGATTCCTGGGGCTTTTCTAGTGTGTCAGATAGCCAAGCCAATGGACTGGATAATTGGCCCTTTTTCCCCAAGCAGCAAAACTCAGACAAAGGTAACATGGAAAATGTTTGGTTAGGCATTAGTAATAAATGGTCTACAGAAGACCTAGGATCTACTGATAACAGCTGGGGGGAAGTAGGTACAAGCACAAGCCACATAATTCAGGAGACACCAGTAAAACAAGGTTTGCCTGGGGAGCAAGCAGACATTAGCAATCCTGGACTGAGCAAGGAGGTAGCTAGACCCTTGTCTCTGTTTCAAATGGGAAATTCCAGAAATGCTAGCACCGAGAGTTCAACTAGTCCTAAAGACAATGAGACCAACAACTCAGATTTATCTGAAGATGAAATTGCTAACCGGAGATATGGATTGTTGTACCAGGAAATTGAGGCTGATAAAGAAGAGGTACCTACCCCAGTGTGTAGCCTAGTCTAGACAAAGAGTTCCTTAGGCCATGCATAAGCTTGTTGTTTAAAAACATTCCATTTGTGTGTTTCCTACTGCCCTTCCTAAGTCCATGCTATTCTTTTTTTAAAAAATTGCCATGCAACTCTTCATGGTGTGGTGCCCTTCAGCCCTTCAAGCAGGCTGACAAAAATGCATTTCAAAATGGTGAATGAAGCATTGAACTGTGAAGACACATTGTGTCTGGCAGCTTTTGTGTTTTATCTGTAGATCTTTACATGCACCTGGTCTTTTTTTAATTATTGTTTTTTTAAAATATTTAAGGTACTCTTTTTCTTTTTGTAATTTTCTTTAAGCCTGTGATATCTGTTATCAAATAGCACTGTTGTTACATTTCTTGCTGCCTTACCCTTCATTTTTTTATTTTTTCTCTCTTTTCTTTTTTTCCTTTTTTTTTTATGTCTGGCCTACATTTTTATTTTGCAAATAAAAATGTTTTGACTCATGTTTGGATTTAGTAAACAAATGGTAATTTCTTCTGATCTTCACTTCTACTTAGGCATCCACCATAGCCTTTAATGGATTTGCACAGGTAAGAAATAAACAGGTTTTGAGATAATTTTTTCAGTGCTATTAGGAAGGCATTAGAACTGGCTGTACAGATTCAGGAAATCTGTTCTACCGACAAGCTGCATAGCAGCATCATACTGTCTCAAATCCAGATCTTGTCTGTTGTCAGAAATTCTTAGATGTTTCTAGAAGGATTCTAATACCCTTAGGACTCTTGGCCTGACTGAGTCTAATAGCAAAAAATCTGACTACCTTAGTGGGACAGCTATTTCCTCCTAAAATGACTGGTCTAGCTTTTTTATTGTGCTCTTTTTGGTAGATTACTTTTCTCACAATCCCAAAATCCTGTGTTTTCAGTTTCACCTATTTTCAGTAACTCTGTGTTTTTATATGAGGGTTTTTTTTCTTCATCTTCATTTTCAGTTAAAATATATTTTACTCTCAAAGTTTAAGCTAAATTATTTATCTGCTGTGGTGCTGATGGCAAGTCTGTGGTATGCTTCACAGCACATAAAGAAAGCATGTTTATGCTTTCAGATTACAGAGCTGTGTCAAGATCACAAATTTCAGGTGAATAACCTGGGCCTCATTATTTTCCAGCATTCTCTTAGAGACTGGCTCAACCACAGCACCAAACTTTAAAAGTACCCAAAAAGGTTTAGCTTATACAAGGATAGAAATGAGTCTCCCAGTGATTAACAGTTCTGCTCCAGGACATTTAATGTAGTAAAGGATCCAGATGGAAGGGACAAAGCACAAGGCTCTAATAATTAAGACAAAATGTTTATCTGGAGAAAATATGTATTTTCTGTCTCTTTTGTGGTAGGAAAATAATTTGGCCCAGCAATATTTTGCAAATTAATTGGTTCTGAATGAGTGAGATGTTGGGAAACACCTCCATTTTTCTACTTTCTTAGTGCAGGTAAAATTTTGCATTTGTAATTACTGTAGTTATTATTCAAATAAAAGCCCATGATCAAGAAGAAAGTAGCTTAGAGTGTACTCTCTAGGCACAGCCATGTGTAATCTGTAAAAAGGATTCAGAGTTCCACAACTTAGAAGTGCACTGCACCTCGATTGAAGTCCTTGTGAATCATATATTTAATGAAGGGTGTGAATCACATGTATTCACTACCTTTAGTGAGGTGAAAAATCTTGATTTAGAAACATTGAATTTAAAATTGAAAAAATAATGATTTTATTATTAATAGTACTCAGATAATCTAAATAAATACAAAAATATTTTTAGTTAAGTTGTATTTGCCATTTTATTATTGTAAACGTACTTAGTGACTTTACCTGAATAAACCATTAAAAAATCAGCTCTTTGATAGGCATCTGCAAATATCCTGTCTCAAATATTTTTACATTGTTATTTTTCATTTCTCTATCTAGGATATCTCTGCATTTACAGTGCAATCAAATGAGAATGTGGAAGAACCTTTGGTAAGTGGTGGCTTTTGGTTCCTTTTAAAATGTCTTGTCTCAGAGGGTACCATTTTTCCTTTGTGCAAAGATATTTTCTTTTTTTTTTTTTTTTTGTTTTCTATCCTTTAAATCACACCACCTTATGCAATTCTTCCATTTGGAAGAGCTGCTGGGTGATATCAATGTAGTTGTAAATCCATACTCACTGAAACAATCTTTCACAAGGATAGCACAGAACAAAAGAAAAGAAAACCAGAATATTGTAAGGTATGTTTATTTTATAAAGGTGTAGTCAAACAGTTTGTTCATTTATTGCATGTAAGAAATTACTAGAATGAGTACTATGGTCCAGTGTACAGCAAGGACCTGATAGTACACGATGGCTGTTATATATCTCCAAAATTGCTGTGATTTTATCTACTCACCACCATAATAATAGTAGGCACAGTCTGCTTCTAAGGAGGGCACAATCTTCTTGGAAGTGATCATACCGGGGCAGTTTCTTAGCTCCTCTTACAGTCTTTGCTTAGCCTGGAGCAAGGATGAGAGTAACAGCATTTCTGGGTGAGTGCTGTAGTTACTTAATAGCAGCAGGGTGATAATTAATATTATTTAATGTGATGTTTGTGCTCTTGACAGTTATTGAATATTGTGAGAGTATTTTTACTTGTAGCTGCAATGTGGTCTGAAACTTCTCTGAAGCGTGCTTTTCAGCAAGTGACTTGAAGCACATCAGTGCAGTCTGCTTTATGTCACTTGTGATTTTAAGTTCGAAAGAATCTTCCAGCATTAAACATCAGGAAACTCATTACTCATCTTACCTGGGATAAATCTACCTTGTGTTTCTCATTTCAGTCCTATTCTTATGAAATTCTCTCGAGCTGTCATAAATACACTGCACAGAGAAATTTTTGCACAGTATGGTATAATATATGAGTGAATGCTCCTTAATCCTGTGCCAAATCCTGAAGGTCTTGCATAGGCAGATTTCTCTGTAACTCATTAAAAATCAGCCTACTTAAGGAATATATGCAAAGAATTAGGAGGATATGTGGGGGATTCCCTGAAAAATATCAGGAGGAGAAGGTCTTAGCATCTTAAAGAATTTCATAGAAGCTCTTCATCACAAGAGATATCACATTCTAGCCAGCAACCTGTTATCAACTCCAAAGCAATTGCTTTTGAGCTTCATATTATGCCAAGCAATTTGTTCATGGCAAATTAATCTATTGAGGTTATTCTATCTGGTTGAGTCAGCCATCTTTATAAATGGAATATGCTGAGCACAGCCTGGAGCTCTCCTCTTGTTATGTGCATGTATTTGCAGAGTAATGTGTCCATTGGAGATCTCGCTTCTGCCGTGAGCTATTTTGCCACAAGACTGAACATGTTGCAGGGCTGATGATATTTCATAGACCCTCTTGTTGGAAAACAAGCTGAGGCCAGAATTTAAAAGGGTGGAAATCCCAATAGTATGTTGACCAATGGGTGCCTTGTAGGTGATTAAGAAACCAGGGATGTTTGCTAGAATTCATTGATAGAATTCAGTCATTGTTTGTGTATATAAAAACTGTTTGAGTCTCACTCTCTGTTCATTGCTTCTTACCGTCAGTGGAGGAGGCACTATATTGTCTGAGAACAGACAGAACCAGGGAGGAGGAGGAGGTAATTTTTAAAACTCATGTTTGAAAACCAGGGTTGGTACTCATGGGTGCCAGTTTCAGTTTCAGTTCCTGACCTTGCCAGCCATTTCTGGAGCATTTTTGAGCAAACTGAGTGCTTTTCCCACACTTCCATTACCTCTCACTGTAAGTCAGGAAGCTATGCTTCCTCTCCTTGTGAGGAGGCATGTAGGACTGGCTCATTTTACATAGAGAACATTGATGAAAATGCCCTTTACATGCTGTCTTTTACTGGGGACAAAGCTGGGGAAGACTGAGCCTGAAGCAACATTGTGCCAGGCACAATTCTCTTTCTCCCTCTTCTTCCCTAACATCATATGCTCCTCAATAATTTTTCCACTATCTACTTAAAAATCAATAACAAAGGCTGAGGCTGAAGAAACTCCACCTGGGGAATCTAAGGTTGAGGAAACCCCTGCTGCTGCTGCTGCTGCTGTTGTGGAAAAGGAGGCTGTCCCTGCTGAGCCAGCAGAGCAGGCTGTGGTGAGTGATCTGTCCTCTGTGCCACCTCCCAGGCCTCATCAGAGCCACCTTTTGTTATGGTGAATGTGCTTGCTGCATTTCAGCCATCCTTTCCACTGTCATCCTCCATGGCTAGTTTCTCCGGTGCCCGGCTGTGTCACAGCATGCCTCTCCAGCACGCCCTCCTTTCAGCCCTAAAATGTCATTCCTCTTAGGTTTGGCATCTTGGACTGGTGTTTGGCTGAGTGGTTGTGGTTTCACAAGTTGTTTGATCCCAGATGAACTTCAGAAGATGAAAGAATTTATGCCATTTTTAAATGATATTATTAGCAATTTTCTCATTTCATTTCAAGCACTAAGCCAATGTACATCTTTTATGGTCCTTACTAGAGCATGAAAATTCCAGAAAAAAGTTATTGTGATAGGTCTACAAGGCTCACAGTTTTAGAAGCCAGTTGTGAGCCAAAGAGAGGACATCAAACACCAGTTGGTAGCCTTTTTACATGCCAGCATTCAGGAAATGAAGGAGAAATTACAGCTCTGCATGAAGAACAAAGCAGGGCATTCAATATCACTGCAAAATAAGAGGTGGTCTGAGACAGTAGGCATGGGGTTTTCCTGATGATTAGCATCCCTTTTTATGCAGGTATGTCAGTGCATATTCTTTTTATCCAATTGAAGTTCCTCTCCTACACACTATTGTCAGAAGGTATTGGTGGTGGCTGATACCCACAAGCTAAGAAACCCTGGAGAAAAACAGCACCTGTTTTGTAGTCTGACATCTTTCATAATTTCCTCAAGACAATAACATGTTCAAAGGCTCTAATGAGTTGCTGGTAGCATATGAAGATTACTACTGAAAAACTGGATGGAAAAAAGGGGTTGTTTTATGGATCAGTTCCTCTGCCAGGGAAGCTGGTGGAAGATATATAGCTGTGCTCTTTGTCTGCTGAGCATAGTTTGGTGTGATAAGTGTTCTGTGTTGTTAGAAGCTTAGAAGCTTAGAAGCTTGCTGAGCTCACTTGGACTTGGGGGAGACCCTGTGTGTCTTCCACTGCTAAGCAGGGATGATGATTCCCAAATAACATTAAGTGGTTTTCAGTAAGCACTTGATACACCACTGTATGGATATCAATATTAAGGTAATGTAGATGCAAATTAACTGAAGAAAGTGGAAGCATCTGTAGATGGCACCTATAAATGTGACAGCAGACAGCATGGATAGATATCTAATTATCAGATATCAAGCTACTGAGCTCTTCCTAACAGAGGAAGAATAATTTATTGTGTGAGGAAAGGTGGGCAATGCTAGATGGGCTGTTCTGCAGGACTTTGGGGGAAAGGGCAGATAATACCTCTCTGTCCAACCTTATCTGTTCTCTGGAGACACCTAGCAGCATTGGACCTATGTGTGTTCACAGTGTGTTCCCTAGAACCACGTTCAGACTTAGTTCTGATTACACTTGCATGAACTTTGAGTATTTGTTTCATATTTTAATTCACTTTTGCTTGGTTCCATGGTACACACTGGAGGAAATTATTTCAGTATCATCTCCTTCTACTAACGTAACTCAAAGAAGAAAACTTCCTGGTCTATGTAGGCCAGGCTCTCCCGTTCTGTGTATTTTCAGTTCATATTGTCAACTCTATAGGAAGGCAAAAAATGAAATTACCTATCTGAGGCACATTGTTTTGTCAAACTGTTGAGAAAAATGGCTCATGTAAATGTGATGGTTTGGAATAAAGAAAGTGGGAGGGAAGGTGGAGAGAGAAGGAACGAGAAATTGGTCATTGATCTGGAGCTCTTCTCTTTCCATAAGCACATGGCAGGGAATAATTTGGAAAAATGGATATTAATTAAGCCAGAAAGGTGGTTTTATTTTGAAAACAAAAAAAAAGTGAAAGAAGTTCCCCATTTTTCCAAAAGGAAACATTTTTGTCCTGCACTAAGACAAAGCAATGCTCTGAAACCTGTTGTACATCTTAAGCACTAATTAAACAGTCTCTGTCTGCAGTACCATGCGTTTGCTTGCTGCCTGGAGTGACCTTTTCAATTGATTCATTTTGCTGCTGAGGAGTTCTGGGTCTGTGGTCTCTTGTCAGCTGTTCTGGCTGAGTCACAGTAGTGCAGAGCTATTGGGAGAGAGGCTGAAAGAAGCAGTGCAAGAGACAAACAATTTAAGAGCAATCCTAGAAGAAGAGTATAGGCATTAAATAGAAGTTAAACAGTTTTAGTTAGGTTTGTTCTTGGTGCTAATTCAAAATGATGTTGTCCTTACTAATTTGGGAAAAAAAACCAACTGTTGATTTTAAAAATGCCTGAAATGGAGTTATTGTATTTGGTTCTGAAAGGTTTTTATTTCAGGGAGGGTTTTCCAAGACTTGCAAAAGAGTTTTGAAGATTAGGATTATTGACAAATATGTTCAATGCTAAGGAAAACTACACTGATTTGCAAAAGATGAAAATATGTCATTTCCCAGCAGCAGTTCTACATTCATTTGCTTTATGAGTGGCAGTTTCCTTTAAAAGTAGAATTGTAAAATATTAATAGATACTGCTTAATTTGGAATCTTTTTTGAGTTTAGTTGCTTCCAGTTTTGAGTGACAGCCAGTCCTCTGTTCACTTTTTTTTTTGGTAAGTTTCGTGTCACATCCCATTAATCCAGAAAATTTATGGCATGGATTCCTCATTATAGGAATTTCACAGTAGATTTTTGATAGGATGTTAATTTAAACTATGGAGATAATGATCCAGGGCATAGGGTACTGCTTGCCTGTCAGGGCATTTTGGATTCAGTTACTTCCTGTTTCGTAGTCTGCCTGATCAAGACTGCCAAAACGTCATTAGAAGAGCTTGTCAGAATTGCTGCCTAGGATCTCATTACATATTTTTATCTTGGTCCTTCAGATCTCTACTGCCATAGAACAAATAAAGTTTTTATTAGTAGATCTCAGCAGTTGATCCTTTTTGGAGAGGGGATAAAATGTCTGGTAATTAAAGGGACAGGATGACCATGCGTGCCAACAGAAGAAAAGTTAACCATGCTAATTAGTTTATGCATGGAATTCTCCACACAGAAAGAGTTGGTTTTTTGTATTTATAGCATCCCCAAAGGCAGCTGTAAATCCAAAGGATAGTCTGAAGGATATAATGCATTAACCACTGGCTTATTTGTTTTTCAAACAATACTTCCCCTCTTACCACATCAATTTTTCACATTCAAGCAAAGATGACATACAGACATCATCATAAAGTGAATGCTTATGAAATGTTGCTATTTCCCTTTCTTCTTTTCCTACATGTGAGACATAGTACTCAGAGATCAGCTTTTCTACTTCCACTGCATTTACTGGTTTGGAAAGAGCTTCTCAGTGCTTTGGGTCTGATGCCTGCCTGAACTCTGATCTTCTCCCATTAAAGCTGTCAGTGCCAAGATGGTGGAACATGTCGTTTGGGAGGGCAGTACAATGATTAGATAGGGAAGAACAGTTAGTTATGTCCAGATTCTGAGTGTGAAGCTAAGTGCAGGTGAAAAGGGGGAGCATAAAGCCATTAAAAATATATGGCTCTCTTTTACAGGGGAGAACTGATGTAGAATAGTGTCTTTCTGTTGAAGCGTCCATAGGCAGATTTTTCTTTCTGGAGCCAGAGTGTTAGTTTAATAATGTTATTCCAGTCATCCTTTTTACTAGGGTTTCATGCTCTAAAAATGATAGTTTATCATGCCTCTCTTCTTGAACTCCATTATCCCAAAACTTGAACTCCCCAGCTAATCCGGAAAGCAAAATGCTACTAAATCGATTAGTACACAATAGTCAAATTAGCTTCAGGAAAGCTCAAGCTTTGGGAAATAAGAGATGCTCTCCTTATTTTCACCTTTCCAACCAAAACTGTGTTTTTAGTTACTAAGAAACCAGTTCTTATTTTAAAATACGCATATGTATATATTAAATCATTCTGCAAAGATACCCAAAACTGGGCTGATGGGATTCTTACCAGAGAGTATTTCCAGGGAATTATTAAGAAAGTGGAAAAGACTGACACATTCCTGATTTTGAAGTGCAAGATTATACTAATTTCTGAAAGCAAATTATAAATACAGCTGCTGGCAGAAATTCAGCACTTTTAAATAGTGCAAGTAGGGAAGTCATCTGTGTACTGACTTGCAGTTGGACTTAAAGCTTTTATGGGCAACAGTATATCTCTGCTCTACAAAAAAAAAAATAAAAATATATTTCTCTGAGTGGCTCTGTGCATGCATACATTACTAGAGTGTGAAATATTTATATTTTACTGTTGATTTTTTTTTTCTATTTAAGACCTTCTACAGCCTCCTCAAACTTTTGAAGAGCACATAGCAGAGGTCTGGCAAGTGAAAAAAAAAGGAATTAATAATTTTTAAAAGGTTATATAACACTACATTTTTAAAAGGGATTAGGCTGTAAGAGGTTTTTGTGTCTACTGTCAGCAACTGCCTTGTCCTAGCATTGGGCATTTTTGAGTCTTGTGACTGAATGCAAGCAATACTAGGTTAGAGTAAAAAAAAAAAAAAGAAGAAAAGAGAGTGATGTGAAGTTTGCATGTAACTCAGCATTCATTTATTAAAAAAGAAGCATGCAACCATTTCAGCTGAAACTTTAAGGAATTTTGGCGTGGCAGCTGTGTGTGTGAAGGCAGGCAGCTGGAGCCTGAGTATGTGTGGTTTCCTGGTTTCTGACTGCCAAAGCAGATGCTAATATACCTTGCTCCCAAGTATGCTTGCATAACTTCTCTTCACCCTTACAGCTCTGTAGAAAAATCTGACCTAGCTGTGTCGAAACTTATTAGCAAAATTGATTTCCATAACGGGGCTTTGACTTGGTTTTGCTTAGTGGAGTGTCTTTAGAAATAGCCATGTCTGCAAAGAGTCAAACCTGAACAGCTAAAAACACACTTCCAGCTATTCCAAACCAAACCTGAACTTTAATGATTTTGACTGTTGACCTTTTGTAGAAAAGGACCTGGTGCTGGTCACAAGGACTGCTTGGGAGGAGCTTGTTACTGGTCAGCATATTCTATCCTTTAAACACCTAAATGGGTGTCAGATTTGGAAAACCCCTGATGTCTAATTTTTTTAATGTCAGGCACCTGCTGCATGTACCACTGGATATGGAGCTAAAGGTGATTCTAAAAAAAAAAAAAAAACCAAAATTAACTTTGTGACCCACATCTTTTGAACAGCCCCTTTAAATGAGCTGTAGTCCAATATCCAATATGAGTGGAAGAAGTATTTTATGAAGTTTACACTGAGGCCTTGGTGAATTACAGGAGCAGCAGCAGGTGATAATGGAAACAGTTTGAGTCACAGGTGGGAGAAATTTGAGCTTGGTGGAAACTGCAAGGTTGCTTACTAAACAATTCTTCAAAGCTGGTGTTATATTATGAGAACACTGGTAGTAAAAGTAAGTAAAATTGTCCTTAACGGTTCCAGTGTGATGATGATGACATATGTAAAGGATTTGTTTTAGCATATAAATACTTCTATTTCAGATTATATGTGGCAGTATCTTTCTGCTTGATAGTTTATACTAGCTCATTTAGCCATTCATTTCATTGCATCCCATACATGGCATGCTTCCATTAGCTTGATTAATACAAATTTCTCTTTAGCCATTGCCTCAGCATGAGTAAGGTGATGACCATATTTCCTTTTTACACAGGAGAGTGTCGAGGCAGGAGATAAGGAGACAGCTGGAGTTGCTGAGAAGGAAAGCGAGGTACATATGAATAGACACGAGTATGGCTGTACTTCATTATTTTCAACCATTGCAAAAACTTTGTCATTTGCATGTCATCAGTAGGCAGGGCATTACAATGCAACTGTGACCTAACTGTGGAATCTAAGTCTAACGCTGCAGAGATATATCTGCACTCATGGCATATATTCTAATAGATCACCTCTCATTCAATGCAGGATTTATCTTAGAAACTGCCTATTTCAATAGTACAGAGTGATAAATATTTCAGTGCAGCAAACAAAGCAGCTCCATGGCTAAAGGAAGTATAATGCTGTTTCTATTGACATTTGGAAATACACTGCATAGATTCCTAGTAGCTTTTACAATTTCTGTATATTTGTTTGCCTAGTCTTCCTGTAAATTTTTTTATAAGAAAAGCCTATGATTAATCATTTCCTTTTCCCAGCACAATATGCCCTGAGCTAAAACAGATACTTGGAAATAATCCTGTTAGGAGTTGGTTTGCTAAAGCACAGTCTGGCATCATTAGGTACAGTTAAAATCAAATTACAAAGCAAATGGAAAACTCAGTGGCATACTTTAGGCTGTGCATATGTGGACTTGAGTGATTGCATATTGCTTATATTTCTTTAGGAGTGATAAATACTTAGTATACTTCATATAATCCTTGTATACTAAAGGTGAAACTACGATGTGTTCAAACATGCATGGAGGGCAGCACAAGGGGAATGGCTGCATATTAAACTCAGGGATAGAAGTAAGGACTGGGAAATAACTTCTAGTTTTTAATCACTTAAGACTTGTATCTCAAGGTGCCAGCAGTCTGCTTTTTTGTTGTGACTCATTTTGGTGCCATGATATACACAAAAAGGTAATGAACTGGTTTCAGTACGTGCTAATAAGTTCAGCTGTCCAGGCTTAGGTTCATTACTGTGCTGTAAAACAGCATTAGATCTGCTAGAGCCAAGGATATATCTGTGACTGTAGGGCATACCAGTGTCACTTGAAAGTGAATTTGGGACTCACTGGTGCTGTATTCCTCACCAGCACTGCCACATCCACATGGAAACCAGTGGAATTGCATAGGAAGAAAGTGCCGAGTGGGAGTGGTAGACCAAGCCCAGCTTGGTGTGGACACAGTGCAAGAGAGTGTTGTGTTGTTCCTCTAGCATTGCCTTGTCACTCCCAACAAGTCTGGTTCGAGAAGAAATATGCAAGAAATGCCTCATGGTTGTGCTAGCACCAAGGTTAAATCTTTGAAATCTTCCCCCTTCGTTCTAATACTACTTGTTCACTATCTTATCTGAGAGTGAATTTGCCCTTGTCCTGTTTAAAACATTATTACTATGCAGAAGAGCTGCCATAAGAGATTAGTTGTTTGCTAAAACAACTTAATGTTAATGGAGCGTGGTCCCTTTGATACTCTGTGAGTTGCATAACAAATTCTTGACAATTTTCCAAGACTTTGCAACTGATGCATTCCCTAAAGCTTGATGATTGGTCTCTCTTGGCATTAGCTAGCTAAGCTGTGGTTATAACCAAATGTCATAAAAATTACCCATTCCTATTCTAAATCAGCCATGGGACAAGAACTTCGGCTCTGGAAGACAAGTGTATCTGAAGGAGATCCTCTGGCAGACCCCAGCAGCAGGCTGGGTACCTCTTCTCCCCTTCCTGGGCTCATGATCACTACTGCTGAATATGTGGCATTGTGTTGAGCTGGCAGCAATGTGAATGAGATTGCAGCTGTGTGGATCAGCTGCATCCTGGCTAAAGAAGAATTCATATCTGTGCAGTTAAAACAGCCGAGTGGTTCTGTCACACCCCTCATTGTACTGGATGGTCCTTTCTTTCTCCCCTGTGTGCTTGGTGTAATGGGACAGCTGTCCAAATTTCAACAGTACTGCTAGAGATAGCTAATTTGGAATACTATTAGACTGCCTAATGTTATTAATTACCTATATAAGAGAGATTTGTAGGATTGGTTTTCAGTATGAAGTAAGGTAATACAAGTAGCAGTATCTGCAATGTCATGCTTGGGGTTAGGGTTGGGGTTAGGGTTAGGGTACATACACAGCATAGCTGAGTATGAATTCAACCTCCTGCCTTTTTTTTTCCTCTTCTGTACTAGTCAGATATTTGAGGCTGATAGTGAGATTCATTCTCTGCTTCCTCACATACCATTTTATAGGAGCTTTTTTTAACCATCTAGCTTTCATTGGTTTTTTACTCTTAAGACACAAGAAAAAATGATTGTGTGGTTATGAGCTATGGTATACATTTAGTGACTCATGATTGCATGCTGTGAGAGTGTCACCCTTGCACTGTGGGACATTTGTGAGCTGATTCATATAAATTAGTATTCTCCTCCTTATTAAAATAAAACGGTCTATATAAATCCAATAAGTAGAAGTTGTTGATCTTAATCAGAATAGACAACAAGACCAATTTCTGCAGCATGTTCTTAGAAATGTATGGTGTAAAATCAATCTGATGTGCACTCCATTCCCACTCTTTTCTACTAGCCTCTTCCAGGAGGCTTAACATTCATAATTTATTTGTATATCTTCTTGGATCAAGACTGCTAAAATTGGTAATACTGTAAGTGGCACACTTGCATGCCTTATAGGAAAAAATGTCAACATCTGAACTTATCTGTTGATGTTATTTCCTCTTACAATAGAGCATCCTTCAGCAGCAGCAGCTTCAATTTAAGTTAAATTTCCCCAGTGATTTCTATAAATCCATATAATATTTTTCTATCTTCACGGATTCCAGGAGGATTTCTTTATCACTTCAATTAATAGCAGCAAATAGGAGTAGTGGTGAATATTTAATGTTGCCAAAAAACAATGCCTGAAGAGTGCCCTTGAACTGTTGCTGAGTTCAGGTAGTGGAGTTAGCCTCATCCATGGGGAAAAGATCAAACTGAAGAAAAAGAGCATCAGACTGTTCACTGGAGATCAGAGAGATTTCTACTAACTGTGGCTTGATATTGGTACCTTGAAAAGAGTTTTCCTTCAGTGATTTTTCTTTATCTTTGAGCCAGCTGTAAGGTAAAAATTCTGTCTTGAAGTTAATTAGATTAAAACAATGAGTGTTGTCATGTACCTTCAACAGTCCAAACCTTAAGATGAATTCACTGTAAGTATATAATCAATATGTTATCATAAGCAATATATAGCAATGCAAGTGTTAAGGGGATGCATAAATTACAAGTGTCTTGGTTTAACACAGTTTAAATGGAGAACACTCTGGAATGAGCTGCTTCCCTTTATAGGTTCAACCAATCCGTTTCCACCACTAAGGAACGAATATGAGTAGATTTAAGTGAAAAAACAACAGTTTACTAAAATTTATAAAAATAAATACAAAATAACAGTTTACTAAATGAAACAGGAACAGGCAAAAGCTAACAATAAATAACTGCTAGATAAAAAATAGCTAAATCTAATGAACCCCATGAGAACAAAGAGAGATCCAAACTGCCAGCAAACTCCCTTTCCTGAGATAGCACCCAACAGGGGCGACTTTGTGGGAAAGACAAAGGGACAAGATGGCATTCAATCCCTTCCAGGAAGGGAGGAGCTCATGGAGCTGTTCCAGTGGCAGACCAAGCCCCAACAGCCCCTCTGGGGTCCCTGCCCTCCACGCTGCAGGACACGGCAGGGCCGGGCAGAGCAGCTGGGCAGGGGCCATCGTGGCTGACACAACCCAGCCCAGAGCCAGGGCTGCTCCGCTACGGTCAGCACGATACCTCCACTGCAGATGGGCACCTACAGAATCCATCCCAAGGCAGCTCAAAGCCTGCAGCTTCAGTATCCCCAAGGCAAGGAAGAAGACAAAAAGAGAGAACTCAGAAAGGGGGAAGCCTCTGCTTAAGCAAGGACCAAGCAGCCAGTAAAGCAAAAACCACACAGCAAAATGGGATAAACTGCCTGCTAGAGCAGACTTTATGAATGTCCACCTTAGCATCCCGCCCCAGTTTTTCCAGCTGCAGGGTCTTAAAGAGTCAGTAACAATTCAGGGAACAGATAGATAGGGAATACCTTTTGAGTTACCCACAACAAGAAGTAACAGTTTCTGCTGGATGAAGGATTAAACATTGATCTAGTAGTAGGCAGGTACTTTTCTATGCACCTTTCAAGAGCTGGAATAAATCATGCATTAATTTCTCAACACAGCTCATCACAGCCAGACTGAATAGGCTTTTATGTATCTTTTTATACTGACATAATTCTAGATCTTTGTGGTTAATTTTTTTCTGATGTTTATCCAGATGTAGAATATATTTACTTCTCCTGACATGGCCTGATTTGTAAGTTGCGCTGTTAGAAAGAAATGTATAATTAGGATTACAAGATTTTTGAAGCCAGGCAAGGTTTGTGGTGAGGTAGGTGACTAGCTAGAGAAGGCTTGAAGCCTCTTGCCAAGAACAGATTCCATTGGCAGCATCCTGTGGACCCCTGGACAGTTTGCAAGCTCCTCCTCCTCTGCAGAAACCAGTGGTAAATTTCTTCCACAATACAGCTGGAAGACAAGGGACGGAAAACAGCTTTTGCAAACAGTTGCTCAACTCGCAATACCTGAGCACTGTGCTAAATGTTGCATGATGAGGTTTCATAAATGTCTCTCTCTCATCTGTTAATCAGCTTCTCTGAACAAGCTTGTCTCCAGCACTGCTCTTCTCCATAAATCAAGAGGAGCACCAGTGAACTCAACACCATAGGTCAGCGTCACACAGGGAGGTCACAGAGCAGAGGCCGGTCCATGTTCTCTCCATAAGTATCTATAACTTGTATCCTGAAAGGTCCCTCCCTTCTGTTGCCTTTAGGTGGTACCTGCTGGTGAGAGGACTGCAGCATCAGAAGACAGTGCGGCTGTGGCAGCAGTAGCTGCCACCACTGAGCAGGAGGATGTTGCTGCAGGTGACAAACCTCAGGGAGAAGAAAAAGAGGCTGATGTGTCTCAGGTAACTCATGTCAGTGCATGGGAGAGTGTGTTGGGGGAATCAGGACAGATTTGGCAGCCTGAGAGAAGCAGGGTTACTGCTGCTCTGTGCCCCCAGGTTCAACCAGTAGCAAGGTTGATGTTCTCTTGGGATGTCTCTAGGAAGGTCTCACACAGGGTATTCTTTCTACTAGGTCCTTACTTTGGGTTGTGCCTGCCTTTGTGTCTCTGTACTCCCCTAGACCTGTGGAGATAGCATCTATGATGGCACCTATGATGGCCCTGTGAGCAGCACGGACAGCATATTGTTTGGACTATCCCCCACTGCGGTCTCTCTCTGCTCCTCCGTGGAGATAACATTTATCACATAGCATAACAGGGTCTTCTGGAGAAATAGGCAGAGAAACAGTTGTATTTTTTCTTATGTCTGGCACCATGTCCTATCGATAGCATTACTTTGTTTCCTGTAAGTCATGGCGGTCAAACCATGTATCTGTATCTGGCCTGCTGCCTTTTCCTCTGCAACCTCTGAGGAGCTGGCAAACACCTGCTAGAGCAGACCCTGTTGCTGGGTTGCCAGTTCCCACCTGATTTCATTGTATATTCTATTTCATCTGCGCTTCAGGATAAGATGGTCTGGAAGAGGATCAGTGAACATGGTTTTTTCAGGTTGGGTACTCCAACAAGTTTTGTTAAATGTTTTTTTTTTGCTGGGATTTGTGATCGGTCAGATGCTACTTAGATTTTTTGCCTTCTCTGCTCCCAGTTACATTGTTGTAAATCAGGAGAGATCCCTTCAGTCAAAGAAATAGGTCATATTTCCTTCTGTCACCTTCTATCACTATTATCCTGGTGACTTCAATTTCAAAATAAAAACGTACGGTGGCTACTGGAACTACTGGCTTCACTCAAACCTGCTGAAACTAAAGAGCAGAGTGAAGGAAAAAGATCTAGTAATTTCCAGGAACACTGAAAATGATGCCCAAGCTACCTACAGAGAATTTTTATTGTTTAGTGCAATAATGTGTAAACTAGGCTTAAGAGGACTAAGGGAAGCAGTGATAACAGGGAGGTGATTATTCCTTGGCATTCTTGCAGAAATACTGCTTTCTGTCTTAAGAATTCACGGTAGAGAAAAAAAGAAATTCTCATCCCCTTATATGTCCTATGCAATAAACAAACAATAGTGTTTTCCTGCTTGAAATAAAGTACTAAACTGTTTCGCATTTCTTTTCTGAGGGGGGTTTGTTTTTTGGTTTTTTTCCTCCAGGAAAAGGTCAGCAGCATCCCTTCAGTAGTAATAGAGCCAGCATCAAACAACGAGGGGGAGGGAGAAGAACACGAAGTCATCATGAATGAGTCCAAAGATGCCACAACAGAGATGGGCGCTCAGGTCACTGACACTTCTCTCACTGAAACTTCCCAAGCTGGAAGTGATCAGAAACCTGCTGAAGAAATCCAGGCTGTGCTTTCTCAGGATCAGCCTGTTCCAACAGAAGATGCATCTTCAGCAGTGCCACCTGGTTTTCTCTATAAGGTCTGCTTCTCCATTCTTCTTTTAGATACCCCTAGCTTCTGTGGGTGTGTCTTGTCTGCACAGGTAGTGTCATGATTTCTTGTGGGCAAAGGATTCTTAGTTTATCAGCCACATGCACACACAAATACATGCAACTACAACTGTAGTATTGTGTTGTTGCTTCATAAATGAAGTCTTAGAAGATACATTTTCTGTATGCTTGTTGCTGTGCATATCCTTATGTAGCTGTAAGATTCACTGAAGTACTAGAACCCTTGAATCTCACCCAATGACTGATGGAAATTAATATATTGAACAAAAATGCACTGCCACATAGTTAATCAGGAATATTGTTGATATATGCTAATGATATATCTGATATGCTAACAGTATATTCGATCCCTAAGGTCCCTTGTGTTCTGTGATTCTGCGATAATTTTGAAAATGTCTTTTTTTCTGGCCTGAAAATCTGTAGTGGATGTACTGATTCTATTGAAACCAATGGCTACAGTAATGAAGCCAAAATGTCATTCAGTAACTTTAGTAATAATACAAACTTTTACGGTAATCAAACAGAAAAATTTAATGAGGCATAAGAGAAATTCTTTCCTTGGCTGGCAAAACTCCCAGGGTTTCCTGGTTCACAAGGTTCTTTGAAAATACTTTTCATTTAGAATCACTGAGCAGCAGAAAAGCACCTTGAGGATGGATGAACTTTACATGCTTCCTACTAAAATTTGCATAGTTCAGACTAATTAGTCCCATAGCACTCTCTAAGTATGCCATTCTTTTCAGTCTATTCTCATTGCTCAATATTTTCTGCAAACTTTGTGGATAACAGTAGGGTAAAGGTAAACATTATCATGCAACTCAAACATGCTGACATAGTTCATCTTTTGTTTTCATTCCACTCTGTTGGGTCAGACATAGAGAAGGAGAAGAATATATGCTTGCCATCTGGCTCTTAATCCCACTTTCTTTCATGACTGCAGAGTTATCATGGAACTGTCTGTGCTTTGAGAAAATTAGACTAGCTGTCTTTTAAGGAATATAAAAACCATTTACTTAAAATGGTCTGTTCACAATGACATGCTAATCTTGCCAACGTTTGAATGCTCACCCCTTTGAAAAGCAGATATTTTTGGCATACCGATCTGCTCCTAAGTGGGAGTTCCTTCCAGGGCAGTCATTAAGTACGGTTCCCATTACTCACCTCTTTGATTACCAATGGATACTATATGACTGACTCAAATTTTTATAGATTTTTACAAGAAGAGTAATACAACAGTGGCCACAACAAGAAAATGAGAGAATCTAAAGTGCCTGAGAATCTTTCTCAATTTTATTTGTAAAATCCTGCCACCTCTCTTGCAGATCTCATAATGATGATGGGGAATGGAAGGAAGTTCCTTACATGGCAGAAGTGGCAGTGGCAGGCCTTGTCCAAGAGGCAGGACTTGTGGGATGTTGCATTATCATCTGTCCTTGAGATCTTGTAATCTTAGGAAAGGATCTTAAGTTTCTTCTGATAGTCTCAGGAAAGGAAACTATCCTTAAGCTGTCCCTGCTTCTAAGGAAATGCATAAAAAACTGACATGAATCAGTGCCTTTATTATCAATTTATGCCATATCAAAGGAGGTGATTCTGCTCTTGTGAGATCCCACCTGGAGTGCTGCACACAGTTCCGATGTCCCCAGCATAAGAAGGACATGGAATTGTTGGAACAAATCCAAAGGAGGGCCACAAGGTTGATAAGAGGACCAGAATAGGTCCACCTCAAACACAGGCTGAAAAATTGGGGCTGTTAAGCCTGGAGAAGAGAAAGTTCCATGCAGACCTCATGGCAACCTCCCAGTATCTGAAGGGGACCTACAGGGAAGCTGGAGAGGGACTTTTCATCAGGAACTGTACTTCCTTGTAGGACAAGGAATAATGGATACAAATTGAAAGATGGGAAATTTGAAGTAGATATAGGAAGAAATTTTTAGTGTGAGGGTGGTGAGACACTGGAACAGGTTGCCCAGGGAGGTTGTGGATGCCCCAGCCACAGCAGTGTTCAAAGCCAGGTTGAATAAGGCCTGGTGTAGGGGAAAGTGTCCCTGCCCATGGCAGGGGAGATTGGGACCAGATGATCTTTAAGGTCCACTGCAACCTGTTAGCATTCCATGGTTCTATGGTAATTTAAATATACTTGTCTATAGCCATATGTTTGCATAACGATGAATTTTTTTTTCAGTCCAGATTTAACAGATAGTTTTGTTGAGCAAATTTAGATCACATCTATATGTGTGGTGTTATTTTCTTTAGGTTGAAGTTCTACATGATTTTGAGGCAGCTAACAGTGATGAGCTTAATTTAAAACGAGGAGATATTGTGCTAGTGATTCCTTCTGAGACCACAGCTGATCAGGTAAAAACGTGGTTCTGGCTTTTGTTGATGTTTTTCTTTGTCTAAACTTTTTTTCTTACTGATAGTTAATGGGAATGTGTATTCAAAATTATGTTACTGTAAGAAAACACAAAGATTTTACTTATGCCTTTGTATGCGGTTTCATTTGAGACTAAATAGCACAGTTGACTATACCTGAAGTCACAGATACATGTTATTAGCAGGATCTGACCTCTGTATATTTTTAGGGGTTTTTTTTTTTGCTATGTTGTAGTGGATTTTATACTGACACACAGATACACAAAGATTTCATGAAGAGGATGACCTACAAACTCTGTTACATTGTTCTATATCATCTTGTCAACACTTCAGTAGAATTAATTACATGCTCTCTAAATGTTCAGAGTTTTTATGTGTGATTTGTAGAAATAATGTAAATTCACCCACAGAGAGCACTGAGAATGCACCCAAATTGTGGTGTCCTGTAGCATAAAGGTCTAGAGATGCTGCTCTGTGTTAGGTGTCTCTGATTAAGATAATTTTGCCCCTTGGAAGCCTGAACCTGAATTAAACAGCAGTTTAATTTCATTTAAGGCACATAACTTTGTTCCAACATTGCATTTCAGGTGAATTTTTAAACAATTGTATTCTATATTTTAAACTGAATTGCAGTGAAGTATGTTGATTTTGGCTGTTGCTTTAGAAGAGAAGACTGTACTGTGCACTATTAGCACCAGCCACCCCATGGGCACATGTTAGTGCCTGTAGTGTTGGTAAGAAGTCTCCCAGTTGCTTTGGGGGTTGAGAAGTGGGGGACTGGATCCTGCCTGATCAGGTAGCCAAGAGTTCTGCTCTGAATGAAGAATATCTCTTAAAATAGGCCTAAATACTAACCTCCTAGGCACATATGAGTCCTGAGAGCTGTCTGAAATTGTTTTGCAAATTGATCCTTTTCAAAGACAGGTATTTATCAGTCCTCTCAGCTGTGCTTTCTTTTAATTCAAGGTACAAATACTTGGCTCTTGAGAGTGGGGCTTTTTTACTTATATCAGAACAAAATATTTATACTACAGCAGGTACATAGCTCTTTTTATTGAAATAAAATCTATTATCCCTACTCAAATTACACTGTCTTACCTCATGGGCAGTTCAGCTGGTTTAGTTGTCAATCTTTGCAGATTCTAAGGGTAGCAAAATATGCTCTCTGACTTTAGTCTGGTTTTGCTAAGATATTGGATATTAAATACATTATAATGCTTGGTGAAGTGTAATCCTTCTGGTGTGCATTGAAATTCCCATTAGCATTAATTGAAGTAAATTGTGTGCAGTGATGGAGAAAATAAACTTTATGTATTCATGTTTCTGGAGCCATTCTTTTAATGTATTTATTGGGCATTACATATTTCCCCTTCATGTTTAACATCACCATAAAGCTCAATACCTTCATCTTTTGCCAGGTACTTTGTTGATTTCTGTAGAGACTTATCTTTGTTATTCTTTATTCTCCTTCAAAACTGACCTGTATAAAGCTGTAATTCCAATACACCTGGTAACATCAACCTCCATTTGAAGCAAACCAGTCCCCCAAGTGGCTTTTTCCGTTAGACTTGTGTTGAAGCTATTATCCAGTAAAACTGTGTATTCCTTTCCACAGTCTATGCTGCCTGTGCTAAACAGCTGCAGTTCCTCTATCTCTTAGATATTCCACATGCTTCAAAAACGTCCCCACTTAAACGTACCCAGCCAATGTCGCAGATAAGCTGGATCTGCTTTAATGATCTGATTATCTGGGGGCAGGCAGCCCCCACCAGCACATGCAGTCACCCCACACACATGACTTGATGGTGTATGTGATGATCTGTTCAAGCTATTCTATCTCCATGAGTACTGTCTGTGCAATAATAAAATGGCAACATCAGAAGTTTTGTTTGCCATGGCTTTACTCCAGTTCCTTTTCTTTAAAGGAAAAAGATACAGAGTTTCTTAGCGAGATGAGAGTAGATTGGTCATTTTTAAAGATACCAAAATTATTTTATTCCAGGTAGAATTTATCATACTAAGAGAACCTGGTACTTTCCAATAAGAAATCTTACTTTTGTTTACTTGGACTGCTGATGATTTGTTGATAATATTATGTTTGTCAAGTCCTGGTTCGTTTTCCAGGAGTTTTTTGAAAAATAATTACATCTTTTCTAGAGATAGTAACTCCTGAGACTGTTCTTTCTTCTGACTGTTGACACATGAATGAGAAAAAAAAAAGTCAGGGGAAAAAATTAGGATTCAGAGCTATTCTTCCCCCATGTAGAATATTAAGTTCAGCCAGGAGTTAGATGGGCTAAAGGCTGAACCATATGCTTGCAGTCACTTGGTCTCACAAAATTGTGGTCTGGCAGAACAGAGAAAATGGTCTATGCAAAATTAGAGGCTGTTTTTTAACCAAAACACCAAATCTTTTAGCTGTGTTATTCTGAAACATCTTCAGGTCTGAAGCTCATAGTGAGGAATGGGGGGAGACCTGAAATTTAAGAGACTTTGTCTTTTTCTTTGCAGGAGGCTGGCTGGTTGACTGGCATTAAGGAATCCGAGTGGCTTCAGTACAGAGATGTAAATAGTTATAAAGGACTTTTCCCAGAGAACTTCACACGCCATCTGGAGTAGTTCTCCCAGGCAGACAAATGTAGTATGAAGCTCAGACAGTAGGTTTTTAACCTCTTTGAAACACAGGAGCCCATCTTTTTGTGGTTTAAGCTGTTAATGGTTTACAGACTGGTGCCAGACAAAGCTAGTTGAAACATATCAAATGAGCATGAATGCAAACAGTTAAGCTGTAATTGCTGAAGCAGTACATGGGAAAAAAAATCAGATAAAAATGAAATGTCCTTATTTGTTCACGAGTATGTGGAGACAGGTTTGTTTGTGCTTCGTCAGAGCTATGGTGATCCTGTATTTGATCCTTTCCCATGAAATCTGAAATTAGCTTCCTCAATACCAAAACCTTAACTTCTCTGCACTAAGTGTATTGTATTCTGTTGCACTGCAGAAGATTTAATTAATTATCCTGTAGTTATGAGGTCAAACTATTATAAGTTTCATGTGTTTAAAAGGTAATTAACTACTGCAACGTTTTTCAGTGTTATTTTTGGACATGCATAATATATATACACAAGAACTTACATGTGTATATATAAGTGCATATGGCTATATATGCATTTTCACGACTTCATTGTAGTTCTTTGGCTGTGTAGTATCATCCAGTACATGCATTGCTCTTTCACTGTCTGGCATTACAGGAAACAGTTTTGTTCAAAGCAAAACTAGCTGCTCCATTGCCAAAACATGATACAATATCTGTGTTTGTAATGTGAAATTTTCATTCTAAGATGATGAATAACATCATGTTCAAAGCCGCTAACCTTTGAGAAGGCATGGCTCCGTCTCCTCTTCCAGCTGCAGTAGTTACAATGAGATAACCTGGAGGGAGGAGTTGTTATAATGCTAATATATACTTTTTTATTTAATTGGCTGAATACATTTTCAAAAAGAAGCAGAACTAATCTCTGAGAATAAATGAACACAATATATTTTCACTATGTGTATTTATGCAGCATACCTTCACAGAACCTTTTAAAGTAAGATATATAATGTATCCTGTATCAAAAAGTCATCTGTAACTTATGTTTTCCAGTGCTGTGTCATTAAAAATAAACCTTTGGTCCAAAGAAGCTGTTTCTTCTGTGGTGCTTTTGAAGTTTTGTAAGAAGTCCATATAATTTATACATTGTATTCTATAATCTAATCTTAATTTAATACCTCTTTCTCCAAAGGAATACAGCATAACAGGTACAACATCTAAATTCTTTCTCTCAACCCTAGTTGTGGGTAGAGTTCCAAAAGGTCTGAAACCCAGCTCAGCATGTCTCTCTGCTGCTCTTCCTGTTCCCGACTGACCACCAGCTAATATCTGTCCATTGAGGAAGGGAGTTTGTCTGTATTGAGCCATCATTTAGCTGAAGATTTCTATCTCTTAGTAATTTTTCGCTTGTCCACTTTCTTTTCATGTGGAAAGCAAGTTCTCCACAAATCTGCTCCATTGTGTTTGCTGAGGCATGGAAGCTGCAAATATTTAAGAACATCTGTATTTTCCAAAGAATTCAATTATTTTTCATTTATACGCTGGTCATCTTGTATGCAAACAATATCTATTTCCACTCAATTTCTAATTAGCTAGATCTCAGTTGGAGAAATAGGGGGTTTGTGCCTCTTGAAGAAGAGTTGATTTTTTCTCTGATTTTCAGGATCTCTCTCAGTAGGTTTTAAAGTCCAGTGATAGCTGTGTTTTGTGAAGAAGCTGGATGGCTCAGTTGTGACAGCTGGGATTTTGGATTTGAAATATCCATTGAGTAAGGAGGTTACAGGAAAGCACTCTAGTTTTCTGTTCATTCCTTCAGCAGATTTGATCTAAGGCCAAGAGTCTCTCCAAGGACAAAACTTGCTTTTGGTCTTGTTACAATAAATTCCAGACTCCAGCACACCATTTTGAGGTGGTCATAATGACCTATTACACTTGGTTTACAGTGATACTCATGATATCCTCCAGGCCGGTTTCTTGCTTAGCTGCATCTCAGCACTTGCATTTCAGTAATGGCTGCTCTACATATCACTGGAAAAGCCCAGCACTGGACAATGGAACTTCAGTTTCTCTGTGGACACTGTGTCATCACCTCTTTGAAAGGGACCTACTATCAAGTGAGACCATTATGTGTGACAGTCCTAATCCTATGATATGTCATTATGATCAGCCCAAAGCATTACTATGATCAGCCAAAAGTATTCTTTTACTAGGTGTGCATTGCATGCAGTTACTCTTATAAGGGGCCCTCTTGGTTTTAGAAGTACTGACATCAAAGTCAAACACCCTTGGTCTTCTAATCTCCTTGGTACAGCACAATGTACCAGATTCACAGAGGGTTTTCAAGTACACTTAAGATTATACATAGATAGGAAAGGTCTCTGGTCTACAACAAAGAGCTTTCATGGTACTGTCATTATTTGTTGGCAACAAGATGTGCTGGTAATGTTCCAAAAGCCATGGTATTGCTCATGATTTGGTATTTAAATGCTGCAGGTTACTGTGTATATGGCATACCATTCTGACATTGAGTATGTCTTCACATCTCAGACACACAACCCAGAGCCACAAGTGTCTGCAAGAAAGGATGAGGAAAATTTTTGTCTTTAAAATTCTTCGCAAAATTCCCTATACATGATGATACTCTCTTATGTCTGCAGCTCATGAGGTGAGTCCTGTACAGTAAGTATATTTCTCTGTGATCTATAAAACTTTATTCTAGGGCAAGCAAGGGAAATACTTTCCAGTATGTACTGCTGTTACATACACGATACACTTGTGTTACATTGCATTAACTTGGGTTACACTCTGCCTGAAATGATATCAGCCCAAAATTATTTCTCCCTTTACTTGGATTTTTTTGATTTGCAAAACAGTGTTGCCCTTGGCAAATTACTGAATTTTGTGCTTTCAGAGTGATTGTAAAACTCAGTGTATCTTGGTTTCTCTAACGGCTTATTTATGCCTGAGAGAGCATACACTTGTAACCTTTTTGAGCAGGTTTAATTTATAAGTCTACATAAAATAAACTCTTGAAAAATTTAGGGATCCAATCTCTTGATCCTACAGACTGATTATTCATGGCGTGGTCTTGAAAGAAAGACAAAGTAATGAAGATAGAAAAACATGTTGTGTGAGTGAACAAATAAATTGTGTATTTGCAGCTCATCTATCAGGTTTAGAACCTTTCATGAATAATGAAAACTGTGTAAGCTGAACAACATTTCTGTCCATTCTCTCCTTCTCTCCCTATCTTGTTTCCTTCCACTAGGCATCTGTCCCTGCCACAGAAGGAGGGGAGGATGAAGGGTACAGTCCTGCTCAGATAGCATGGCATTCACTTCCAGGATGCTCTGATTACTGATGCCCTAATGTCAGAAAGATGTTAAATAAATCAAAGTCTCATTAAGCTCATTCTTAACAAAAATTTTGTAGTGTCTTGCTGTCACAGGGAAAAGGGCATCAAAAGAAAGCCGCTGTGATGGGTAGTTTAGATGGATGGGGTTTGAAGGGACAGCCATTGGCTGAAGGACACTTTACAAGGCTGTCCCTTATGCTAAGTGCAGGCAAAGCATCCGCAAGTAGCAGGCATAAGTAGCACAGTAGCCTCAAAAACACCACAGTTTGCTGCTTGAAGTACAAAATCATATTTTATTGTTAGTTTTTGAAGGAGATTTGAAAGATCTATTCCCAGCTGCAATGTCACTTGAGTGAATCTACCACCCTCCTCACTATTCTTTGACTTTTAACGCTTTTGTCTCAACAGTCTTCATCCATGTGATTTCAGCTTTGATGCTTTGTGCACCATATTTCTGCCAGCATCTCAACTATATCTTTCCCTCTTTTCACTCTGGCCTGTTTAATCAGCACATGAACACTGTATAAGGAAAAATGCAGCACTTTCCAAATGGTTTCTCTTGTAACCGACAGGAAGACCTCTTAATTAGCATTAATTTGCAAAAGCTGAAATTATCCATAAGAAGGTTGTGCTGCATATTCAGATGCTTAATAGCAGTTAAAGGAAACTTTAGTGAAAGAAAATACCCAGACAGTAGTAGAAGTACCACTCTGTGTGTGTGCAGGCATTCCATCCAGCCAGAGGCACTAAATGCAATGCAGGTAACAACAAAGTATTGTGCAGCCACCAAAACTTGAGTCTTCAGGAGCCAGTGGTACTCACATCTGCTGAGGACAGGCAACAAATGCAAAGTCCTCTATGTCCTCAGCCTGGTTTCAGAGGAGAAAGGAGGCTGGGGTTTCTTTTGGTGCTATCAGAGCATAGGCTTTGGTGTGAACCAGATAAACCTCTGGTCACTAATAGTGCCTTTATATTTGCCTAGACAGACTGCTTGAGGTACAAGGTATAATTGGACAAAGAATATCAAAGCACTGGAAAGGTAAGTAGTTATATACTTAAATTATTAGGTTTCCAAGGTACATGCTGCAAAGGCAAAGATTAAGATAGTCCAGATTTGCAAACTTAATGTATAAGAAAGTCAACATCTCTGTATTAAAGTTTTTTAAATTATACATATCGAGCTGCAATGGAAGGAGGGATCTGGCTATATGTCAGTGAATGAGTAAAGAAAAAAAGCATGTAATTTTGAAGAATTAACTGTGCAGGTTAACACATAATTGCCAAATGATAAGGTGTACAGGGGTTGCATGTCCTGGTTTTTGGTAGCACGTTCTACAAGTTTCTGTGACAAGCTGCTGGAAGCTTCCTTCATGTTCAGCAGAGCCAGTCCCTGCTTGCTCCAAAGGGGGACATGCCACTGGTCAAGACTGGCCCAGTTGGAAATGGAGGTAATGACTCTGTAATAACAGATTCAAGATGAAAGGAGAAAAGTTATTGCACAGTTGTAATTGTGGCCAGAGAAGAGTGGAGTAACAATATGGGAGAGGAAAAACTCTGCAGACACCCAGGTCCGTGGAGAAGGAGGGGGAGGAGGTGCTCCAGGCACCAAAACTGGGATTCCACTGCATACTCTGGTGCAGACCATGGTGAAGCAGCTGTGCCCTTGCAGCCCATGGAGGACCAAGGGGATGCAGAGATTCACCTACAGCCCATGGGGCAGCCCTTGCCAGAGCAGGTGGATGCCTCAGAGGAGGTTGTGACCCCGTAGGAGGCCCATGGAGAGAGAAGCCCACTCTGGACTAGCCTGTCCTTGAAGAACTGCACCCCGTGGAAGAGTGACCCATGCTGCAGCAGTTTGGCGAGGACTGTTGCCTGTGGGATGGGCTCACATTGCAGCACAGGGAGCTGCTGCCCATGAGATGGACTCATGCTGGAGAAGTCCTTGGAGAACTGTCTCCTGTGGGAGGGATCCCACAGTGGAGCAGGGGAAGGACTCCTCTCCCAGAGCAGCAGATGAAACCACAGGTGATGAACTGACCATAAACCCACATTCCCTGTCTCCCTGCCCCACTGGGGAAGGAGGTAGAGCTGGGAAGGAGAGGAGTGTGGGAGGAAGGTATTTTTAAGGTTCTGTTTAACTTCTCATTATCTTGCTCTGATTTTCTTTAGTAATAAATTTAATTAAAATCTCTATGCTGAGCCTGTTTCATGCATGGCCATATTTAGTGAGTGATCTCTCCCAATTGTTATCTCAAGCCATGAGATAAATTTGATAAACTTTGTTAACTTTTTCTTTTAAATTTTCTCTCCCCTGTTCAGTTTGTGGAGGGGAATAAGAGAACATCTTTGGGGGGTGCCTGGCATCCAGCCAGCCTCCACTACACAAGGTCATGCAAAATTAATTCTCTGAGTGGGTAAAATCTGACAGTCCTGTCATGGTTCTGTAACTCCCAAGGTGTCATAGAGATATATACAAAAGTGGAAGTTGTCCATAATCCTTGGCAGAAATTCAGAACCCTGCATTTTAAGTCTGTAAGATGTTTCAGGTGAGAGGCTGTGCAAATGCTGAGGACCTTTGCATATCTCCCAGCCCAAGAAAGAATATTACACTACTGTCTACCTAAGAAGAACTCATGCAAATTTAAAAGACAGTTGTTAAACAGTTTTGCTTAAAAATCTCAGAGTAGGAACTTTTGGCATCCATCCATGCCTATGGTTTACACAGCTGCTCACAAATGGCTTCTGAGAGTTTTAGTCCTTTATACCCAGCAGAGGGTGGTAGATGCTAGAATTTGCATTTGCCAAATTAACTGTCATTTGGCTCAATCTTCAGCTAGGAGTTTTTTCCATTAATATCTCCCATTATCTGAAGTTGGCTAATGTCTGCAGCCACACACAGGAAATTCAGTGTCACACCAGAACAAAAATCAGTTCCATGCATGCTAACCAGCTACTTCAATCTGCAGGCACACAAAGACAGAAAACTGCTTTATCAAGCTGCAGTTCAAGTCACTAGAGCAAGGTATCCACGTATCTCATGCATGTTAAAACATGTTGCATACCAAACATGGTAAATCTGCACCAAATAATAAGTTATTCAGCTGGTTCAATTCAAAGTGACAATGTTGGTTTAAGAGGAAAAATCCTCTTATATGCTAATTCTGCTTAAAATAATTTTATAGTCTACCTGTGGTTAAGGAAATAGCAAAATTATTAATTGCAGGAAAATATTTTAAAACCATCAAGAAAAGTTTTCTTTCAGGATTATATAACATGTCCTGCCATTGCAAAAGGTCCTAGGAATATTTAAAATACGCTTAAGTGCCCAAGGGCTGCACTGCTCTGCATTATATACAAAGGATGGAAAGACCAAGAGAGGGCATAAAAGCCAGAAGAGACCTCTCAAAAATATCCTTAGGGGCTGCCCCCATGCTGAAGCCGCAGTGCTGCTGTCCTGACAGCCATCCCAGCCAGCCTGGCCCCTCCAAGCTAAGAAAAGCAGTGATGCTGAGACTGGTAGGAAGACGGAATTCTAAAATCATATTTCCAGATGGCTTCCCTTAAGGTTGTGAGGCCTGGCAGCGGCTCCCTTTGCTCTGCATCCGCCCTGGAAAGATTGGTAGACAGTGGGCAGCAAGTTTTATCAGCACAGGAAAGAATGGACTGATGAAGGAACTTGGTTTTCATTGTTAAACACTCTGGGAAGAGCTTAGCAGGTTTAGTTTACAACTTCATACTTTTTTTTTACAGATTTGAAACTCTCCCTAAGAAAATGGTAGGGGAATGAGTTTGAAGTTTAATCTAATTATGTTTTCATCATGAATGATCAGATGAAAACAACACCTACTTTACATCTTTTCTTCATCTATTCAAAGATTTTACTCTTCAGAAATTACCTTCTTTTGTGCAAACCCTCACACCCTGTGAAACTACTGAAAGATTTATTTGTGTGGTCAGTTGCATTGAGTCCATTACCAAATGGTCACAACATGCCATGAATCTGGAGGTAGATGTAGGGAGTGACATCTTAGCAAGTGCTGTGATAGCTTCTCATTAATATGACAGATTTTCAAACTGAGTTATTTCCTTTCATCCAGTTTGAATGCTTGAAGACAGCAGAGGTTTATGCTCACTTTGAAGAGGATAGAATTAAATATATTTGCTTTCAGTGCTGATAGAGAAGCTGGCAGTGATGTTATAGTCATGATTGCTCAAGGCTGTTAATGCACCCAGGTTAACACAGGATGCCACTGTCTTTCCCTGTAACTATGAATGCGACTAGAGAGATGTACATGTGCTTTTGGTATACCTTTACATATGCTTTAAGGTGTCATAATATTTTTCCTACATCAAAGTGATTAAGTAGTGCCTACACTGATCAGATATTTTGCTTTAGTCCTGCTCTCCTATTGATTTTATCATTCAATGAAAATAGGGTTTTCCTTATGTTCAGTCTGACCCTTTCTCATTAGCCTACTAGATACAATCTCATTAGTAGTACTCCAGGCAGGCACCACACTGCTCTCCAAACAAAACAGAGGACCAACCATCTTAAATAAAATCTCCCACATCATAAAAGGAACATTTACCAGGAAATTAGTTGAGTTATTGTGATTGCTGTCATGGTTGTGTCTGTCTATGAGTGACCCATTGCTGTGTTTGGTGCTTTGGAAGTAACCTTTGTGAAACCATACCTACCTCTGGGGAGTTATGCTCCCAGTCAATAAGCAAAACAGATGAAGATTAGGAAAAGGGTGAAGAATTACTCTTTTTTTCAGGTGTGGATCTTCAACACAGAGAATTTTCTGGCTGGGCATCATCAAGCCTAGCAGACCTCACTGCAGCCTTCTCCACCACTGCAAATTTGAGATTTTGCAACTGACCTGAGATTTGGCAGAGAAGGAGAAGGGGCTAAGGTCAGGCTCCAGCAGCACTCTTTCACCTGGCTGTTCATGGGAATGCTTGTGCCAGCAGGGAGGAAACAGCCAGATCATGAGGCCCTTCCTCAGGAGGAGGGAGATGTCTGGAGAAACATCTCTATTCAATACATGTTTGGACCAGATCTACATAGCATGTATGACCCTCCTCCACCATTGATTTACTGTAAAATTGTAAAAAAACCCTTGACTTGTCAAAACTGTACCACTGCTCACTAAAACACAACTGATGTCTTCACTGATTATGTCCCAGACCTTGGGTGGTGCAGGACTTTTATTGGGGTGGGTTGAAGGAATGCCACTTACTGTGTTATGCTTTATATGATAAGATGGGAGGAGTATGAGCCACCTGGAGCTGTGTTCTCCCTGAGAAGCAGTATGCACAGGAATAAATGCAATTGTATTGTGGAAAAAGGGAAGATCCTGGGCACAAAGTATTTCTCCCAGGATATAAGGACGTTGTTCCTATTTTTATTTATGATCTCCTACTCAAGTCCTGCTACACTGGACACCTCACCTCTGTTATGTCATCACACAATAGCAGACTAAGCTGCAAGCATGTTAGCTATGTTAAGTATGTTAGAAAATGCCGAGGCTAGATGTCTTAACACATACATGTCTGAGCACTCACAATCTTAGGCAGCACAACAAGAAAAGGCCAGAGGACAGGGAGGAGGAGATGCTCATACAAAGGTACATGTAGCCAGTTTGAGTTTAGGAAACCAGGCTGGATGCCAGGAGAATAAAGCACATCTCTGCCCAGTAAGACTGGGGTGGGTGCTCCCCAGCTCTCAAAACCTTGTCCCTCAGTCACTTGTCTGTTGTTATCCAGAGGAGTATTGAGGGGGCTCAGAAATAGCCATACCCTGGCGCAGAGAGGCAAAGCAGAGAAAGAAGCAGGTGCATGACAGGCAAAACAACAGCATAGTGACTTGTTCTGGTTAGACTCTTCCAGGCACAGGCAGCACTTGTGAATGACATCACCAAATTTTCACATCAACACATGCCTCTCTGTCTTTTTTTTAACAGGAAATTAAACTAACATGATTAAAAAATCACTTTTCATCAATTCATTTGCTTTTTTTGAAGGGTCAAGGTATATATCTGGGGTTTTTTTTGTCTCATCAGAGTTCAACCCAGAGATGCTGATCCCAGCATCTCTGAACTTCCTTTTCTGAGGAGCCACAGCAGAACTAGGTAAAATTACAGCTTCTTTAACACCTCTTAATCTTGTCTCTGGCCTTGTTAGTATATGGTATTTATTAGCTATTCTTAAGGGTGTCAGAATATATTTCCTCTTGGGTTTATATCAAACTTCCATTGTCACCCAGCCTCATACATTTTAGTATCCACAATGTCCTATTACACAAGTCCCAAGTTGAAATTACACTTGGCAGATAACTTCTGCACAAATACCTTGATTACCCTGTGTGATGGCTGAGAAATGTGTGCTTTATAAGCCAAAAGGTGGAGAGAAGTTTTTACATTTCTCTTCCTCCTCCTATTGTGTAGCACTCTCTATCTTTACCAGCAGGAGCACAGAGTAAAGGTCAGACTCTTCCTCATGGATGAGGTTCCTGTTATCTGAGGATGCCTCCTTGAAGCCAGCAATAGGGATTTCCTAATGCAGCCTCATCACTGCTGCATTCCCTCTGCTCTCCCTCCAGGTGTGTTCTGGGCCCTTCACCTGTTCTGGAGCCAGCCTCCATCACACAGCCCAGTCAAGTTTATCTGCAAAGTAATTGGTGATCACAGTCCACTGGTACCATATGTCACCTGGGATCCCCTCTACATACACAGTTTGGTCTTTATCACCCTCTCTGGGTCTGATATTAATTGGAATCACAGATTTCCTCCAAAAGAAGCATCTACCCACACAGATGCCTGCATGCTGCTGGGCAACCAACTCAGCAAGTGTTATTACTCACTGCATGGTGTGGGACTGCACCCACAACCATTCCCTCAACCTCTGTCATTTACTGCAGCTGTAATGTGTTTGCAGAAGAATCATCACAAAATGACATTAACTTTTTGCATGGAGACATGGCAGCTGCTTTGTCTAGACATGGGAAAACAGCAGCCAAAAATGTCAGGAAGTGCTTGATAGGGAACTGGAGACATCCAAGGTGGGGAAAAGGAGGAAGGGAGAAGAGCAATCTTAAATGACTGAGGAAAGAGGGAATTTTAGATGAAATTGCTGATTTTACATGTCCCATGGCAGCTTCCAAGTTTTACCCCAGGATAAGCAACTTTACAGATGCAAATCCCAGAGAAATGGAAAAAGAAATTGATGTCCAGGTGTGAATTAGAAAGGGCAGAGTAAATGCTGGGAAATCCTTATGAGAGAAACCCACTCCTAACTGAGAGTCTTTCCCAAACTCTCTTCAGTTGAAGAACTGGACAGGAAGGGACTGCACACCTGTGATTTCCAAGGGGCCACATAGCACTGTCTGCTGCAGCCTCCTATTACTGCTGCAAAACAATTCCATAAAAGTGCAGTCTTTCCAACAGTTAATGAGGGGTATCTTACAAAGTATCCTACTTTGCAGGATGCTGTCTGTCTCTCCCTAGGTTGTTGGCTCCTCTCTCTGAGGCTGTTGACTGACGTAAGACACACAATTAATAAGGGAGAAGCTGCTAAACTGTGATATATTTATCAGATAAAAGCCAAGTACAAACAAGACCTATTCACAGAAATATGGAACTTAAATATACACTCTTTGCAGGCACATAAGAAGCCCCTTGGACTTTGAATAACTCAAATAAACTCAGATAAATTTGGGATCTGAATTAGAAAGTGTGGAAGTGTGGGAATTACTTCATTTTGCTGGGAAAATTGTATCTTGTGTAAGCGATTAGTTTCTACTTTAAAAACAAAGAACTCCAATAGCAACAGTGTAACAGTAAATTGTCATTTTACATTTTTTCAGATGACCTGGATGAGGAAGCAGTGGGAATATGAGATAGCCATGTAAGACAGCTGTTCATTAGCAGGTTTTCAGATCACAGTATCAACCTCTTTGTTAAAAGAGGTTCTGGTTTGTTTAATTAATGCTGATATGAAAATACTTAGGCCCATGTGCTTCATTTGGCTTTGGAAGGGCCAATCACCTGTTGAATAATTTTAATCACTATTTTTATTAAAAGCTCTAGTGGTCTGCAACAATAAACTACACTAGATGCATAGAAAGCATTTGCTAAAAAGGGCCCTCTTGCTGGTTTCAGAACATAAGAACACGGAAATGAGTGTATTACTGCTGATGACATGTCAAGTTTATACTACAAAATATCTCCATTTAAGGTAGAGAGCTACACTCACATTTCAGCCTGCTAAAATCTGTAAGGGTGCCAAGAGCATGGGAAAAGCCTGACTATGAAGACCATGGCTTTGATAGGCAGAGAGAAATCCCACCTACTGAGTTATATGAAAACCAGCAGCTGTAGGGCCAGGTAATGGAAGATTATTGCTGGTCAGGCATACTTTTTATGTACATTTATGATTTTTTAATTTTTGGGGTAATCAGTAAAAGTTTGAAAACACTGGGACTTTTTTGCTGTATTGGATAACTCCAAACAGTGACTGTAGGAAGAGGGATTTCTGGTAGAAGCTATATTACAGGATCCTATGAGATGTTCAATGTTCAAAATAAATAGGACAAATTGTTAAAAGAAGCATTTTGGAGGTATCATTATGAGATGAAAAATCCTCCTACAGAACCTTGGTCTGTAAGAGAAGTAAGAAATTAAGCTGATCTCTGTCTAGTACCTTATCTGGCAAATACATCTTGGAGAACAAGGCTCACAGTACTACAAGCAAAGGAGAAAAAAAAAAAAGGTGACTCTACTCATCATCCAAATTCCTTGTGGAAATAAAAAAGAAGGAAAAAATAATTTTTTCTCAGTAGTGAGCTCTCTTCTTACAAGGGTGGGTTTTGGAGATGAATGGTTTTTTGGGTTTGGGGCAGGGGGAGAGGTTGTCTGTTTGGTTTATTTCCCTTCTGTTTGAGAGTTAACAGGAAATGGCTCATGCATCATTATTTAACTTGTAGCTGGCACAGCCTCATTGGATGGTTTTCTGCCACTGAGATCTGGTTCACCCGCTCCTGAGGCTGACCCTGACCCTGTGCCCTGTGTAAGGAAGCCCTAAGAAGAGCAGTGATGATGTGGTTGCTAAGCACTTTCTTCCTGACCACTGTTTTTTCTTGTATGTGCCCTGCTCATTCTGCTGCGTGCACATCCACCAGTGGAAAAGTGGAAAATGCTAACTTAGCTTCTCTATTTTTTCTCTTTCATAGCCACAGGTGGCTCTGTACAGGACTTGCAGCAAACCCCTATATCCATCACCAAGCCAGAAGGCAAAACAGTGTTAATCAACTGCCACGTGTCCAGTCCTGATTTTAGCAAAGTTTTTATTCACTGGTACCAAAAGAAGGCTGATGCAGTTCCCAAGCGTGTTGCCTACATGTCCTCCAAGTTTTTCCTTGAAAACCAGTCTGATGAGGGGAAGTTTACTGTTGAGAAGGATCCCAGCAAATCTGTCTTCATCCTGACAGTGATCAAAGTAACGCCACAAGACTCTGCCACCTACTACTGTGCCAGTTGGGATGCACAGCAGTAGAAAGCCACAGGGGACCTGCACAAAGACATGCCCTGCTTTCCAGATAAGAACCTCAAGTGTTTGACAACACGCAGGAACACTGCCACCCAACTCTTCCCAAAAGCTTTGAATCAGATTGCACAGACAGCCAGATACAAAAGATGCTGCTGAGCAGATGCACACTACAGCCAGTACCAGCAGACCTGTTATTTCACTTTGCCAACAAAAGGCATTTTTGGGGTCAGGAAGGATTGTCTCTGAGTGGGTTTATAAGAAGACAGGTTTGGCTAAAAGCAGGGTCCTGCTAAAAGCAGGAAAAATCTTTCTATTCCCACTATCCTTCAAACTACATCTTTGGAATAAAACCCCAGTTCTGTCATTTGTGTGGCAGAATAGAAGGTTATAAGGGAAAATAAACTTGAAGCACTAGTCAAGACTGAAGATGCAATATACCCATTTTATACTTCTCTGTCACTTGAGAATCTGGTTTTATTTTCTCTTTGTTTTCTGCTTGGAGTTGATCAAATTTTCATTTAGGTTAAAACACAAGTCTCTTAATTGACTTCAGTGGGGCTTCTCAACCAGCATAGCAAGCACTGCAGCTATAGAGCAGATGTTTTTATTTTTGCAAACAGAAGGACATTCCTTTGAGTTATTTCAGCTCTTTCTGTTTATGGACAAACGACATAGAGATAAAGTCACAGGACCATCATGTTCCTATCCCAAAGGACTCAGTACTGCCAGTCTCCAGTATGGGGTCTCCAGAGCACACTGAGCACTGGGGCACCAGTTGCATTTCACAGGAGATTGAAAGATCAGATTCCTGGCCCAACTGTAGGATAACAGTTGCTGGATCTGTGCGAAAATTCTTGGGGAAAAAAAAGTCCTGCCTAACATACGTAAAATGACAACAGGAAAAGGGGAATTGGTTTAGTTTTCTTTCCAAGGGAACAAGAAGTTGCATCTGAAAAATTACTTTGAATTACACAAAATAATTTTTATATTTTGCTTGACCTAATTGTCTTTATTTTAAACTAGGCCTACAGGAGTTGCAAAGCATTTGTGTCTCTTTGCATTGTGATTCTTTCCAGCATTTGAGAAGCCACTCTGAGGTGTAGCATCTCACCTTACCTGTGACAAGAAAGTCACAAACACAACAATCGTGCTTTTGAGCTCCCAAATGCCTGCTGTGTATTCTCCTGGTCTTCAAAATTCAATCTGCGTCATTAGCAGTAATTTCACACCCCTCCAATTAATTTAGCTCCATGATTTGTGTTTTATTATTTTATGTTTTACTGGCAACCAACCTGAGGAAAAGTCCATTTCCTTGACCAAGGAAAAGTCCAGGCATTATTTAGAAGCTTTCAACTAGTCTAAAAGAAGTGGCAAAATTTGCTTCAGACTACAAAATTACTTTGTAGATGAGTTAAGGTAATTGGAAGGGGGAGGGAGGGAGAGAGGGAGAGGTTTGTGCCACTTGTGTAAAGCTATAATCTGACTTAATTCAGCAGGGTTCAATCAGTTTATCTCAAAAAAACACCTGCCAGGACAACCTCTCCAAAGGCCCATGTGAGTCACTTCCTTTCCTCAGCTGCTGCGTTCTGCCCCTGCTGGGAGTGCTGCTAACTTCCTCCTGAGGGCAGACACAAGCAAGAGCCCTCAGGATGCTGCTGCTTCCTCTCCTGGCCCTGGCTGCAGCCTGGTCTCGTATGTTCCCTTTGCCACCGTGGCACACAGCAGTGGAAGGAGGCATCCCATGTTTACGTGTGTGAATGAACAGCAAGCTAAGAGTATTTGCTCTGTTTTCTCTCTTTCTTTCTAGATGGACAAGCACAAGTGCTTCTAGAGCAGAGAGAAGTGTCCATTACCAGAGGGCACAAGACAAGTGCATCCATGGACTGTATAGCTGAGGGTATTCCTGGCTTCCAGTATGCAGCGATACATTGGTACCGACACATACCCACCAAAGCCCCAGAACGGATCCTGTATATCGGAGCTGGTGCAGCTTCTTACGATGACAGTTCCTATAGCAACAAGTATTCTTCTTCAAAGAAAGGTACAAATGTCTGCACTTTGACAATCAATGACATCAACTCCAGTGATGGAGGTACCTACTACTGTGCCTACTGGCATTTCCACAGAACTAGCAGGTGACAGGCAGCCTGTGCAGAAAGCTGCCTGTGCCCTGAGGGGCAGGCTTTCTGTCAAACACAGAGAATCATAACTGCACTTTCCTGCCTCTAAAACACCCCAACATGTTTATGCTGAGTATGTTTACATGAATATCAGACAAGGAGAAAAGCAAAGATGTGCAACAATTTAGGTGGTATAATGCTCTGTGCTTGGGAAAATGAGCACTCCTGTGGGTAATGGTATTACAGCTAAATAATACAATAACACAGGTCATCTCTGAAAAATACAGATACTTTCCCAAATACTGTCTGAGAAAGCAGAAGTGAAGCAATATGGGGAAGGGAGTATAAGATCTAGCCTGGGAGGCTTCAAATACAGTGATGGTGGAGATACAGGTGATACTTGCCAGTAGGAACTCCCATCTCAATGGTTACCATGAAAATTACTTTTGTAGGCAAGGATCTATTACACTGGGAAAAACTTGAGAAGAGTGTTCCAAGAAAGAATTGTGAAGGCCATTTACAAGAAGCTGCAGATTAAACCAAGGAACATACAGGAATGATGGTACAGCACTGCTCAGCCAGACAGCTGTGAGGACAGCTGCAGTCAAATGTCATGTGGCAAGGATATTCACAACCCCCTGTCCATGTGAATTCTTTTTTTATTCTTTCATTGTAGATATATCTGCACTACAGGACCTGATACAAACTCACTTATTTATCACAACAACAACAACAGAAGAATATTAACTTTCTGTATTAACTGTAACATGGGATTTATTTGTGTATAATGCTATTGACAAAGACCTAAAAAATATCTGAGGGATTCTCTCTTTTGGGCCAGAAAATGTGAATTTTTTCTCAGGGAAGAGCATGATGTATGATGGTTGCTGCCCAAGGGACCATTTGCGATAAAGTCTTTGAGGGACACATTTTCAGCCTTTGAAATAAAGGAAAGTACAAGAAAAAGCAAGAGGCAGGAAATGTTTGTTTGATGGAAATGCATGCTTCACTCTAGTTTTGTCACAGCCACTGAGGCCATTCTTGCAATAGAGCCACCAGCTGTATTTTTCCTATTTGTTGCTACAAGCCCATTATCAAGGAAGGCAGTCACTCACACAGAGGTGCAACCACCTTGCTGCTGGCAAGACACTACTGCCAGAGGAGCTCCTTACTTCATGCAACCACCTGAGAGAGTTAAAGGAATGCAAAGATCTTCAAAAGAAATCTGTCATGGCTAGTCAGTGCAATCAAATGTTTACACGGCATTTTATGTATCTGTAGTTCTTGATGCATAGTGAAATTAACAGCTGCCTTTTTTTCCTAAGATAGATAGATAGATAGATAAACATAATTAAATATACCTTGGCCTGTTCTTATGCAGCTGGAGGTGCAAAGCTAACCAAGATTCTTCCCCTCAGAAGAGGAGGAGAGACACAGTCCATCAACCAATCTGAGGCAGGCGAAACTTTTTCTGCCCCTCCACCTCTTTCTTCACCAAACCCCCCCTTTTATACTATAAATTTTTGGCCCTTTCCAATGAGATGGAACCATCACATGCTGTAGATGGGATTTGGTAACTTTGGTCATGCATGTATTACATGTCTCATGTTCTTCCTCATTTGCATTCCAAGGGGCATGAAAGTTAAATATGTCAATTTGAGTGTCACTTACTCTTGGTCAGAACACAAGAGATAAAAGAAACACTTTGGCCTCCCCTCCAATGTCTGAGGCAGCCTTTGCTGTCTGACCTTTTCCAGAGAGTTTTGTGTGCCTTTCCTCCTCATCAGACCCAATTTACAGCAAGGTGAAGGGAGAGTGAGGACAAGGGGTGGTACACAGGTGCAGCTGCTGCTCTGTGCCTTGCTGGAGCAACACGCAGCTGTGAGACCTTCACTTTGCCCCAGGCATCCTTTGGCTGTGAGACCTTGCTTGAGCCAGGTCTAGGAGCAGCACAGAGCTTATGTTATCCTCAACTAGCCTCATAAATTCCACACTGACTTAGAGCAGCACTGAACAACTCCACCATTTGCCACACTGCTGCAGGCAGATGCCCTCAAGTGGGAAGTAGCCTGACCTGTCAAGGTCCCTCTGAAGGGCTGCACAGACCTCTGGGCTATCAGCCACTCCTCCCAGCTTCGTGCTGTCAGTGAAAACTGAGGAGGCATCTGCCCCTTCCCCCAAGTCGCTGATGAACAAGTTAAACAATGCTGGGCCCAGCACTGAACTTGGGCACATAAAGGGCACTTATGAAAAACAAATCTTTACACGGGTAGATGGTGATAGAAGAAGGGGGAGGAGTTTTAAATTGTGGAAGAGCTTTCAACTAGATGTTAGGAAGAAATTCTTTTCTCTGAGAGTCATGAGGCACTGGAACAGACAACTCAGAGAAGATCTAGATGCTCCATCCCTTGATATGTTCAAGGCCAGCTTGGATGTGGCCCCAAGTGACCTGACCGAGAGGGTGACATCCCATGGGGTGGAAGTGGAGGTGAGAGCCAGATGATCTTTAAAGTCCCTCCCAACACAAAGCATGCTATTATTCTATGATTCTCTGAAGTTCTAAGGAAAGGCTGGTGGAACATTCTTCTGGGACAGCTTTGCAGTGTCTGAGAAGAGGACAAAATCCTTGGGAAGGGCCAGGCTGAACAATTTGAGTTTTTATGTGTGTTCACAGTAGGTAAGTCTGATATAAGTGTGGTAGGTAGATAGATGAAGAAGTTTTTTTCAGATTGAGTGTTTTTTGTCCTTTCTACGCTGTTCCTGCCATGGTTTAGCTTGTCAGTAAATTTAACACCCTCTGTGGTAGCGCGTTGAACACAAGAACAACCATTGGACGTGCTGAATGAGTAATTTCCTCCTCCCAGTCACTTGATGCTTTGTCCACCTGAAGGGCTTTATAATATTTCTGTCTCTATTCATTTCATTTTCAGGTCTAATCTTCATGGGCAGTATGTTGCTGTTTCCAGTCCTTCTTGCAATTTCATTTTGGTCCTGTAAGACCCTGTTCCTCTCCTTTCTCCTTCCTGTCTGCAGCGCACATTTCCAAACCCCAGGAGTTTCTCCGCTCATGCAATTTCTCTGCTTTCACTTCCAGGTGTCGACATGCAGTCAGTGCCAGAGCAGACCCCAGAGGTGCAGGCGCAGATGAAGGGCACGTCTGCCAAAATGTTGTGTAAACTGCGGAGCAGAGACATTGTGCACTGGTACAAGCAGGCTCCCGGAGAGCAGCCGAAGAGGATACTGTACGAGACGGGAGGGACAGCCGTGTTTGACGACAGCAGCGATAGAAATAGAATTCAAGTTCGGAATGATCCTACTCAGCCCATATACCACCTCACGATAAATTCTTTAACGCTGAGGGATTCTGGAGTTTATTACTGTGCCTACTGGTATACAGCCACAGCGTTAGCTGGGCAAAGATAAGCCTTACAAAAAGACTCTTTGTGCTCTGAACCGCAAGCTCTGAACTCTGCTAAAAATTCAAATACTTCCTTATTCCACCCCATTCATGGTTTTCTGCAGCAGGAGAAGAAAAACAATGTCTTATGACAAGTGTTAAATATCTGATGTTGACAATCAGCCTATCATTTCAATATTCAGATTTATCTGCAACATCCAGAAAGTGAAGCCCTCCTGTCACTTTAAGATAAGTATATGAAACATTGCTCTTAAAATGAAAGCTATATTTTACTGAAAACACTCACTTGACAACAAACACTGTCCGTCTCTGTGTGTGAGTTACAGATTTCTCTTCTCTGATAGAATTCTAGCAAGCAGACCAACATTTCTTCATCCTTCAGTATTTTCTCTTGAAAAAAGACGGGAATAGGAAAGAATGGGGGAAGACCAGCTGATCTTGCACATCCTCCTTCATATTTTTCTTCTGCTTTCCTTTGCATTTTAGTCAATAAAAAGTCCTACAACAGCCCAGAAAACCTAATTTTATTGTCACAATTCCTCATTTGATATGTTCAAGACATAAATTGAAATCCTCAGCCATGAGCTATGCCTCAGACAAGCAGAAACTCTCAGAGCCTTTGAGTTAATTATACTGAGGTTTAGAAATAAGATTCTACAATCAAAGACAGGTTCCAGGAAAGCTGGCATTTCCCTGAAAGCTAGGTCAAAACACTGAGATGTTTTTATGTCTTACATTTTCTGAATTGGAGTGCACATGTTCAGTATCCTTTAAAAAGTGAGCACAAATACCTCCACAGTGATGGCTTTATAACTCTACAGGCTCTGAACATATTTTTGCTAAAGTTTCTATGTGATTTGAGTACAAAATATCTTGCCAGGGATGCTTCTGTCCTCTTCAACTATTTGAAAAATAGGTTGTAGTACATGTGACCTCAGATGTTAACTTTGGTCAGCCTGCCTTGTATTGTGGGATCTGAGAATTTCTCACAACCAGTCTGGGAGGTTTCAGGAGTGAGTTGGCAGCAACCTCCTGACATGGGTGATCAGACAGCCAACAAGGATCTTATTGTGCATGGAAAGGTCAGGGCAGCCTTGACTATGAGCCAGTGGCATTCAGATTCCTGAAAGAAGGCAGCAGGGCAAAAGGCAGGACCTCAGCCCTGGACTTCAGGAGAGCAGACTTTAAAGTTCTTCAGAGATCTGCTTGGAAGCATCACACTGAATACGACCCTAGAGAGAAGCGTCCAGGAATGCTAGCTGATATGCAAGAATCTTCTCCAAGTTCAAGAATGGTTCAGTCTGACACCTAGAATACCAAGTAGAGGCAACGGGAGTACCTCAGGAGTGAGCAAAAAGCTTCTAAATTTAATCATGCATAAAAATGAAGTGTAAAGGAGGTGGAATCAAGGGCAGATGATCCAGGAGTATGGAGCTGCTGTTCAACCATGCAGGAATGGCCTTAGAAAATCAACAAAACAGCTAGAACTGAATTTGGGAAATGAGGTAAAGGGGAACAAGAAAGGATTCTCCAAATACAGCAGCAGCAAAAGAAACTGTAGGAGAAGCTGCTGGATGAGGCAGAGAAACTGATGGTGTACGACATGGAAAAACCTAAGGTACTCAGTATTTCCTTTGCCTCAGCATTTACCCATAAGGATAGTCTTCAGGTATTCCAGGCCCCTGAGACCAGATGGAAAGTTTGGAGAAAGACTTTTTTGGAGACACAGCCTTTGGTGGAGGAGGATCAGGATAGTGAGCACTTAAACTGCACACACCTAAGTCCGTGGTGCCTGACGGAATGTATCCACAAGTGCTGAGGCAGCTGGACAATGTCTTTGCAAAGACACTCTTACTTACCTTAGGAAGGTCACAACAATCTGCACAGATTCCTGAAGCACAGAAGAAATCAAATGTCCCAATTATTTTCAAGTAAGAGAAAAAAGAAGACCTAGAGAGCTACAGTCAGGGAAGGTGATGGAGCCACTAATCCTGGAAACCATTTACAGACAGGAAGGTGAAGAAGCTAATCAGGATTAGTCAGCATTGATGTACAAGGAGGAAGTTATTTAGATAATTTTAGATAACAAAGCTCTTTGAAAAATAGATTTTGGTCACTTCATCAGTGACAATAATAGTTCAATGGTAATTTGAACATGGAAAGGTATTTTGTAAAACAATATTCCAGCCACTGCATGTGTCTTCTTGGCATAGACATGTTTGGCCAGTAATTATTCCTACTTGGAGACTTACTATGTTAGAAAGCTTGCAGTACAAAACCTAGACAGTGTCTGTAAATTAGGCATTTAATCATGTGCCATCCAGTCACTGACATATTCCTTTATTCTTCATCTGGAATCAGGCATCTGACAGATTTCTAGTTTGTGATCAGAAAAATAGCAATGTACTGCTACTGTTTCACACATGGCAACAGCAACAGTTTTTGGCAACAGCAGCTTGATTTCAGATCCTCAACATACAATAGCCAATGCAGTTTTCACTTCGATTAGCTACAGTTGCCCATACAGGAAACTGCTGGGAAAAGTGATCCCTTCCTTGACTCTCCCTCCCTTCACCTCAGGATGGCCTGGAGGAAAATTAAGCAGGCCTTCCCACATTTTACTGGGAAGGGGAGGATTCTTTCCATTGCCACCACACAGAGGCAGTTGTCTCTCCTTGCCTGACTCTCCTCAGAGCTCTGCATTCACATGCACCTTTCCAAACCACTTTTCAACATGATTACCATCAGCGTGCTGCATGTGGTCAGCTGCCAGCAGGAGGGAGAACGAAGCAGCTCATCTTCACTCCCATCACCCCAAAGCATCTGATCCACTCATCAAGATGCCTCTCTGCAATGGCTGTTGACAACAGCTGCTCTCTTGTATTTTCCATCCTTTATTTCCAAGAAATGTTTGCCTCTCAGTTAAGCTATGAAACTGAAATCCTGCGGCTGAGCATTTCCTCCCGCACTCTAAACCAAAGCAAGGGCAAGCCCCCACAGATGAGGTTCTGCAGTCACTGCAGTTGATGATGTTCAGCTTTGGTGGAGGGCAGCACCAGCACGGGGCACCCTGGGCACTCCTGCACCTTGCATCTAGGTGACCAAGCTGAAGTAGCAAAAGGCAATCCTCACCTGCTCTGACACTGTGCACCTGTCTGCACACCTCAGGTGAGGCAGACACTCACTGCCCACCAGGGTAACCTCCAGGCTGAAACCTTCCCTCCACCATACATATCTGGACATGCTCTTGCTTGCAACCTTTTCTCAGTCACTTTGACTAGAGTTTTGTAGTGCCACAATCCTTGGATTTTATCAATATTTCCCATATTTACTTGAAAAGCAGACAGGACTACTGCCTTTTTACCAATTTTAATATTTAGCAGACTGGAGAGGGTTTTCTGCAAAGACAACCCATCTGCTTGCACACAGAAGAGTCATCACTGAAGACCATTCAAGAGACCCACTTCCTCCTTCAATACAACACAGTTCCCATTTGAAGTCCTTTTCATCCTCCTCTGAGTCTCTTTGAAAGCAGAGCAAAGATGCTGCTGCTGTTAGTGCTTGTGGCCACAGCCTCTTGGTCTTGTAAGTACTTCCTTATTTTCTTACCTTTCCTCCATGGCTTTGCCAACAGGCGTCTTTCCAAATCCCTGAATTCCAGCCAATGACATAATTTCTCCTTTTCTCTTTCCTAGATGGATTTGCACAGGAAATTCCCATGCAGAGTCCTATATCCATCACCAAGTTCCAAAAAAGCGCACGGATGACATGTGAAATTCAAACATTAGAGGGAAATTTTGATGGCATCATCATACACTGGTATAAGCAGAAGGAGGGTGAAGCTCCAGAGAGGCTTCTGTTTGTTTCAGGAAGCAAAGTCACGGTTGAACGTGGCTTTCAAGCAAACAGATACATGGTTGAAGGAAATTCTTTTCAGAAGCAGTGTGTTCTTACAATAAAAGATGTAATTCCAGATGATGCTGCTACTTACTACTGTGCCTACTGGGACCCTCACTGTGATAGAAATGCAAAGATCATCACGGCAAAAAAAAACTACCTGCAACATCTGAACCACAAGGTTGTAACTGTGCTGCTCCACCAGACCTCCAAGATGCCTCTTGAGTTCATTTAGTCCATGACTGTGAGTTCTATCTGTCCTAGGTGTTGGGTGGTTGCAAGCTGCATCAGGAGATCACAACTGATGTGTCTGGAGCAGTCCATACTTTTCCATGTTGGTTATGGCATACAGCGGCAGTGTCATTCAGCAGTCAATATTACGCAATTCAACATTGTTCTGTTCTTACCCAAAAATCAAATCCCCTTGAAGTATGCATTGTGTTTCCCTGTCCCTCTGCATTACCCACCATGTGCATCCAGGTCCTTCACCAAAAACAATCCCACAGGTGACTTTGCCTTTGCTTGAGGCAGGACTAACCCAAACTGCATTCCCTAACACATATTCCTCATATGCACCATGGGGACTTTGTCCTCTTCTCTGTTATGTGGAGGCTTTGATGGAACAGGGCCAACTCAATTAGTAGAGCCTCTAGTGTTAACTAACTAGGTGGCCCTGCAAAACATAGATCCCAATTTTTGAAGGCCTCACCACCTATTGTTTTGAATGTGGTTTTTAAACAGTCCATTGTACCTTTAAATGTTCCCAGAGGCTGGTGCATGAGAGACAATATGATACACCCACTCCTTACCATGCTGTCTGGCCCAGCTGTCTATGAGGCCATCTTTAGAATGAGTCTGTTGTCTGACTCATTTCTTTCTGGGATGCCATGTTGCCATAGAATTGGCTTTTCAAGGCCCAAGATGATGTTCCTGGCAGTGGTGTGAGGCACAGGGTACAATCTCCAGCCATCCAGTGGTTGCTTGCACCATTGTAAGAACTCAGCACTTGCCTTGGTGTGTTTGCAGGAGTGTGACACAATCAATCTGCCAGACCTCCTCATATTTATATTTTGACCATTGTCCCCCATACTGCAGAGGCTTTACCCCCTTGGCCTGTTTGATTGCAGCACATGTTTCCCAGTTGTGGATGATCTGGAAGATAATGTTCATGATTAGGTCCACCCCTTGATCAAGAACACATCTGTATGTTGCATCTTTTCCCTCCCTGATGACCTGAAGTGTCATGGGCCCAGTGAGCCAGAAATAATTCATCCTTGCCAGTCAAGATCCACCTCAGACACTTTAATTTTAGCATTTCCACTCATCTGTTGTTGTGGCCAACTCTTGGGCACTTGTGCATCTACATGCTGTACTTCTTCAATCAGCTTCTCTACCCAGACAGTGATGTCCTGCCACAGTTCAGCAGCCCAGATGCATTTATCTCTGCACTTCCTAATTGTTCTTTTTGCATCTCTCCATCCACCCCCACAGAGCATTTGCTATCGTCAATGAGTCACTGTAGAGGTAGAGCACTGGCCATTTCTCTCATTCAGAAATATCTAAGCCCAGCTAGATAGCTTTCAGCTCTGCAAACAGACTTGATCCACTTTGTCTCTCAATAGCTTCTGCAGCTCACCATGTAGGACTCCATACCTCAGCTTTCCTTGCTCAGTGTGTCCCTACAATACAGCAGGAGCTATCAGTAAAGAGAAGGTATCACTTTTCATTTTCTGGTAGCTAATTATATAGTAGGACATCTTCCTCCTCCTCTGTTTAAACTTCCTTTGCTGTGTTGCCCCACACAATAATGTCAGCAATGTGTTTCAAGTATTCTGCAGCCTCACTCCTTTCCAGTACAGTCTGGATCAGTCCATGGCAAAGAGTGGGGCTGTTTCCACCCCTGGAGCAGTCAGTTCCAGGTGTACTGGACACCCCTCCAGGTGAAAGTAAACAGTGGCCTTCACTCTGCTGCTAAAGGAATGGAGAAAAGCATATTAGCCATGTCCATGGTGGTACCACTTTGCTGCCTTGGGCTCCAGTTCATAGTGAAGTTCCAGCATGTCCAGCACAGCAACATCAGTGATGGTGTGACTTCATCCAGCCCATGGTAGTCCACTGTCAGGCTCCCCTCTCTACTTACACACTGGCCATATGGGGCTATTAGAGGGTGAGTGAGCCTTACTGACCCCTCCCTGGCTCTCCAGGTCAGGAATCATCTCATGGATGAGGGTCACAGAGTCTGGTTGGTGTGGTGTTGTTGATGATGCACTGTTGTGGTAGTGATTGGTGCCTGTTGTTCTTTGACCTTCATCAGTCCCACAGCAGAAGGGTCCTTTGAGAGACCAGGCAAGGTGTTCAGTTCTCTAATTTCCTCTGCCTCCACAGCAGTTATCCCAAAATCTCGATGATACCCTCTTGGGTCTATGAAGTACCCTCTCCTGAGTTAATCTATGCTAAGGATGCATGGGATCTCTGAGCCAATCAGAATGGGGTGATTTTGCCATTCATTCCCAGTCAGGCTCACCTCAGCTTCCAGTGCTGTCAGCTGCTATGAGCAACATTGAGGGGACCTGGCAGACTGTGCAACAGGAACATGCTTTCCTTAACATCCAAGGGAAATTCAAAATTCTCAAAAGCTGTTGTAACTGGCCTGAAGCAGGAAAACGGGGTGAAAATCTTGGGAAAATCATTCTCTCCTGTTCCTGCCACAAACAGCCTATGATTATTAATAGACCCCCAAAGGTGATGCCCAAGGTAAGGGTAGGAGAGCATCCCAAATGTCCCTCATTGTCCTTGATGTTGTCATGTCACTAGCTAAGATCACCCAATACATCAACAAAGCATCTCTGATCCTTCTCCCTGCTCTGAAAAAGAGCACTGCAAGGAGCACATACAGGAATATATATAGGGTTAGTTACCACAATCATGTGATCAGATCAAGCAAAATTGTAACCAGTGGCTCCATACTTAATATAATAAATGCCTGGATAAAATTTGTTCTCAACTGGCTCTGGACAGACTTGTTATCTCAACATTTCATGCTCCATTTGGACACCAAGTAAGGCTGTAATTGTTTAGGAATGCACTCCCCAGTGCAGTGCTCCCACTGAAACTCTTCAAACCTTGCTTGCTCCCTCTACTCCCTTGTGGAGGGCTAGAGAGGAGAATTGAAGATACAGAAGGCAAAAATCATAGGTTGAGATAAGAACCATTTACTGGAAACAGCAATGAGATAAAAACCAAACAATAACAGCAACAATGTTACCAATTAAGTGTGCAACATACAATGCAATTCCCGCATGATTGTTTGAAACTGGCATTAGCTGGTTGCTCCCTCCAGCCCGGAAACAGCATCACCCAACTGCTCACTCTGCCACGAGTGCCTGACCAGCAGGAACCCCTTCTCCCACAGAAGAGACTCCCTTTCCCCATGTCCAGCAATAGGGTGAGGTGATGTAGAATAACTTGTGTGTCCTAGCCATGCACTCTCCTCTCTACTGCAAAAAACCCTGTCTGGCCAGAACCAAGATAGGTGGTTTCCTTCACTGCATGTCTAAGGGCGTGGCAGGAAAAACACCAGTCAGCATCATTCTGTCTCCATCACTCCTTGGTTTGTGGTTGTGATTAGGATGTTTCTGTCCAGGAGACTTCAAAATAGACCACTGGGGTTTTTTGCACCTACTTCAGCTGAAAGACCTTCACCCTCTAGTTCCTCCTTCTTGCCACAAACAATAATTTCTCAACATAATTTTGCAGTCAGTATGCTACAAGAGACCCCAGAAGTACTCTACTCTGTTTATTTTAAATGCCAAACTAAGCATGCAAGCTGTTTGATTGACAGTAGTAGTGACTCCTCTGATGTTATCTTGGGCTGTTTTATAAAAAAACCTGCACAAGGAAAAGCCTTTTTCTCCCACCAGTTGGTATATAAAAAGCTGCCAATGAGCTGCTGTAGCAAAGCCTGGAGTGATTCCAAGAGATGGGCAGACAACAACCACCTACTTGGGGCAAGAAAATGCAACGTGCAGCAGACAGAAAACTTCACAATGTTTTTGGTACTGGATCTCCCTCCTTTCCCTCTTCTGTGTTCAGACAATGAAAAATGAACTCCATGCTAGTAGTACTTGATGTCATGTAATTGCAGGTGTACACTTTTGGTAAAGAGCAGGATTTTTAAGTGAAGGTACATGCTTTTTTACATGCAGAACTGTGTGTTCTTATTTTCTATCTAAAATTGAAGAAAAACCGTAATCTAATTCTAAGACATCAAGTGGAGGGGTTATCTAACAAATTTACAACACTTCAGGAAAGAGATTTTCTCTGAAGGACATTAGAAATTGGCTGAACGTCCAGATGCACATCTGAAATTCCCAATGACCTCCTAGCAGTCAAGGACCACGTCTTCATGCAAACTCCCAACGATGATTGGGAAAAATTGGGATTTTCTTCATCAATGGTATATCGAGAGAGCATGCTAGCTTATTGCAAAGTCAAAACACAGTGTGGGGCACCTGGATCAAATACTTTGGCACGGGGACAAAGTTAATTATCTCTGGTAAGTACCATTATCATTGAACTGATTTTCACAGAATCACTCAGGTTCTAGATAATCAAGAATGAAAGACTGTGAGAAAAAATAATTTCTCCCTGACAAATCAGATTTTGTTTGTGAACGGTGCATGGTAGGTAGATTTAAATATTGAGGTGGTTTCATCCTGTTCTAGGAAACAAAAGTGAACTGCTTGAAAGTAAACTCCCAGAACAGCATGTCAGAAATGAAAAAGTTTCTTATTGACAGAAATGGTCTGGTCTAAACTGATTGGGAAAAAGAATTCCCTGAGTGTAATAAATTTCTAGTTCCTGGCCCTACTGAAAGCAACTGGTTACTTTTGCATTTGTATTATTTTTAATTGTGGTGAAGCTATGCAACCAAAAGGATGAATGCTGTTTCCAGTATAAAGCATATAGCAATGCCTACAGTATGTTACTCAGAAACTACATGATATTATCAAGGTGGTTATAATTAAGTCAAATTGCAAACTGCTGAGAAGAGTTACAGAGAATTTTTCTTGCCCATGCAAGAAAAGTGCAGTGCAGGAGATATTGATAAGCATTATAAGACTGTGGGATCCTGACATCAAAATATTTGGAAGTGGAACTGAACTTATAGTTTCAGGTAAGTACAAAATGTAAAACTTGACTTCTTCAGAAATGCTTTTCAATACAGCTAGATATTGGCTGGCATGAAATGCTTTGCTATTTTATTTTTCTCTAAATCTAACTGTTCTGAATACTTTGCAGGATTTCCCCCTCAAACAGCGTTTCCATTTACATTTGCAGAACACAATGTAATTGTTCTGTATTTATGCCTGAAATGGGGGAAACACAACAGCTATTGCAGCAGAGACCTATAACTTATCCCATTATGATTTTCTACGTAAAAATAAATTTAAATATGGCAAAGACAGCATTTGGAGAACAGAAGAATATTTTTTGTCTCTAAGTATGCACATTTGACCTTTGTGATACTCCTAATTCATTCTGAAAATGAAATGTCCAACCTCTGTGTTACACATATTCTTTGAAAAGCAAAACATTTCTCTTTTGGATTGTATCTGACTATGAATGAAAATGAGAGAATTATCTGAGATATGCCCAGAACAGTAAGTTGCACCTTTTAAGACAGGCAAAGTTGAAAGGCTGCTCTCTCTTCCTAGCTTTTGCTGAAAATGCTTATTATCAATTATTAATATTATTCAAAATATTTTGCTACAAATAAACCCTAGGTGCTGTGATACTTGCCTGTAATTTGGCTCAGCTAAGCATCTGACATGAAAATAGTTTGCCTAATTTTGACCAGCTGAAAATGGTGTTTCTTGTTAGTGGGAATTTTGATTCCAGTAGATGCAGCTTTGCTTCATGTTACTGGTAACAAAAATATTGGTCAATAGTCTCATGCTCCTCAAATCTCTGTATAATGTTCACCAATTCTAGGTCTGATCTTATGGGAGTGTATAAGGAGCAAATTACTTTGCCAGCATCTGATCAAATAAATCTTTTGGTGATGCTGCCTTTTTTCCTGAAAGCAGAGACGGAGCCAAGGTGCTTCATCTGCACTGTCCACCTAAACTTTCAGAAAACTCAAATTATTTGAGATTAATACTGTTCATTTAACAACTTTTACATCCTCCAAAAATTCCATATTTTTCCCTTTTTTTAAACTTTAGTTTATTGTAGGTGACTGCTCCTTTCTTACTTTCCTAGGGTCTAAAAATTGATTATACAGTAAATCTGATTTTTTTTTTTAAAGAGTACTATTTACCCATGCAAACACAACTGAGCCTCAATGATATTGTAAAGGCTTTATTCATTGTGAGTGGTTATTACAACAAGGTCTTTGGCTCAGGTACAAAACTCGTTGTCTCAGGTAAGTTGTATGTTGTATGTATATTGTTCATGCAATAAGCTATAGGAGCTTGGAGTGGTCATATAGATGAGTATATACTATCTCAGAGGTCACTCAGCCCACTTGGAGCCTCAGTCAGCACCATTCCTTGTGCAGGATTTTCCTCCCCAACTCGCCATTCCTACATTCATCCTTGTGGTATTTGTAATGCAGTGGTTTAGGATCACAAACATGCCTAAAAAGAAGCTATTTTGAGCCACTTTTTATCATAGTTTTCCTAGAAATCTGGTGGAAAATGGTCTGTATTAGTTTTCAGAGACTTCATGCTTTCCTCCAGCTGTACTGAAGAAATCAGCAGGGAATCAAGCAGCTGAGAATTAAGCATGAAAAAAGAAAACTTCTTTTTAATATAGATACAAAGAGCAGTATGCAACGGACATTGCAAATAATCTTTTAGAATTAGGCTAGAAAAAGTGAAATAATTATTCATAATTATTTTGTCACATACACAGCATTTTGGTGTTAGAAATAAATTAGTATCTCCAAATGTTCTTCTCATTACTTAATAACTGCTTAACAAATTAATTATTCAGTATTATTTATGGTGAATTATTGCTTAATAATCGTTTAATGAAGAAGTGATCCTCTTTTTTGCCTTTCTTGCAGACATTTATTTTAATAGAAAGTGTCAGACAAAAATATTTTTCCCACTTCCCACATGTGCTTTAAATGCCATTATCCTGAAGTGAACAACTATACAAAGGTTGAGGAAGTACTCCTACCAAGTGTTTTAAGCCTGGTTAATACATAAACTTATATTAACATATCAAGAAAAGATTGGTTTAATGATTTATGCCAGAAGGACTAAGTAAATCATACCTATAATTCAGTGGAAATATCTGTGGCATGATAAGCATGTTGTTTTTAGTGAAAACCCTTACCTACCTAATCAGGTAGGTAATGCTACCATGCTTTTCCTATATACAGATTAAAATAAATTATTTTCAAGCATCACTCTAATTCTGTAGGATTTTGTGTTTATGAGGCCAAGGATTTTGACTCATTATTAGAGTAAAAGGGCTGTAGCTACTTCACATTAAGAACTTAAAATCATTAAGACAAGGAGAAAACTAGGACTTAGGATAAAGCTATTTTTTGAATAGCAGCATTAACTGAGATCGAATCCAAATATTCTACTTTCATGAAGCCTAAACAAGAGAATCATATTGTTCATATTACAGTTGTTAAATATGGTACTTTTCTGGCCAAAATCATAGAATCATAGAATGGCTTGGGTTGAAAGAGACATTAAAGATCATCTAGTTTAAAACTCAGTGCTGTGGCCAGGAACACTTTCCACATGAGGAAATGAGGCTGCTCAGAGCTCCATCCGACCTGGCCTTAAATACTTCCAGGGATGGGTCATCCACAAGTTTTCTGGACTCTACGTTATAGTGCCTCCCCACCCTCAGAGTATAGGAATTCTTCCTAAGATCTAACCTAAGCCTACTCTCTTTCAGTGTAAAGCCATTCCCCCTTATCGTGGTCACTACATATTCTTGTAAAAAAGTCTCTTTCCATCTTTCTTGCAGGCTCCTTTCAGGTACTGGAAGGGAGCAATTAGACAACCCCAAAGCCTTCTCTTCTCCAGGCTGAACAATACCAGTTGTCTCAGCCCTTCCTCTTAGGAAAGGTCTGATCAATGGGTTGGCCTCCTCCAGACTTGTTCCAACAGGTCCATATCTGTCCTGTGCTGTGGACCCCAGAGCTGGGTGCAGGTGGGGTCTCACCAGAGAGGAGCAGAGGGACAGAATCCCCTCCCTCACCTTGCTGGCTGAACTGCTTTGGATGCAGCCCAGGACACGTTTGTCTCTCTGGGCTGTGAGTGCCCATGGCTGGGACATGTCCAGCCTCTCATCCACCTGCACCTCCAGGTCCTTCTCCCAAGGCTGCTCCCCATCTGTTCTTCCCCCAGCCTGCACTGATACCAGGGCTTGCCCCAAACTAGGTGCAGCACACCTTGTTAAACTTCCTGAGATTCCCAGGGGCTCACTTCTTGAGCTTGTCCAGGTCCCTTTGTATGTCACACCTCCTTCAGATGTCAGTTTCTGTAAAGGAATGTACCAGTGGGAGTGTATTTGTTATTTGGCTCTGGCACAAAAGTCATTGTCTCTGGTAAGTTTTTTCACAGTCTTAAGTTTAAAAAAGTTTTGTAATGGGAAAGCTTTGGAAAGAAGGCTGACAGCTCTTTAAGGTGTCTGGAAAGGCTCACCATAGGTCAGGACTATACCATATTGTTACCAGTTATAATCCCTGAAGTTCCTGATGAGCAGGATGAGAATGCTTTTTATGAGCTGAGTGTGCTGAGTGCCCTCAGGTCCCACTGGCTTGAAGTATAACAGAGGAGCTTTGAGTGTAAGTACAAAATTACTCCATTTTGTGGGGTCACCCAAGTAATGAGAATTAAAATTTCAGTTTAAGAAACACTTTAAGTGTTTAAGTGACCTTATTTATAAATCTTATTCATAGATACTTATAAAGAAACTGTAGAGGAGTTTCATTAAGAAAACTTTTGACAGCTGATCTACACAAACATATATTTGGAATTTAATTTTTACTAGCTCATCAGTTATGAACCTAACTTCAGGATTTCATTTGAACAGTGTTTTACAGCCTCACTCCATTGTTATATGAGACAAGTGTTAGCATAAGAAATATCTGCTCGTACCTACATTTTATGTGAAAAACTGACTTACATACCTCTTAAAACCTAAAAAAACAGTTTAACAAGGTAAACCACAACATTTTTCAGTGTTTAGCTGGATCAAAACTGACCGAGGAGTGCAAGTTCATTACTTTAAAATTCCTCAGAAAGAATCAGATAATTTGCCAGAAAAGCCAGTGTAAACTGTCTTGCTGACTTCGAAGACTTTGCAGATCAGCCTGAAAATACATCAAAACTTACAGCCAATTCTACAGTTTTCATCCTTTTTTATCAGAAACATGCATACAAAGATTTTTTTCTCACATAAAAAGAGATAGATAGATAGATAGATAGATAGATAGATAGATAGATAGATAGATAGATAGATAGATAGATGCAGACTTAATTCTCTCAGTTCTCCACTGTCATCCATTTACCCATATACATACATGAGACACTTCAACGTATGCACACAGCTGCAATTATTCAGGCAATGTGTTTCCTCAGTATTGTGGTATGATTTAGGTGTTTCATGTAAGCTACATGCCTAGGGTGTTTTTGCAGTAAATGGAATGACATTGGCAATTCCGATGGTGGAAATTATTCCATCATAACAGAAATCTCTAAAATGAGTAGGATGAGTTGGAAGAATCTCTCTCTCCTTTCCATTTAGACTTGATACCCTAAGCTAAATTGATTTATTAGACAGTTTAGCTACAATAGCTAAGCTAAGCTATTATATGTACTGAAATTAGAAAAGCTTACTAAAGTTTGAAAATCTAAAAGAAACCTCTAAAATGGTCATGAAGCTTTGCAGAGTGTCCCAGTCTCACTGGGACAAGAGCTACTTCATGGTCTTGAGAACATATACAATTCTGGAACAAATAGATAATTTTAGAAATTACTTTGGTCGTCCATCCTTGGGAGGACTGACGCATAAAGAAGATAAAATTAACTACTAAATTAATGTTAGAGAACTATACAGTTGTTGGCAACTTTATTTCTGGTACAACAGAACTCAGTCCACGTTGTCACTTTAATGACATCTCTAAAATGAAGGAAATTCTTAATATAAGGAAGGTAGACACTCTTTTGAAGGTAGACGGGTCATCTTTCTCCTTAACATCAAGTTTGAAATACTTCAAAGAATCAATAAGTTGTTTCAGGGAGAACGCAATGTAGAAGATTTCTCTAGAACAGCCAGATCATCTAAAGAAAAGTGGAAGCTTTTTGGCAAAAATGCATTTTACAGTAATGTATTTTCTCCCAATGCATTAAAACTTCATCAATCAGTCTGAACACAATTAAACCCCATGAATCCTCTTGCACAAATTCAGTGGCAGAGATTTACACAGGAATTCAAGAGAAAAGGTGGGATAAGGGAAGATCTAAATTGTCTCTGCTGCCTTAAAAAAAAAGTCTTAAGCAGTACTTCCTATGTAAAAAAAGTCAGTTTTGAAAACTGTATTCAGCCTTCACTTGCAATTAAGCATAGACAGAAATGATTGCCTATGAGCACTGCCTATGCACTCACTGCAGAAGCTCCCTTTTACCTAAATCAGACCCTTAAATTTACTATCCACTTAAATATTATCAAAATGTATATCAGTGTGGACAAAATCTGGATGATTTTGTCTTCTCCTAATCCAGAGAGCATCCAGGCTTAATTCAGAGAGGCAAATGAAATGGAGATTATGTTAAATAAGCTTGTGGAAACAGCTGACTTTAAATTTAAAATATATTAATGTATATTCATACTGAGCATGTTCCCCAAAGCACTTATGCAGATAACTCTGGGTAGATATGCTGTTTAGATGTGAAAATGTATCCATGCTCTTCTACTTTAGTTTAGTTTTGGTTTTTCATTTTCAGATGTATTAATTCAATCATTTAAACAGATCTAGTACGGTAGAATGGCATTGCCAACCTTTGGTGTCTAGGGCATTTTGTGATTCCATTTTCCTGTGCTGATAAAAATCTTCACCCGGCAAATACATGGAATGCCTTAAAAACAGAGAAAAAATTGTTGTCTTCCCTTCCCTTGCCCCTTAAAAAATACCACAGAATAAGTATTGGATTTTTAAAAATTTATATATATAGGAGATTGTTATACAGCAGTGGGCACTTAGATTGCTAAGATTTTAAATGCAGGTGGTCTATGTTTAATATTCTGTGGACAAAACTTTAATGTAACTGTTTTTCCATAAATATTGTAAAACAATATTAAATTCCTCTTATGGAAAAAATGAAACTTGTTCAGGGATATTACTACTATTTAATAATTGTCAGAGACTTGAACAGGCAAATACACTTTCTGACAGCAGTACTGCTTGGAAGGTTGTGGGATATAGGCACTTGTGTAGCCACCTGAAGATTTTTAACTCACTTTCAAGTGAGATTAACAGCTATTGATATATTCAACAGTATTTCAGTTTCTTAATGTTTCTCAAAAGAGCATTTACATTTGTTACGAGCATATTAATATTTGTTAATAAGGCATTTACTTTGTTGCTCTTTGGAATTTGTATTTTTGGCTAAGTATTTACTTGCTGTACACTACTGATCTTCCAACTCTCTGTTTTGTTAATTTTCTTCTTCCAATAACCCATCCAGAAAAAGAAAGTTCTCCACCAGCAAACTCTGAAATCCTGCAGAAAAAACATGAAAATCAGACCACGTATGTTTGCCTTATTGAGAAATTCTACCCAGACGTTATTAGGGTGACATGGACTGATGATGAAAAGGAGGTAACAGACAACGTAGTAAAAGGTGACACTTGGCAGTCCACAAAAGAGGATGAATACTCAATTGCCAGTTGGTTAACTGTGCCAGAAGAGAATGAAGACAAGAACTACTACTGCAAATACGAGCATGAAGACAAAAAGGCTTCACTGCCAACACAAGGTATATTCCACAAGTTAAAAATGTAATTTGATCTACTATTATAAATATAATTTTTCTTTACATTAAAATTAGAGTAATAATGTTTTCTTTTACTGATGAAGACATCTGTGCTCCTAGGCACAATAGCTAAAGTACACAACTGGAGAAACAACCAAAAGTTTTCCCAGGAAAAGTAACTCAGCCTGTGTTATGATCCCCAAGTAAGCATTCCATTATAACAGAAAAATAATAGTTATTTTAAATGAATTAACCTCATCAGGTGTAAACTATCACAGCTCCAACAGATCTGCACTGAAACATGTCTGTTACTTTCCATTTTACAGAGGTTTCTGGAAACAGTATTACCTCTCATAGCTTACGGGTATAAGTCCCTCTGACACCCCCTGACATTAGCCACAGCTATAAAAAACTAAGGAGCTAAAAATGAGGTTACTGAGGATGTAGAACAGTTTAAAAATGTTTCTTACCCACAATCCAGAAATAGGAAGTTAATAGCCATGTATAAAATTAAGATTTTGTTTTTAAGTGTGGAAAGATTGATTAAGCAAAGCCAAATCTGAAAGACAATGCAAATTTAAAGAAAAAGTAACTTATACTCAATGCAAATTGTTTAAACCATCTATAAGAAAAGTGGTCTAAACTGGTTTAAATTAATCTTCTCTCCATAACTACCTCGGCTTAGCTTACCATAAATTAACCTAACTCCAATGAGTGAGAGTGTTGCTATAAACAACAATTACATTTCAACCTTCAAAATATATTCTGACAAAAATATACTTTAAGCTTATTTAGATGGAGGATGTATTTAGAGATACAATATAAATGTCTTAATTTTTGTATCAATGGATACAAAACTTAATGGATACAACTTAAACAAGAACAAATTCAAATTTGCTACTTCAAGAACAAAAAGGATGTATTTTAGGGAAAAAAACAGCACCAAGATTCCCAGTAGGGAAAGTTAAGATCATACACTCCTCAATATTATTCTTTGCTGTTGAACAACCACTAACATATTAACATATAAACTGAAGTCTCTTCCAGCATAATTCATTCTGCATTTCTGATAACAGTAGGTTGCTAAGGCAAATGGACTTCAGCTTCTTCACTGGCAAGGACAGGTGGTCAAATTGACTCCTGTTCCAAATAAAAGAGACTTTGCCAAGGAACAATCTAATGGACACATTCCTGAAAGGGCAAAGACACGTCTCCCATATCTCTCACATCTGATGACAAGAAATACCCAGCCATTTCTTTGAACGTTTCTCCTCTTCAAATTCTCTCTGCAAATGAATCCTCCTTGTGAATATCTGCTTTGCAGACTAATCTTAAATCTCCATTTTTTTATTTAATAATAACTACCCATTTTCCAAGACTTGTTCCTATACAGCCTCTTTTTTTCCTCTATTTCTCAATTAATATTTGTGAAAATTAAAGAAAAGCCTAACTGGGGCATTTTAACTCTCTTTCCAATAGATTCTGTGAAGACTAGTCTTCAGGAAGAGGACTGTGGAACAGCTCTTAATAGAGGTAATTTAATGTGTTAAATGTGAGAAAGTGATGCATGTCATGCAAGGATTAGGTATTGCTACATATAATCTGAACATAATAAAAATTATCTTTCTTAGTAGTATACAGGAAATGTTTCAACTATGGGGTCAGCAACTCAAAAACCTTTCAGTGCTACTCTGAACCAACTTCATATAAGGGGCTCTCCTACCTCTATCATGTAGCTTTATTAACATGCTACAGATGCTGTTTGGCTACTAGATTGCTAGCCTGCATTAAGCACTACTGTTTTAAACACTTGGAGTAGTTAAACATGTCAGCTGATGCTACACCAGCCTAGCAATTGCCCAGAACTTCGGACAAAGACATTTTTTTTCCTTGAATGGTATTTAGGAAGAATCATGAGCAGTTATCTTCAAGAAATACAACACAAAAGGATTTAAACAAACATCTTACTAAGTGCTGGAAGCACTACAGTTATGCTCCTGTCTTTACAAGGAATAATAACCCAGTGACAGAGAGTCAGTTTAGTACTAAGAAACCCACTAGGTCTAGAACTTGTTAGCTGTGCAAACCCATTTAAAGAACAGAACAGAACTTCTACGTGTTTATGCTGTGCACTGGTGTCAATGTAATTGCAGCAGTAAACTGACTGCATCGTTCCCTTTCTATCCATTTTTTAGGATGCTATACAATGTTGACATTAAACAAGACTTTTCTGTCTTATATTTGTTACAGATCAGTTAATGCACAGGACAGCATATTTAGTGTATATCATCCTTCTTCTGAAGAGCTCCATGTACTACCTTATCGTACTCTTCTTCATCTACAAAATGTGGGCTTCAACCAAGTATCAAGGAAAGAAAGCATAAATGCTGTTTTAAGAAAGGGCTACAAACCAATCTTCAATTTACTTTGCCATATGTTTATCCATATAGACTTCCCTGCTCTTGGTGTTAGATATAATTGCATAAAAAAAGATTCCAAAATATTTTTTAATTCGTGCATAAAGGCTCATTTTGCTTTACTGCTAGTGTTTTTATATAGATCTGGTTTTCCTAATTTTTTTTCTGAATATTAAATAAAGATAGGCAACAGAAATAATGCATTTTTATCCAAATCTGTATTGCAAAACTAAGAAGGTAGCCATGTCAAAAGTAGTTATGCATCCAGAAGCTTAGGGGTATAACAGAGCTTTCGACATACAAAGCACAGATGTGTTTTGTCACTGCATTTAAGGCTTAATTAGGAGCATTCCTGTGCAGTAAATTCACAGGTTTGGTTCATTTTTACTTTCAGTGATTTTTTGCAACTCTCATGTATCCAACAAATCAGGAATTAATTATTCTGAAGTGGTGTGCTTTAAAATACAACTAAACAAAACTTTAAAAAGTGAACAAAAGAATTTTGAACGAAGACGTCAGATAAGAATAAAAGCAATTCTAAGGTTCACACGGACAGAAAGTGAAGAAATCCACCTGCCGGTGAATTTCTACCACTGTGACAGGGTCTGAAAATTTGCACATCATGATTTTTAAAAAAGAAAACAATCACAATGATCATGAACATCACCTTGTTGAAAGACACCTTTGAAAATTGAGCAAAACTATGAATGTGAAGCTCTGATAAAGTATTTTCACAAAGGAAGAAAAATTCTCAGAGACTGAACTCTTAATCTCCCAGTTCCACAAATCAATTCCTTTCAAATTTACGTGGAAAAATAGGAAGTAGACATATTGGGATAAATCACTTTCTTGGTTTTGGGCAAAACACTGCCCTAGATTTTGGAGATATGGTCCTGCAGCATTTACAATCACTGTGTCTGTAATGATGATGGCAATAAAAGCTTTCCTCCAGCTGTCTCTATGAGGCCTGTGTTTGTTCTCCAGCATTTCCACAGCCTGTACAAAGATGTCTAGAAAACCTGATTAATTTCTCTGTTCATATAAATTTCTCAGGAAATCAAAGGTCCTTAAAATATCACTTTTCTGCTTTTCAACGTGTTAATAGGAACACTTTTACAAAGAACAATAAATACTAGTTTGTTGCATCTTTTCTGTTATGAAACAGAAAGCTAAGCTTTGTAAAACAGCTAAGCCAAGCCAAGGGGAAATTTGTTACAACAGGACTGCCTCCTAGGGCTCATGCCATCATAGGGGAAGGAAAGCCTGCCAGGCTGAGTTCTGACAATCACAGCTATTTTACTAATGGCATACTTTACAAGCTACATTACAATCTGCATATTGAAGCCAAAGCAACTAATTACTGCCTTTAATGTCATATTGCTCTTCAATGTGAAGAAAGAAGTGATTTCTAGTCTTCAGTCAAACTCTGAGAAATACCTGGGATCCCATGCTATTATTTGTTAAGGTTTGGTTCCAACCAATGTGAAACAAAACAGCTACAAAAGTATTTTTGGAATGCAGCAGCTGTAGATATCAGAAGCATCATGGATTTTACCTGGATATTACATGGATCTCCTCTATCTCTGCTAGACAAACGCTTGACTGCATTAAGGAGCCAAGATCTCTCACTGTATGATCCCTAAATCCACTCTTTGTGTCTCCTACACAAAACTGAAAGATGTTGTCCACGCAGTTCAGAAAAACAGAGAGAAAACACAGCAAACCCCATGCCTACACACAACTCTAAACCATCACCTCTCAGTTTCAGGGGTTTTTTGAATGCTTGGTTGCAGGTTTTACACCTTCCAACAGCTCACATGAAGTTTGCTTATACAAACATATACTGTTCCTACTAAGATTTAAATCTTATTTATTTTGCTCTAATAGGAGGAAAAGTGGATTTTTAAAGCTTCTGGGTGCTGGGGCGTTTGTTTACTGGAAGTTTTGGTTATGTGGTGGAAAAACCCTACAAACTGAACCAGTCACAACTGGTTCAGAGGAGGTGGGCTGTGATGAGAATGGGCGATTAGCTGAGGACAGTTAGACCACAGCCCTTTACCACAGCAGGCTTCTAAACCATTTCCTTTTAATACAAATGCAAAGCTACAAAAACCACATGCCATAAGGGTGAAACTCGGTGCTGGCTACACCTTGGTCTAGCTGCATGTTTGTGATACATAGGGACTATGCTGCCCCAGTAACTCGGGTGCTGCAGGATGTCTGCAGGACTTGCAGTCCTAAGGGCAGGACAGAGGTAGATGTTACCTATTAAGGGCAAACTTCTGCTGTTGGGACCTAGCTAACACTTGGAGGATATGACTTCTCAAGTACATATCTTACACAACTGATTTTCAGTGATTTCAAGCTTCCACCAGTATGAGCACCACTACAGCTGCTCTACTGTTACAGAGTTGCAGAATTAATGCAAATACTACAAAAATGTTTACAGGCCATTTGGTGCTTCTAATGAAAAGAAGATACAACACGATCAACTTTTGCCATCAAAGCACAAAGAAGTCATCAGCACAAATTAATTTATTTGTGTAAAGGCATTTGCATATTCTTTATCATGTTAGAATAATTGTGTGCCCTATACAGTACAATTGCTTACACATGCTTGAGAATAATGACTTCTCAACAATCAGCCTAGAACAGGTGATACAGAAACTCTCTCGTGCATTCTTCTCACATGTAGCTGTAAATGAGAATGATCTACATAAGGATGATTGCAGTCTGCCAACAGCTAATATCTGTTGATACTAGGTACTAACACTATTAAATTTTAAGAGCAATTAAAATTGTACACTATCCAGTTTGAGATTTTGAAACTGCTAGAGAACCAATATACACTTAGAAAGTGATGAGAAAACAAAAAAACCTCAGAGAAGCAGTTTAAGCAATTGTATCTTTGCACCTATAAATAGTTATAGGGAAATAAATCAAATTACAATTAACAAGTACTTGTCAAGTTTTACCCAATGAGTCCAAACTGTCATTAAATATAGTTCCACAATAGACAACTTTTAGTGCTTTGCATTACCAGTTTCTTCAAAAGGTACATGAGAAAGGAGTTTCCAGTAATTTCCTAGTTTCTGAGATTAACCTCAGGAACTACTGAATACATTTTGGACAAATATTTTCATGCCACCAGGGAGGCAACCTAATATATGTATGTCAAGAAGATGCCTCCTTGTGAGATACTACAGCATAAGGGAATGATTCTGTTTATTTTCTAATTAATAAACTCTCTTAGCATCTCCACTAGCAAATCCTAACAACTTCTCCCAAAGATTTTTTTTATAGAAGTGTAGATGAATAAAAATGAGATTCACACCAACAAATATTGAGGGGGTGGGGGCTCAAATTATGAAAATGGGGGGCTCAAAAGGAAAGGTGACCCACTGTTCCAAATGAGCACCAGAAGATTTCAAATCAGAAGCTTCAGCTTCTAAACAAAATTTCATTCTTATGTCGGTTACAACTTTGTCATTTGTGGGAAAGGGAATGCATGGGGCAAGATAATCCTGAAAATAAATGAAGCATTTCCCAAAATGAGAAAATTATCTCTAAACAGAACCGAAATGCACTACAAAAAGATACAGGTCTCTGCTTGACAAAGAGCTCAGAGGCCTCCCCTGAAAAAACTTAGATGGTCACAGGACTATGCACCCGAAGACATCTCCTGCAGGAGGCACTGCCTTGCAGGAAGATGGCTTGATAAATTAGTAACTTCAGGGAGACTTTTCCTTTCCTCTTCTAGAATAGCACAACTAGCAATCATTTTCAGGCTCAAATTGTAAAATAGCATTAGGAATAAACTTCTTCCAGGCCAATCTTGAACATGCTACTAGGACAATGATTACTGAGCAACCAAGATTACATATCTCGTCCCTTCACACTTAATGTGACGTCTCCAAGTCTCTAACCTCTCATATATTTTAATGTAATTTCATTTCTCATACCCATAAAGGGTGCATGAACCAACATATTTTACTTGACAGCTGCAGCAGACAAGTAGAAAGAAAGTGCTCAAGCTGTTACTGAGGACCAAGCAGCAGCTTCTCAAAGTCAGAAGAATGGTGATCACAGGCCCCTTGCCATTATGTGGAACATGAGGCATGACACCTGAATTCACATACAACATTAATGTGGTTTAAGTCTGATGGAAAACAATTTGTTGAACTCGTGTGTGGGCAGGGAAGAAAAAAAGAAGTAGAAGGAGGGAGAATTGGAAACATTCCTACCTTCAAGTACAGTCACACATACAGGAAGGAACAAAAGGAGAACATTCTGAATCTTCAAGTTTGACTGGTGCACCCACAGCAAAAGGCTGGGCTTAATCTTTAAAATGTGAAAGCTTATGTTCTGCAGTTTAAATTTGCCTTTTTGGTGAAAGCACTGTTTCCACCAGGAGGCCTTTTAAAACCAGCAATCAAAACCATCCGATCACTGATTATGTTTAACTACAACACGTATTTTTCTTTTTTTGAGTCATTAGTGTGTTTTAGTCTACAGTATTCCCAGGCATCATGCTACTGGATAAGAATCTCCATGCAGGAATGATTGATTGTACCTGGAGCCTCAGCATCCTGACCAGTAAGTAGATTATTTAATTCATGACCTGTACTATGGTAACCCAAGTTTTCCCCCTTCCATTTTCTGTGTCAAAAACAGACCTTAATTTGCAGTGCACTGGTACTGCACAGCATTATACTCTTCATTGTCCTGATGCCTCCTCACCCCAAGGCAGAGCTTTAAGACCCTCACACCAGGAAGCTGCAAGGTTTCTTGCTGTTTTATCAAGTTCTAACTCCTCTTGACAAAGCGTTTAACATCTATCTTGATTATACTCTTGAATGTACTTGAATATACAACTAATATCTTGAATATTGAGGTACAGAGCATACCTGCTCATCTTCACGTGAGCTTGCAAAATAAATGCAAGCAAACCCCTCAGTGCAAGGAGAAAGACATAGAATGTGCACATGTGCTTACAAAGGCCATGAAAGGTTATGAATACTTCTGCCCCAGAGCTGACAATTCTATTTCTGCAGGCCTCTACTTCTTGGGGGGAAAAAAATCCACTTCCTTCAGAAAGCTTTGGGAAAGGCCATTGCCCAAGCTCTGATGCACTCTTTTAGGCAAATTTAAGGACAGAGCAACAGCCAGACAATTCATTCATTCTGAATGTACTTTCTGAATGAAAGACTTGGCAGGAATAAAAATCCTTCCTTCAGCAAAGGTCTTCCAGTGAAATCCTGGGTCAGAAAGCAAAGGGCTGTCAGGTTTCAGGAGTCACATAACTAGCATCTCAAACATCATAGCAAGAGAGGCAACTCAGACTCCATGCTCTCCACAGGACTCAGACTGATAGTTTTGCTTTTTTTCTACCCAACACCATTAAGAGTGGTAAGAAACTTTGATGAACTATCAAAGTGAAAATTGTTAAGGAATTAGACAGTGCTGTCAAAAAAAACACTCAGAAGCTGGTAATGCAGCAATTAAACTGTGAAAAAGATCAACTTTTATAATTCTACAAGATGCCAGAGGATACATGTAGTGTCCAGTGGTTCCTCCAAAGCTGAGGGCGCAAACATTCCTGACTACTCCTACACAAAGAAGGGAAACCTGATCATGTATCTGCTCCAACTAAGGACAGGACCATAGAGGACATGCAATAAGAGACTAATAGCTGCTGCATGTTTGAAAGGGGCCACGTTTCTATTGTAGGGGTCCCAGCTCTACAGTTCTTCACTGGAAGCTCTTCAAGCCCTGTGTTCATCAGAGAGCTGTTAAGGCCTGCTGCTCCTTCCTGCGATATGGGCTTTACTTTGAATTAACTCACAGCAAATTCCATCACCATTCCTGCCATGAATCTCTGTGCCTGTCCTAGGTACTCCAGAAAGAAAATTGGTTGTCTGAGAGTGAGGTGTGACAAAGCCAGTGCTCAGACCAAGGAGCTAAACTAAAAGAGAGCTTCCAGTCCCATTCCCTTGCTTTCAGGATGATACAGGACTTCTGTCCAGCGTAACTCCCACATTATGGAGCAGCTTCTCTGGAGAATGGATCTTTGGTATTTCCTGTTCCTGATGCTCCTTATTTCAGCATTGACATCTGGCTGTGTTTTCCCTTCTGATGAGCCCTCGCCACACTTCCCATCTACCCAGAGAGTGCCCTCTGCTGAGGGGCAAGGAGGGAACAAACCCTGCCACAGTTAAAATACATTGGGTATAGGTGCCAGGGTTCTAGTGGTTGGGGACTGTAAGGGGCTCACCGTGAGGAGAGGCTGGGGCTTCATCTCACAATACCTTTTGTTCTCATATTTGTCACGCTGCAATCACTTTTGACTAAGAGTCTTCTCTGCTTCAGTAAAAATGTTCGTGGGTGTTAGAGGACTACTGCCACACAAACAACAGATATAATGGACTTCCTACTACATTATTGCCTATTATGAGTTTAGGTTTTTTAGAGAATTTTTCCCATTGCCATCGTGAAGAAGAGGAAGGAGGGCTCCTCGGGGACGGGTGGACGGTGACTGAGCTAAAGGGAGGTGGCTGATATCCCATGCAAACTAACGAAATCCTTTTGGCGCGGGGAATGGGGGTTTGGCAGGTGTTTTCCGCAGGTGGGTTTTTCTCTCTTCCGCTCTGAGACCAGGAGCTGTCGCGCGGTGCGCCGCCGGGACCCGTGGAGTCTCCCCGGCTCTTTTCCTACGCAGCAGCTCAGCACGGCGGTCCAGCTCTACCTGCTCCCCCGCTGCCGGCGAGAGCATTCCCTCCCCCGGCGGCCTCAGACTTCCCAGCGCTGAGATTCCCGCCTCCAGCGCGATCCCGCCGTACCCTTGGCACCGACGGCCGCTCCCTGCTCCCGGCGTCCCCGCGCCCCTTGCCGGCCGCGCTCGTAACTACACCAGAGGGGAAAAGCGCTCGGCGCGTTGGAAATTCCTGACGTTGGGCTGCTGCTTGTTCTCTTCTGTTCCATCCACTGTTATTCCTTTTCCTGCCTTTTTTTTTTTTTTTTTTTTTTCCTTGTCTGGAATCCCCATAATTTAAAAGTTATAATAATTGGGAGGGAGAAGTCTTATTTCTATTTCCAGAAGGGTTTCTGCCTTCCTTGTCAGACATTTGTCTTCCAAAGATCTTACCTTAATTACTAAGATATTACCTTAATCCTCCTGGTAAACTGAGACACGCTGAATTCCACAGAACACTTTTAATATGAAAACAGTGTGAGCCTGCTCTATTTTAATACATTGTAGAGGGTACCTAAAATAGACTACAAATATGATCACAAGTTAGATGTGTAGCATTCTAACTGTAGACTCCTAATTTCATATTGAAAAAGACTCTAGCTATAGCTTACTTCTCAAGGGGGTAAACACTCTGTTTTGCACGAGAAGGAGCTAGCATATAAAAATTCAGAGAGAGAGGTACTCAGGCTATCTAAACGATCCTTAAAAGATATTTACTTTATTTATTTACTGAAAATAACACTATGAGGAGAGTATATTTTGGGCAATCTTACATAGTTTGAGATGTCAGGAATGCTGAGTGCTGTAGCTGTGAACAGGCTTCTGATCAACATGCATCATGCTGGGCAGACCTTGTCAATAGGTGAGATTCTTCTTTTCCATTTGGTCATTTCAGTCATCTTATACTTTACTTAAAAGGCAATAGCTCTATTCATAAAGGATGTTCACAGAAGAATTTCTTGCTGTGTTTATAGATGAAACCACAGCCATGGAAGTGGCATAATCACTGCTGCCAAGTAGGAGCTTGCCTTCAAGTTACTAGCTTACAATGAGCCGGCTGAGTTGATCCTTCAGCCACGGAACCTGTGCAGCACACAGAGCCTGAGGCCATTTCCTATATGCAGGACAGGCTGCACCTGCTGAGGTTCAGTGTTGTGTGGACCACTAACTCCGCAATATGCAGGGGTCTCTGGTCAGGATCATTACATTCCACCTATTGATCCACATGGAGCTTACCTTTCCCTAAGATATTGGAAATTGTATGAAGAATGAATGCGCTTCTCAGGCTTCAAATACAAGGTGCAATTGAGCAGACATGGTCTGTTCAAGATCTTAGCTCCTCAAATAAAATGTCTTCTGGAAGATAATCAGCATCCTCTCCCAAACCACCAGTGACCTCCTAGCACAGCAAAAAACCTGCAATTGTATTTTTCAAGTCAGTATTTTCTATGGGTACAGTGCTTTTTGCTACATGTGTATTTTACTCACTAACTGCCCCTTTCTAACAGTACACAATGAACAGAAACAACATCCACTCCATCTGGAGTTTGAATTTACCTACCATCATCTACTGATATACAAGTTATCTTTGGCATACTGGAAGGAAACCCTCTAAAGGGTAGGGCTGCATCTTCCCAGTGTTAGAGAGGCACACCAAAAAATATGGAAGAATGGGCTATTATTCATTGAGACTTAGTCTGGAGCTCCATCACCTAAGGCAAAGAAAGTATATGATATGGTACTTAGCATTTGCTAGAGGTCCTATGGCAGTTTTCAGAGAGAGACCAGCCTTGCTTTCTTGACAGTCCTAGGCATACCAACACAGAAATAAGAAGCAGCAGCACACTCATTTGAGAGTTGAGAGGGCTTCCTATGCTCCAAGTAGGCTTCACATAAAGCTTGCCTTCTAGTTAGAGGAAACAGTCACTGCAGGCTGCAGGGACACTAAAGTGACAAAATGAGGAAAGACATCACCCTGTTTACATCCTTCTGATACTACAGAAGGGTACAACATCAGGTTTACACCCCCCACTGATTCTCAGGGCAAGTCTGTAAGTTTTAGGTCAATAGTCCATCCTAACAATGTATTATGAAAAAACATAAGCAAACATTCAGCAGGCACTGCCTTCATCTTAACTGCAGAGTAACACGGACAAACCAAGCATAAGAGTGACTTCTGATTACAAACTACAGAAAGGAAGGAGTCTCCTGCCTCTTTACACGGGACAGGTGAGGCTGTGAATCTCTCCTCTGCCACCATAGCCCTGGAATGCACTTGTCTCTGCATAACCTCACAATGGAAGAAGCCACTTCAAAAAGCAGGAGACAAACAAATAAAAATCAGCCAGTGCCACACATCCTTAAAACAGTTTAATAGATATTCCTCTAACACATCACCTACTGCAGTGTCAAATTACAAATAGAGAGTACTTCCTTGGTGCTTTGAAGTTACGTTTTATCAGGGACAAATGCATTGAGCCCTTTAGAACAGAGCAGGGAAGCTCTCTGCTGCCAAGGCTCTACCCTTAAAACACCCCCTTGCCCATGCGTCAAAGCAGAGCATCTCTCAGTCTTCATAGCAAGCCAGATCAGCACTAAATCAAGGCAGAATAAAGATTCTGTTTCTCAAACCAGATTTGTCACTGTGACAACTGATTTTTTTTCTCTCCAGCTGGATAGCCAAAGCAGAGCTGGCAGACTGGCTAATACAGTGAAAAGACTGATGTCTCGAGGTATTTTGGGATGCATGGGTGGGGAATACGGGGTAGGTAAGACATTGTCCTGATAAGGCAGTGAACTGCCCCCCACAACCCACTCCTAGAGCCTGTATCCTAGCACCACAGTCCTGCCAAACATCAGCACACATGAGGCAGTGCTCCACTCTTGCCTAACCCAGCTTCTGAGTGGTCAAATGACTGGAAATCCCATCTATGGGGAAGGCCCAGGAAGGCCAAAGGTTATTTAAGGCTTAAAATGAGGCCAGTGCACACTTTGACCCTCCCTTCCTCTTGGAGTTTGTATCTGAATGCTGCTGGAACCCAGGAGTTGGCTTTTCTGTATCTTTTATATGTGTGCTTTTCTATAGCTTTTCTGTCTTTCTTCTTGCTGATTCCCTCTTCTTGAAACATTTTGAGTAACTTAACATTTAACGGGCTTAAAATTTGCTAAATTGAATGGGCCAAATTAATGCTTTGAGCAGTGTTTTATGTTGATTGGATGTTGTACTAAATCTTTTGCCAAAATTTGACAGTAAACTTTTGTTTTGACCTCTCAAGAACATCTGGTCGGTGCTTGTTCCATGCATCTAACCCACAGTATATGAACCACTGTAAAGTCCTTCCATTAGAGCCTTACAAACAGGTGCTTACACAGATACCATAGAGGAGGAAAAGAGTGCACCTACTGCACTGTGCCCAGACTGGACTACAGAACCTGGCAGAGTACACTCTAAGAAACCTCTGAAGCTATATAAGATCCACCATCAGCTCTCCACTATACTTCCTAATGCATTTACTACCAGCTTCAACAGAAACACCAATCCTGGCATAAAGTAGACCTGAGAGACACAAAAATTCAGAATCAAGTGAAGTGGTCCTCGACACTCCAAATCCATTAAAAGCAATCTGTTAAAAGTGGTACTTCAAACATGACAGGAAGGTCCATCTGTATAAGTCAATAATTTTTATATGGGACATTTCTAAAATGAAAAATAACAAACATTATTTCTACCAGAAGATGGTAAGTGAGCCAACTAGAGAAGGCTCTGCTGGATCTGCTGTTTGTAAACAATGAATGGTGGGTGATGTGACAGTTGGAGATGACCTTGTGCGTGGTCATGAAATTGTAGAGAGTTTTTGTTACTTGGAGAAGTAAGGAAAGGGATCAGCAGAAATGCTACCTGGGACTTTTGGAGGGCAGACTTCAGCCAGTTTGGGACACTGGTTGACCTAGTCCATTGGAAGCTCCTGAGGAAGCCAAGGGGTCCAGGAAGGCTGGACATTCTCTCAGAAGGAAATCTTAAAGGGACATGACCAGGCTATCCCCCATGCATTGAAAGATGAACCAAGAAAAAAATACTGGCCTGGCTGAAAAAAGAGCATTGGCTGAACTCAGGAAGCTGGCTCAACAACTCATGAAGAGTACAAGGATGCAGGGAGAAAATTAGAAGGGTCAAAGTCCAAATAGAACTTAATTTGGCTTCCATCATAAAAGACTACAAAAATGTTTTTACAAATACACCAGCAAGGTGTATGGCTAAGGAGAATCTCCCTCCCTTATTGGATGTGGGAGGAAACACAGTTAAAAAGGATGAGATACTTAATACCTTCTTTCTCTCAGTCTTTAACAGCAACATCATGTACCCTGTCCCTCAAGCTGGAAGACAGGAACAGAAGCAGGGCAGGAGCAGAATGAACTCCCCATAATTTAGGAGGGAATGGTCAGCCACTGCTATGCCACTTAGATGTTCTGAGTCTATGGAGCTGGATGAGATCCACTCAAGGGTACAGAGGGAGTGCTGAGTGGAAGAGCTCACCAAGCCAACATCAATCATTTATAGAAGTCCTGGATAACTGGCGAGGTCCCAGGTGATGGGAAGTTGCCAAATATGATGCCTACCTACAACAAGAGCTGGAAGAAAGATCCTGGAAACTACAGGCCTATAACCCTAATGGCTCTCCCCACACCAGCCGCAGGGGCCTGCACTGCAACATCAAGGCTGAGAGCATCATCCTCAACCTGTGAGATGAAGCTAATCAACTTCAGTTGCAGCACAAATCTAAAGGACATACTGTACACCTAGTTTTCAGGTGAGTTTGAAACACTAATCTTAAAAATTAGGGTTTTAGTTAAAAGTTAGTTATTTACTAGAATTAATTAAGAAGCAAATGGGTAGATAGGCCTTGCTGAAAACAATTAAAAGTTAGAAGGAAATCTGGCTTGAAATAGTTATCTGAAATAAATAATTGATTGTCTGTCATCTTATGTTTGCTCAGCTGTGCTTATAATGGGAAAAGACGAAACTAGTAAGTGGACTCAAAGGAACATAGACAATGCAACCAGAAACCCATTCTTTGAAGAACCTGGACTATACTCAGAAATAATTTGTATTGTCATTGATAGAAAAGGTCGAAAGTTTAGGGGGAGGAAGACTCGCCTTACTTCTTCTCTCTAAGACCCCTCCCCACAAAAATGACCCCAGACTTAATTTAGGAAGCCAATCGCGCATGCTTAACAGCTATTCATGCTAATTACCATAGGAAGCGGGGAATAGGAGGGGCTGTGATTATGAATATGTATCTGTTTGAATCTTTTGTCAATAAATAGACTCTGTGATCACCCGTGATTTTGCAGTGCGTATTAGAGGATGACCTCACACTGCTGCCCAGCCCTGAATAAACATACACTTTCTAACTTTAAATTGTTAGAGAGTCTTTTGTCCGTCACAGTTGAGTATCGGTATTAGACCAATACTCATATTTTGGTAAATCAAGTTCACACTAGGGCCTAGTCGGGCACCAAAGGGCAGCCTTTGCTGGGGTGGGAATAATTCTTCAAATTGCTTTTTTCATGGACAGTGGGTGGGGAGGGATTTTGTGGAACGGGTGCCAGCTGAGACTGCTGTGGGGGGAACCAGCCCAACAAAAACAACCTGTGGAAGGTAGCAGAGGCAGGTTTGCAAAACTTTTGTGCTGGCAACTTTTATTTGCAGGCATGGAATAGATTGTGATGCTCTACCCCCCTCTTCTGGCTTGGCCTATGATATTTTTCTTGATCAAGGCAGGGTAGGGGGCAGATAAAAGGCAGTGTTTTCCTTACTCGTGCATGGGTGTTTTCTCTGCATAAGGTTGGGCCTTCTTGGAGCTCGCTCTGCCCTCTTTCAGCATCAGGGTCTTTCTAATACAACCTGAAGTTGGTCAACAAGAGTCAGGCGCTGGCAAGAAGGCAGCAGGTCACAGTGTGCCACCGGTGCAGCTCCCACATCCTCAGGGATGCCAGGTGAGGGCAGTGTGCACCTGGTGAACTCCATCTGTATTCCACAGGAAAGCAGTTGTACAGCCCACCTGAAGGGAGGATAATCTTCCACTACAATGGGCATCCAGTGATGATCCGGGCCCTGGCATTCTGCTCTATGACATGGTCTGCAGGTTCCATTCCTTCAGCAGAGATGAGGATATTATTCTAGGCCTTTATCTTCTTCCTGCCATGGGTATGGTACTTGGCTTTGCATCACTGGAAGAATTAAGTGTTGGGAGATTACAGCTGGCATACAAGCGTTCTTTTCTTGCAACTATGGAGGAAATTGATTTCCCATGGTTAGCTGGAGGAACTGGCACATGTCCTACCATCCTGCTCTCCAAAACAGAGAATTGATTGGAAGGTTTGGGTACAGCCTAGGCCCTGCAGACCCTTGAAAAGAGAGGACCATTGACCAGCAGCTTTTTGGTTTCTCTCCCCAGAATGCCAGGACCTTGTGAAATAGTTTCTCCATTTGTCCCTTGGACAGACCACCTTTGGAAGACCTTTGCAAACATTCTTGGCTGCAGGACATTCATCTGCTCAGGAGATGGCAAAGATCCATCCCTTTGCACAGTAGGATCCAGCAAGTAACAGCTCTACACATCTCATGGCATTAAGAAGCCAAGAAAATCAGACTATTTCCCTGCAACCGTAGCACAGAGTAGGGTTCACGGCTGATGAGATGCTTTTGCTAGTCCTGGGGGAAGTTGCAGAAATTGCTGAGCACTCTCCATGGTATTTGAGAAGCCATGTTGGTCTGGTGAAGTTTCCATGGACCAGAAAATGGGAAGCATCCCCACTGCAGACCCCTAACATCGTGGTCTCCCTGCAGCTGGAGGACAACCATGGCATCCTGTGGCACAACCATCCTTGGCTTGGCCACCTGCGGGGCAAAGCTGATGGTTGCAGCAGCTTCCTTGAGGACAGTCTATACCTGTCACAGTGCAAGCTGGCTTGTACTAGGCAGTTCATTTGGCCATAAATGGGAGAAGCAGCCTTGCCTGATAGACAGGTCTCCAGGGAACAGAGATAGGACAGAACTGGAGATAGACAATGATTTGACCCAATGAGTCCCAACCTAGGCTGCAGGAGCTATTGGTCAGAGAGCTGAGCAACCTGAACTTTCAACCAACCACAAGTGCTTGCCCAGGAACATTAGGAAAGGTATTTAATGTGAAGTCAGAACAATAAAGTGCTTTTTGTCACATGGATCATAGAGTGCTGTGTCTCTGTCTTGGGCACAGCACCAGCCAAGGTTACATACACCCACTTGAAATCAAGGTTGAGCCTACACCTAGTGAGAGGGGGAATGCTCCTGGCCCCAGGCATTGCATAATCCAGCTGGGTTGGGGACTGGAGGTTCCTTGCTTTGCTGTGGTGGGGGAGGATTAATTTTTCAGCCAGGTTTTTTTCTTTGGTGGGGAAGGGCATGAATGTTGTGGAAGAGGAGCTGGCTCCTGGTCTTGCTGACAGCTTTCACCACCCACCCTCACATGGGCTGGGGAGATCCTAACAGAAAGCTCTACCCCCGGGGTAGCAGAGGCAGGAGTTCTGAATCCACACACCAGCAGGTTTGCTTTGCAGGCCCTTGGGGAAGGCTGGGGAAGACAAAGGAAAATTTTTCCCCACCTGTGGGGAGGTTCATTCCTTGCAGATAGTGGTTGGGTCTTCCTCAGGCCTGTCATACAGTGATAACATTTTACATTTTATCATAGTTCCAGGTCTGTGTTTTTAGTTTACTTTCGTCCATTTGTTATTTGTTTTCTGAAGGAAGATTCTAGCTGGTGCCTGGACTGCAGCAGGAAGTGCTGTGATCATCTGCAGCGTGGATTCACTGCCAGTGCCCTGGCAGGTACACCTCCTTCAAGATGGATGAGGACATCGAAGATCAGCTTTTCTTCCAGCAGCAGGTCTCTTAAGATGGGTACCTGGCATCACAGCATGGGTAGCCTAGTGAGTATTGGAAAACAACAGCAGGCACACGTGCTTCCCCTCACCCTTGCAGGTATGAGGAGGTTGATCTCCTGGTTATCTGGAGGAGGTGGCACAAGTCTTGCCCTCCTGCTCTCTTTCAGAATGGAGAACTGATATATTTGGGTGCAGCTCTGAGCATGGCCATTAACATGGCCAGGCACTACAAATGGAGAAGGCTGGACAGGAGCCTTCTCCAACTGACCATTTTCTGGTTTCTCTCCCCAAAGTGCCAGCACCTCATCACAGCAAAACAGCATCACTGAGTCTATCAATTTGGTGGTGGTGATGTTTATTTGCTTTTAAAAATAAAATTTTTTGTAATCCCAGTATTTCTTTTATTCTTTTCCAAGCTTTTGATCCCCTTCCTCTAGGATAATCTTTTGTGTCCTTTACGCACTGCCTTTATTGGAATTGGATGGGGGTTAAGCAACCTGAAAAATTAAACAACAGCTCCTGTTGTTTCAAACTGGAGTAGCTACTTCAGTGACCCTGAACTGCCACTCAGGCACATACTTTTTTGCTGCTGCTGTCTGTCCCCTAACAACACACTCACCGAATCTTTCACCTAGCCCTAGCAGCCCTCCACAGACCAAACAAAACTCCGTAAACCTGAGGGAAGGACAAACCATGCTGGGCGTTACAAAACATGCCCTCAATAAAACAAAAAATGGTATTTTGCAATGTTAATTACTTTAACGCCTACCTTGTATTAAACTCATGCCTTTTTGTGAGCAGTAATTTGGTATAACCCTACATGCAAGAGCCACTAAAAATTGTCCCTATCTCTTTGAAACCATCAATAAAATTACCTGACTAATATAATTAAGCACAACCTACCCTTTTTTCTTCAACCAAACCCCAGTTGAACTGACCAAATATAAAGACTTTTTCTATAAACTTTCCATAATTACACCTAATGCTTATTTTTTATTTGGCCAACAAGCAACATGTGGTCTCCAGCAATACTGGTACCATCATGTTCTATTCACTTGCTTGTTACAGACACACTGGTTCTCTGGTTCTGATTAAATAAATTGTGCTCTGGTAAAAGTAAAGTTAAAAAAGCTTTCTGTATTGCTATCCAATTGTCACTAATTATTACTTACAATTTTTTTCATGCCTATACTCAAAACAAAATAATCATGTCCTTTTTTTCCTCCCTTGCTACTACTTTTCCTGGTACCTCCCATTGGGAATCTTGTTCTGGATATTTTGTTGAATTTGCTTTAATTTTCTGGTAGCAAGAACTTGGGAATCTCTTCAATTAATATGCCCATGCTAAGAGAACTGTTAATAACTTTTCTTTAAAAAATCTACTAGGAATCTTGATTTTAAGAAAGAATATACCAATGCTTTACCTCTACCCCTTATCTGACTGTCATGGTTTAATATTGAAGCTGCAGTTTTCCCTGTGCCATAAAATGTCCAGCTTCAATGGGGTGGTTTAGAGGAAGTGAATGAAAAGAAAGGTGCCCTACCACATGCCAAATAAGGTTTTAGCAGAGTTTTGTACACACTGAAAACCTACAAAGTATCTGTTTATCTTCAGAATACCTACCATTACAAACTAATCAAGAGCTGAGATTTTCTATGTACACAACAAAAAGCAAAGAGTTAACAGCACAGACAATGATCTATGTGATCACCAAAGCGTAATTGTCTCCAATTTAATAAACAGGCGTAAGTAGATCTACTTACAAGGAATCTCAACAGGAAAAGAATTTTATTTTCGAAGTCCAGGAGACATCCAGAGACAGAAAAATTTAGTTTTGCATTGTCAAGATGGATGTTCTTTGAAAACAGCTCTGGTCAACCAGATCAAACTCAGGATTGCAAAGGTCCTGAAAACTGCCTTGCTTTGAGAAATACTCCCAGAAGAGTAGCTATTTCCAAGTGGAAAACATCTGCTACAAGTCCAAAAGAATGATTCCTCTCAGACAAAGGCTCCTGCTGGCCTCAAGAAAAGTTCAACACAGGGGCAGTGCCATTGCAGGTGCTATGATGTCCTACTTGTGATGTACCAGCTCAAAGAGTTGAAGTTCTTAACAGTATTCACTGTCTCCAGGGAGTACGCTACAGACAAAAAACACACTATTCCAGAAAATACCTTCTTCCTTATGCATTTCCTCTGCTCCATTGCAGTACTGTCAAACAGTTGCAGACTAGGTTAAGAAAAAAAATTCAAACTCACTCTTCCAGAGGCAGAAAGATGCTTGTTAAGAATATGAAGATCAGATTTCACTCTTCTACAGATTTTGCTTTGTCCTCTTAGCATCTCAGTATTCAAAAGAAAACACAAAACATCCAGTTTTGGTCAGTAAAGTGTCCATTTAATAAACTCCTTAGCCACATTTCTCACCCCCTTCCTCCCCCCATAGAATTTCAATTTGCACTTAAGCAGATGACACAATTTGATGCTGTACAACTTCAGTTTTTAAATCTGCACTCTTAATGCTAAGAGTATCAGGGGCTAGTATTGACAAAATTACATAGAAGTCAGATGTGCCCATGCAAAAGAAGCAGATCTTTATATACAGTCCCTATTTTTTCTTATAAATTTAAATATTTTAAAAAATGTATTTTCAAAATGTATAAAGTTTAGGGAATACCCCAAATGTATCTTAAAATAAAATGCTTTCTGGTTTCAAAGGTTATTTCAACAATGAAGACTAAATTGCACCAGATAAAAGGCACTTGTGCTGTGTGATGTCTTAAGCAAGTATATGTTAGTTTCATAATACAGTGTCTTGAATTCATGCAGCTGTCTCTGAGCATCAAGCATCATTAAAGCAGCCAAAAGAGATCGTGAGTAAACTTGATTCCATAGTTGTAAAAACATACAGCATTGTGCTCCATCTTTGACTCTAGAATCAAACACTACTGAAAAATTGCTGTCATTCACATGGGAATTCAAACTACATTTCATTCTCTCATAAATTACAAAAAGTATGTCATTTAATTATGAAACTAAACCACCAGTGAACAGTTCAGTGTTCAAATAGTTTGTGCCACTGAAAGTCTGTATGTATAAACAAGCTAGGGACTAGTTATTCAAGGAGCAGTGCATTGTATTTTCAATTCCCATTTCACTGTTGAGATAAGAGCGCAGTCCTATTTGCCTTCATCTTCTCCAGCCTTTTCATTAAATGGCTATTGGTCATCTCCATCTCTTCTATCTTATCCAGTGCTGTTCTTAGCTATAAAATGAAAAAAAAATTATGATCACTTTAGTTTATTTGGACTCTGTTCAGTTCTCAAGTTTGATAAGAGGAAAAAGCATGTTATAAGAGTTTCGTAAGAGTGCCACAGAAGTTAAGATATAACACTTCCATTATTGCAGGCATATGAAACAGAATTAAACTGTTAAAAATAATTGCGAAGCAACCGAAACATGAAGTGTATTCATTCTGAAAGAATTAGGTGCCTGCAACCTCCCATTACATGAAAGCAATTTACCTAGAACAAGGTAAAGTACTCTCCATCATTATTACTTGCACACAGACACATATTCCCATCACAGGTAGCAGGCATCATGCTAGTGATGCAGCAGCTCTTAAGCAAGAATGATCAACAGCTCAGTTAAATACAGCTCCTACTCAGAATCCTGTGAGGTCCAAGTCACAGAATTTCCAGACTATCATTTGAGATAGGGACCATTCATCTCTCTAGCAATTTTTGTCGAAGGATTACTTTAAAATATTACAAGTTAATCACATTTAGAAAAAAAATACCACTTAGATGCTTCCTTTCAGGGAAGTACAGCATTGAATCATAGTTAGTATTACTTTAAAGTGCTAGATGTCTTAATGTCATATTGAGACTTGAAGGTCATCTCAAAAAACAATTAAAAGCTGTAATCAAAGATTACAAAAAACCCCAGAACTCGGAGGCAAAAGAGAGCAGCTCAAGATGGAGAGGAATATACATTGGGAAAGAAAACCAAGTCAGTTACCTCTCGCTGAAGCTTCCTTTTTTCAGCTTTGAGTTCATCTTCTACTTTTTCTGCATTTTCTGCTGCATTTTTATACCTTGCAACCTGTCCCTCAAGTCGTCCAATCTGTAAACCCAAACAAGACAAAAGGTACATACTCAGGTGTTCCACCTGGAGTTCACTTTCCAAGGACACAGCTGAGAAGACACAGAAGGTTAAAGAACTAAGCAGTGGGAGAATAGTTGGAATACAACAAATCAAGAATTGGGAAACATATGAGATTATAAATGAAAGTGGAAAGTTGAAAAGCAGAAACTGTATGAAAAGGTGCAAAGTAGAAAGGAGACTGTGAACTGTTATCAGGGCATCATGAAAGAGGTCTTGAGCCCAAGCACAGAGCAGTAAGGAGAGGACTTGAGACAAATCTTGATCGCAACCTGCAGATGTTAAAACCCACAGGCTGGACTGTTCTGTATACAGCTCCCTGCTACCCCTAAATCCACATGATAGGCTACTAGACTGAATATGTGCAAAACAGAAAATATATGCATCTGTGATTTAAATTATAATCCTTCATTTAATTTTTAGGTAATAAGCTGTAGTTAAGTTCCTAAAATACAAAACTATGGCAGATTATAAAGAAGAACTGAAGCTACTAGAGTTCAAGAAAATCAATTTATATCTAACTTAATTACTCATAAGAAAGTTCTAAATACTGTGGAAGGTATACAAAATTTACTCTCTAAAGCTGAGAGTTATACATCCATGAAAACACTCACACTTTATAAGTCAATAACATGGTTTTTTACCTCAGCATGTTGGTAGATTTTCTCTCATGGTTAGGCTGTGCACAGATATTTAAGTGCAGGAAATATGAAAAAATGTGGTGTCATTCTACACAAACTAAATATCAACCAGTGAATCAAATAATGAAATATGCTTTCATAGTTTTTGTTGAAAAAAGTATTGTAAAAGTGTGCAGTGTTGAAGAAAAATACTTACATTTTGTTCCAAGGTAGTTATATCTTGTTCAGCTTTTGAAAGCTTAAATTTGTATTCACTAATTTGTCTGTTGGCATCTCCTAGACAAAAATTGATATGCATATGTTAGTCAAAGCAACTCTCTAAACTAGCAGTTTCCCTTTTAAATAAAATTCATTAAAAGACAATTTTATTGAGAAGCCCATACCCAGGATCACAAAGAAGTTAATATTCTTTCAGCAATCTACAAGAATATTGAAATAGAATATTTTTCCTTTATTTAGAGAACACAGCTACTGTCTCTATAAAAGTGCACATTAAATCTCAGGTACACCAATGAGATATGTACCTTTTAAAACACATGTTTAGATCAGCAAATTAATTCCTTAGAGAACAGAATCAACCTAATAGTCAACACACACTGCAAAATGTCAGACCACAATAAATATAATACCTGCAGCATTCAGCTTAGACATCTGTAAGAATATCTGAATAAGGAGCACAAGACTTGAACCTGACTGACGAACTCTAAGAAGCATGACAAATTATTTTGGTGTTACATTTGAGCCCTCACATTGCCAAGGCTTTGTTCATGTTCATTAACACAAGCATATTAAATGACAGTATGTCAAACAAATAAATTTTCAGTTGAATAGCTTGCTTGAAATGAAAAACATCCTATGAAACAACACTAAATATTATGTTAAATAAATTTTCAGGTTTTGCTTCAAGACAATTGTCTTCTAGATTAGGTTTCTATATCAAAGATTGAACAAAATCATCCTGTAGAATATGTATTTTTAAAATCTTAGCTGAAATTCTATTGTCTAAAAATTGTATCCAAGTAGTGGCACTCACTCTAGGCAAGGTTATCAACTGAAAAATAACTTCCCAGAATGTTGTTCTTCAACAGAGGCAGATTTTTAAGCTATTCTGCAGTGAGAATTCCATGCAAGGACATATACCAACAAAAACCTATCTGCTCAACAATACAGTAATTCACAATACTACTAGTGCACAGAATAACTTTGTGCAAGAAGAATAACTTTGAACAGTAAGCATATACCTACTTTGCATTTCAATTAGCTGCAAGTCAGAGCCATTCTCCAAGCCTATTATATCGGGATTCATGCCATCACTTTTAGAGTATTTCTGTCGTTCTTCTTCTAACTGCATCTTCAGTTTTCTAACCTGAAAAAGGAAGTGTTTCTTTATGAAAAAGAGACTCCCAGAAGTTCAGTAGTTCAGTATCTAAATGTTCAATGGTAAAAAGACAGAGTAGTCTTGAGATACCACTGGCTGAGAAGGTTCTGGAAACAAGCATAGCAGAGCCATGAAGGGGAGTCAGTCCCTGAGGTCTGTGGCTGCAGGCCCCCATCCCCATCACTGGGTGAGTACCCTCTGCATGTCAATGCACAACCCAAGCCCACCAGTTAGGTCAGTGCTGCAGGAGCACCTAGTAACTAACAGCTCACTTTTCAGAAGAGGAGATGGCATTAAACTCCATTTATGGATTTTTTCTACTGTGTATCTTTTACAGTCTAAACACACACAAATATCTTGAACACTATCCTAGTGAGTTTACAGACAATAATCCATGGTTTTTTTAGGGGGTCCTCTCTCATACTCCACCTGGAAAAATGGTCCTAGGAAAGTCTATAGTGCACAGTAGTCTTTAATAGTTCCATTTCATGCTACAGCAGCTGTCACTCAGTTTTTCTAGTAGTCAGAGAACATAGATTTCTCAGCTATCTGCCTTGTGTATAGACATTATGAAAGAAGTAGGAACTACTTTTTGGACATTCTTATAAAAATATTGTTCTATAGATAAACAGTATGTGAATTAACTTGCAAAACCCCCATTCGTGATACAAATCAAATACATGAGCAGTGATTTTTAAATTATATAGTGATAAATATGTGCATACATATTTATATATATTTAATACCATAATTTATTGGCATTCCAAAAAAGTATCTACACTATAATTAAAGTTCATTCACAGCAAACCCAATTGTTGACAACAATGGTTTAAATTTGTAATGTCTTCAACTAAAAGAGCAAAAATTGTAATATACTTAACAATTGTTCAACATGTTTGAGTCCTTTCTTCTCAAAACAGAGCTGACTTTAAACACAATTACTTTAATAATATTAATTTTCTCTCCAAGTTACCAAAATGATCAGTGAAATAGTATCACTCAGCAATTTTGAAGAAAATGTCACTTGAGCTTATGAGAGTGCAATTTTCCTGACTTTAATATTTCTGCATAAGACAAAATAAAAGACAGAGCTTTAAGGATGTGCACTAATAGTAAAGTCAGGAACAAGTTAGATTTCAGCTAACCAGTTAGTGAAATGATGTTTCTTTACCAAACAAGATCAAAGTCCTGTGGATAAGTATACTACCAAGAGGAGCTGCTAATTCCTGGTAGTCAGTGAGGTAAGAATTTGAGTATTTTATTTTGCTTTAGTGCTTACACATTTGATTAAGCACTTTTGTGCTTAACATTTGTTTATTACTTTTATATAAATAGTCTGCAAAATGATACACAAAGGTCTACTTCTGAAATTAATAACTTATTTTACCTGGGACAGTAATTCCTCCTTTTCTCCAGCCAGTTTTCGTAGCCTGATATCTAAAACCAAAGAACCCAATTAAAAATCAGAGAAATCTGTAAGTAAGAATATGTTTTTCATAACTTTTTGTTCTGTTCCAAATGAACGGCTTATCAAAGCTAATAGCACTGGGACCACAAAACTTTGATAGCTCACTAATAACACAGCAACCTTCAGTTAATAGCTGAAAAAAGGGAAAAATACTTCATTCACACTGTTTATTAGTATAACAATTCTAAAAGCAAGACCTCATAGTTTAGTAAATCTTTATAATTTACTATTTTAACACTAAAACAGTTTTGTCCTAACATCTAGAACAGCCATTTTAAACAAAAGTTTCTTCTGATTGTGTATTCTTTTCCCTGTCTTATTTGAAGGTTGTTGTCTCTTCAGGGAAGCCACTATGCTTCCCCATATGTTTAGAAAGTTTGCAAAAAGTGTTCCCAAATGACAAAAAAAATACCTGGAAAAGGGCACACAGGAATGCAGCAATATCTCTATTTAGTCAGAAGATCAGTAGTGGCTACCAAATAGTCTATCAAGCAACACTGTGCTAAGACTAGAGCAGCTCCCTTAGAAATTGTAACTTTGAGAGAAATGAAGCATAATGACATCTGTATTTCCCTGTGAGGGAGCCACAGCAAAAGTACATATCAAGTCTAATTTCTGCCAATACAAAAATATGTAACTATAATATGTTACGTACAAGTATAAATAAATTATATAGAGATTTTTTTTCTATATATTTAACAGAGTTTTACAGTGGATTGACCTTGCATAGAATAACTTGCTCAACCTAAGGATAAAATCAAATTAAAGTAACTTAAACCAAAACCCTCAATTAGTGTCTCTGTTGTCCCTATAATTTTTTAAATGTTTTTAAAACTTCTTTTTCTAATTAATGTGATGGAAGACAGCACTTGATGTTCTTTCATTGATTATGTATACTTCTGAAGAATTATTTTCATGAAACACAATGGATAACATACTAATCCAAAAGATGACACATTTAAGCAAGATGTTTTTCCATCAGTATTAAAACAGGAACTGGACCAAGAGAACTAATCAGTTTCAAACATCTAAGCCGATATTTTTTCTTGCTTAAAAGATAAATATGTCTTTTTTACTCAGAACAAACAAAAAATTAAAATCAATCCTGGAAATTGTGTAAGCATATATTCTAGAAGCATCACAGGTGCTTGCATCTGCAACTGTAAGCCACACCCACTGTGAATGAGGAAACAAAGCCCTCAAAAACTCTATAAACTATGCTAGGATATTTTTACCTAGTGGTCCTTCTCCTGCAGATTCCAAGACCTGAGCAGCTTCCTGTGATACGACTGTTATTGTACCAACCACTGATTCATGGTTTACATCACCATTTGGTGTGCCATCCGGAATTATAACTAATCCATGTTTCTAAAAATGCAAAACAAAGAATAAACTAGTCATACAACAGAAGTGCTAAAATATAAATCAACAGGCAAGTTTTTAAAGAGCTTTTCAAGTTCATCGAAACAGTTACAATGATATGGACCATTTATCCTACCCTAAGGTCAGGTTTTCAGACTGCACAAGAATAGCAACCATTCTTCCTCTATTTTACTGACCTTGATTTCATGCCCCATTCTTGGATTTCTGTTACTGTAAAGTAACTACTACCAACATACCTGTCCTCTCTTCATTGTTTCCTTCAGGTCAGCCAACTCCTCTCTGAGCTCATCTCGCTCATTCTTAATGCAGTCAAAGTAATCTTTCTGTCTTTCTAGGGCCTGGGCTCAGGCAGATAGCAAGAAAAAGAATGGCACAGAGAAAAAGCATATGACAGACAGCAGAAAGATTTTCTACAAGTAAATACAAAGATCTCAATACAAGTAAAGAAATTAAAAGTGCTTTTTAAATATGTGGTAACGTACACCTCTGAAAACTGCCTTCTACAAGTTGCATAACTAACTTAATGCTGCATTTGTAATGACTTCTTTTTCAGATAAGCCCTAGATTTTTTGAGAGATTTTTACTCAGCGAATTTTATTTTTTGGTAAATTTTGATAAGCTAAATTGAGTACCAAAAGACTGATTCCTCTTTATACAGACACTCTGCAGCAAGAAATAAAATTTGCTGAAACTCAAATGGCAAAGATCCTAAAACATTACATCTATTGAACTAATTTCTCTACCTTTTATAAGGTACAGAAGTAGAAACCATACATCATAGAAGATCTTGAAATTATCCACTCACAAATACTAGTTTATTTACTAGTTGCTTAAGGGTTAAAACACCATTTACTAAACCCAAAGCAATCCGGTTCAGAGAAAAAAAAAGGTAGCAAACACTACAGTAGCAAACACTAGCAGTATTTTAGCAGAAAAAAGCATGGCAGCTAGAAGTGCACTGTGGGTGTAGAGAGGTTTGCCTACCTATGCTGGAGAGGTTACCTGGTAGTTAGACACTTTTACTTGACTGGGCAGCATTCAATACTGTATGCATTAAAAATAATCCTCACCATACAAGTACAAAAGTATACACACATTTTTGCCAAGAAAATTATTCCAACTAAACCTTATGTTGAATGTGTAGGAATGGACTGACACCAAGAAAGAAATGAAGGTGTATACATTTGTACTGTACTTGCCCTATGTAACTGCAGTATGCTGAATTTTAATAATCATCTAGAATCTATGCTAGAGCAATATTTTAAAGCATTACTCAGTTTCAACTGAAAATTCTGACAAGTGCTGTTGCACTTGATTTATTCGTATGTAAATGTAACATTTAAAATAAAGGCAATTCAACGTGTGAAAAAATTAGCTGATGTCTTAATTTAAAAACTAGTAAGATGTCCTTTTGTTTCCTAGCACACACTAGATCTCTAACTACACTATAAATAGCATGAAGAACCTTCATCATTACATAATTTTGTGCTCTACTTACAAAACACATACATCTTTTTAATTTTTGAAGAAAAGTGGCAGAGACTGAAATGGAAGTAAGCTCAACACTTGAGAGAATATTGGAAATCAGAAAATTCTGATGGGGAAGGAAATGAAACTGACAACTGTGTATTTCTACCTATGTAGATCTAAATAATCATTATTCAAAACCAGTAAAAATCTTGGTGTTTGTATGCTCAGAATTTAATTTAATATGACATGGATTTTGCACAAAATCTACCTCTGCAATTCTTCTATTGGGGCAGGAAACAGAAATAAAGACAAAGTTTTGCAGACAGGTTTTACCATACTGATACAAGCAAAATCTAATCATATGCAAGAATGCAGAGACGTTTGGGGTCCTATTCTCTAAATATTCCAAAAGCCTTCATGACATCTATACCAAACTCAGAGTTGCCATTACTAATTGAAACTTTGAAGACACTAAACAGTAGAATAACTGTATATTTCAGGAATATAACCTGAAACTGTAACTCGGTGTCCTCAAACTGATCTAATTTAAGATCAAATATAATCACAAATTTCAAGCACTGTAGAAACAGCACAACATAAGAAGGCAGGTGCAAAACAAACTTGTGCTATTTTTGTTCTGTTTGCCTCCCTTTCTTTTCCTGAAACAGCTAAAAAGTCTTGTATACATTGTAAAATTAGCTTACAATTTTAGTTATAAACGACATTGAGAAGCTTTGCAGAGACTTCTAAAGCTGGAACAGAGTAAAGATCAGCAAAGCTGCTCAGTAGGAGGGAGAAAGGCTCAAGAGCTGTGAGCTAAGAAAACTATGTAAATATTTATAGATATGAGAAAGAAAAGAGCAGCATTTTTACATTTTCTTATCTAAGAGAGTTCAATTCTGAGAGTTTAAAAAAAAACTAACTAGAAAAATAACCAGTTAAAGTGTTTACAAAAATACACACTGGCAGGGCAATTTTGGCTACAGGAAAACGTATCTTTCTTGTCATTCTGGCTACATTTGAATATGGGATATGCTTGTACTAACTCTGGCAATGTATTTGAAAGAGCACAAAAATATTGCACAAACTGAGGCAGTCTGATATACAAATGTAAGAAATGAGTATGGAAAGAATAGGGTCAATTAAAGATAAAAAGCTTCCAGAAGAATGTTCAAAAAACTTTAGAATGTTGAATTCTTTTTTATGATGGAAGACTGAAGCATGAAAGAAAATGTAAGACAGCATAGCTTTTGAACTGGGCACCATCAGTTAAAAGGCAACTTTTCAAAGTGACTTGAACTCCAGCAAATAAAACAATTTTCAAAGAAATCTGAATATATTAAAATATGGTGTAAAATTAAGGTAGAGAGGAATGACCCCTGAGCTGTTAAGAGGCAGACAATTCCTTTTTAAAGACTTTCCAATTAACTCCCTATTGCCACCAGGCAATCTACTTGTGTCCCAGGGCAGGCACAAGTTCAGAGCCACATAGTGATCACTGATGGTCAGGCTGACTCAGTTCTATGACTTCTGCACTGCCCAGAAGCAAAGCTGACAAACCCTGCCTGACCTACATCAGCTGCACAGTATCAGCACGGTTCTTTCTTCCTATACAGGAACTTTATGGATGCTCCTCAAAAGGTCACCTACAACCATTGTTTCAATTACAACTCTCAATACCCAAAATACTTCACGTGTCATATCACAAAACCAGTGTGGTTCAGTGCTGCATCCAAGCTAGCCAATCCTGCAAGGATCAGAAGTGTAATACAGAAATGTGCAAGTTGGTTGCAAAGTCATTTCAAGATCATTTTTTCACCACTAGGCATGTCATCAAAAATTTTGCAAAAAACTGGAAAACTGTATGTGTAAAAGTTTGTGTTACAGCTTTAATTAGTACTACTTATCGTTATGCAAGTAAAGTGTGGCTCATTTTCTGAAGAAGAGAAAGACTGTAAAACATTTTATTCATTTAAGTTGGGGGTGGCCTTAATTTCTTTGGAGTACACAGCATTCCTTGGGGTGTAGAGGGCATCCATCTACTTCTAAATTAAAAAAATACCTTTCCTCCCATATTTGATTCATACCCCTATTTTTTTATCTTTCCAATTAATTGTCTCCTGGAGATCAAACACTTCTTTGGTTATGGAGTCTATATTCTCCTGCATACGTTGATTCGCCTGTGGTAAATAGGATGAGGGAAGAATAAAAGAGGAAAGAGAAGTAAGGAAATGGAAAAAAAAATCCCAAACATTAAAATAGATAAAGGAAACTAAGTAATAAAGTCAACCAAAGAGTTTATGAGCATGAAGTTACAGAAGCAGTGTTCAGTTTAATGGAATATATTTCTCATTAATTCATGCAAGAGAATGGTATTTAATTCTATTCGATCAATGCTGTTGGGAAAACTTATTGCAGCTAGAGTTACTTTTCTTTAGTGACTGTTCTCACCACATCTGTGGATAGAAACAATTACTCTGCTGTACTTTCCAGATACCTTTAAGTCCCCTCTGGAAGTGAATATTAATGTTAACAATTAGTTTTATTAATGCTTTAAATAATAAAATAATCTTCTTGAAAGTATAAAGAAGGGAATTTGAACGAAAAATCCAGGAAGCAAAAGACAACTGCTGACTGCCTTCTGATACTATATGAATACATATCAAGTGTAGTCCTACTTTTTTACCTGACTATCACTGCATTTTGCTACTTGCCCTGCAAACATAATTAAATGCTTAGCTATGAAGATGACATAAGAATTTTAAGGGCTAGAGACAATTTTTTTCCCTCTTAAGGAGTGAACTTGATTTTACATTTGGGAACGCAAGACAAAGTCTTTCTGCAAAAAGCTACAAGGATTCAGCTAGATTTTCTGTTAGTGTTAATAGATGGGGAAAATACACAAATAAGTATTAAACATGGGTCAAATATTCAAAGGGACTGGATGCACATACTATGTTCTACCAAAGCAAACACTCCAGACAAATCTACTGTATATTCTTAGTTCATATACATAAGCCACACCAAAACCCCAAACAAGAACATGCAAAGTTGTTCTTTAATTCTTAGTGAAGCCCAAGATAACTTAGAGCAAGCAACAGAGTCACAAGAGAATTTTTTAGGGTTTCTTGCTTGTCAGCATTTATCTAACTCAAAATACTGATACTTAGGACACTCTTAATCCTTTTCTTCTGCTAGTAAGTTGTATCAACTCCAGTTCATGAAGCATAATACTTCCAAAACAGAACTGGGACTTTACAGAAACCATTTGGAGTTACAGTACTACCACCTAGACAGCACACTAATATAGCGAAGAAATAAATTATCAATGAACTATTATAGAGCTTTTGAAAATGGCAGTGGAGACTTTGGCCTATACACTTAAAGATAATAATTTTTTTACTGCAATGAAGAGACAGTGGGAAAATTATGTAAAAATTGAACTGCAATTTCCAATTAAAATTATTGGGAAATGGACACCTACATACTGCTAACAGTATACCTATATGTGGACCATTTGGAAGACTGATAATAGCTCTGGGATTTCAGCACAGGTGGGTTTGTTTCCAGAACCAAAAAAGAAAGGGGAAAAAGAACAGAGTGAGAGGGGAAAAGAACACACTGCACACAGCAATATGGTTGTGACCCAATAACATGCTGACCAGTTTTTCTGTGCATTATGCTTGACTTATAAGCAAACAAATATTCAGTATGGCAAACTTCAATTGTTGATAACTCACAAAAATCTGAAATAACTGAAATGGAAAGTTTTGGGAGAGGCCAAGAATAACATTTGGTATTATTCACGCATAACAACTTTTAGCTATGGAAAATTATTTTGGCCACACAAATATTAGTTCTGCCCTCACAACAAAGAAAAGGAACATTCATGAGAGAACCACAATTCTCACAAGAATTAAAGGTTCTGCAAGATGTAATACATTTGAAAACCTTGCAGGGACATTTTCAGCTTCATAAATTTAGGAGGATCGGTAGCTTAAATTCTACCCACTAAAACAAGATAAATTATTTCTTAAAAATGCAAGATAGTACTAAATCCTGCTTTGTGTATGATTCCTACTCAAAACTTACACCATATTTATTTGCACAGGTTCTATCATACATTCATATGAGCATACCTCTATCAATTCATCCCTCTGCCGAAGGCCCTCTTTAAGTTCATCCAGCTTATGCTGCAGAACACTGCAGGTGTGTTTCTGTCTTTCCAATTCCTGTATTAAATACATCAATTATTTAGATTTATTTTGAGTTATGTAAGAAATTACTGCAAGGATTTCAGAAACTGTACCTATCAAGCAGTTAAAAAAACCCACTGAATCACTGAAGTGGTCTAAATAAGTTGCCCAGATACTTACTACACAGAAGATTTTATTTAATAAACTCTAGAGAGAAAAAATGCCATAAAGACTTAAGTCAAATACTAACAAGTACAGCTACTTTGAATGTTTTCAACTGTTCTTACTAAGTAGTCCAGATTTCAGTACTTTATAATTAGGAAAAAAAATACCTTTGACTTCTCTTCATTCTCCCTACAGAACTCTGCTATCTGTTCTTCTTTCTCCTCAATAACATCCTTTAAAGTATCCACTTGGTAAATCAAGTTGTTTTTCTCATTGTCTAGTTGAGCATTGGAAACCATAGCTTTCTTGTACTTCTCTTCAACTTCAGCTAGTGAATCCTACAGATAGCAGAAAAGTTTACATGAGTCTAACTTTTTGATCCATTGTTATAATGTTAAAATACCACCATAATGTTAAATTATGAGATGTTAGACATTAAAATAACGCAACTATTTTTGTTTCTGAAATATATCCTTTAGAGATACCAAGTAACAGTTTAGTTCCATTATTCAACTTAGGTCATACACAAAAATGAAAAGTTACCATTACAAAAGCATGAAAAATACAAGATAATATTCCACTTGTATTTTCTACTCTGCCACATTTACAGCAACTCATAGGGATACAGTAGTAATATCACAGTTTCACATTCTAGTGAATACCATGTATCTAGTAGTAATATCACTATTCTCAAGGCATGCATAAGAAAACAGTTCAGAATGAGGCAACAAATCTAAGAGAGAGAATGTGGACAATTAAATGAGTAAAACAGATCACAAAAATAACTCCAAGAGTAGCTTTAATTTAATGCTCATTATTTAAGTAGTGTCCTATGACCTTAGATTCAAAATTTTAAGGTTATCCCTCAGGATAAGAAAAAAGAAAAAACAAAAAATACAAACATAAGTGCATGCAAGTAATTCTGAAGATTAGAACCAGAGAAAACATTTCTTTTTGCAGTGCTGTAAATATGTAAAATCTTGTAATGATCAGCAAAACAAAATGCTAGAGACAAAAGTAAACCTAAATACTTTCAAAGAATAATCCAGTTTAGCATTAAAAAAAGGAAAATATTAGGATTATAGTGAATGATACAGTAATTTCACAGGGAGATATGACATTTAACAAAAAAAAATGCAATTAGGGAAAAAGTCCAATCTGATTACTCCCCTGAATGTGGTGATTGGGGTCATGTAGTAATTTAGTTCAGCAGAGATCTTTGAATGACATCTGGTCCAATCTCCTAACTGAAGAGGGCCAACTAAGATCAGGCCGCTCATAGCTCATCTCCATTTTATCTCCAGAAATCTAGACTGCAGATGGTCAAACTTGCTGGATGACCGGCACCAGTGTTTGGTTTCCTTGTGAAAACTTTTTTCTTGAGTTCTAAATTGAATTTCTGCTCTTACAACTCAACTTTTGTCTGTTGCATATTTCCCTTGCAAAGAAGTCCACCCTCTACTCTTCACAGCCTCTTATCATACATGCTGAAAACAGCAACAATATTGCCAACCACTACTCCAAGACTTATCAAAGTCTATTTTCTCAGCCTCTTACTGTATGCCTTGTGTTCCAGGACTCCAGCCTTAAAAGACTAGACTAGGTTGGGGCTTAAAACATTGTATTAGAATGTCATTAATAAAAAAAATAATGGCAGGGGAGGGTGAATCTGCAGTTACAAAAGAGGAATAGATTGATTTGGACACTAAAGAGTGAAAATTGCTTCTGAAAGAGAAGTTATGTCTAAGTCTCTATTGGGTTAAAAAACCTGAAACATTGCAAAGACTTTGCAACTGTCTTCTTTTCAAGTTTACACATGTTCCCTCCCCATGGTTCATGAATTCCATGCAGTTTCACTAAGTCTTCCAGTTTGATTTGAAATAATTTCAGAAACACTTGAAGGGATCTGTAGGATTTTTAAGGATGAAGCAGTGGGAATGAGATGGAATGAAAATACATAAGACTCTGCATATAACCTAAATCTATGAAGAAATACTACCCAGTACTTTATCAGTAAAGTCAAAGTCTATAAAAAATTAGCTTGCTGAGCTAGAACAAGATGATTCAAGCCAACACATATCAAGAGAGTGCACTGTTAACAGCACTAAAAAAATTTTGAGGAAAGAAACAGAATTCCTTTACAGTTGATGCAAAGAAATATATAAGGAAGCAAAAAACTGAATCAAACTGAGACAGGAAAAGATTTGAAGACCTAACAAACCAGATCTAGCCACATTAGTTTATCCTGCTGACACTCAGTATATTTGTAGCCAGGTAAAACCCACAATTTTAGCAGCATAAGGGCAACCAGAGAGCTCAGAAGGTAGTATGATTACAAATTCCCATTAGTACACCACTGGAAAAAACCCAACCAATCAACCAACAACCTCAACATTTAAATGCAGTGTAAATGCAGGTATCCTGGTAAGTCTTCTATAACATACACAGCACAAAACTGATCAAGTACAAGCTGAGAAAAAAGCAGTATCTTCCCAATTAAAAAAAAAAAAAGCTTCCCAAAAGAATCTCTATGGAATGTGAACTAACTTAGGAACATATTATTCAGTATTAGCAATAACATAAAATACTGGTCAATTCTGAAAGCTGAGCAGAGATAAAGATCTTACTATTGCACACTGTAATGGATTACAATAAATAATAATCCATTACCCATGAGTCAGAATAGTAATCATGAGATGCTGGCAACCACATAAATGTATGAGAGTTAGATCCATTCTGAAAATATGAAGCAGTCTCACATTACACTCAATCTATGTCTCATATGTCTATGCCTAATAATCTTGTAATCTACTACTCTTTGAAGTCCTTTTAATATTCATATGGCAATATAATTAAACCAAAACATACTTCATCTGAACAGATTGCTATCAGATTTAAAGTTATCTTTAAAGGTAAAGTTATCCTTCAAAGAGGAAATAATTTTTTGGTAACTAAACAGCTCGTATTACATATTTTCCCCTTACTATATCATCTAATATATTGTTAAATTGAAGAAATTCAAGGAAGTTGATAAATACACCACTGTTACATGCTCTAATACAAGAAACGTTTATTTAGTTCCGTCTCTATGTTGATATAAAACGTATGAAAAGTTCTCTTTACTTTTACATGAAACTGTTCATAATTTGACAATAGAAAAGTGAACAGAACAAGTATCTTGGAAAAGATTTTAAGCCCCATAATTTATTGTATTCTGTTTCCCTTCAATACAAAACAGTGAAAAGTATGATTATTTTAAATTTACTGCACTGTTAATTGTGTGAAAATGCATAAAAGAATAAACAAGTCAAAATGCAGACAAATCTGTGGAAGACTGCACCTAGTACAAGTAGTTAGTTCAGTATGCTGCTGCAGTGCAAACTGCAGATTGTAGTCTCAATAGGGAGAAATGGCTGGAGATTCCAGCAAGAGCTGTGATCTGGCACTGACCCTTTGCCCAAGGAGCATGGGATCCTGTGGCACCAGCCAGGTAAGCGGCCACTCGGGGATACAACCGGAGCCAATGGCTCAGCAGGAAGACCCCAGACCCCCAGTGTGCAGGGACTGTGGGTACAAAAGCCCACAGATTGCTTGGTTCAGGGTCCCTCCTTGGCAGCACCCACCTTGATCTCAAGCTAGTTTTGTGTGTCTCTGCCATGATTAAAATACTTAGAGAAATCAGATGTCTGAGACTCTCCTTTGGGAAACCTGTGGCCGAGCCTGCAAGGAAACTTTGACTGACAGCGTGAGAATGGAGTATTCAGCATCCATTGACACACTGGGGGGTTTTGCTCTCAGCAGTGGAAGTCTGGGGTGGTGGGAATGTAACTACCACAGTGGATGCTGGATTGCCAGAAAGTTTCCTTAGTGGTCGTTAGCCTAATGCTGAAAAACTAACCTGTGATTTAGAGAAAATAATGGGAATATAAATTAGAATAAAAATTTCTTTAATGGCAAAGAATTAGAGCAAAATTTATTTTCTCCTGAAAGCAATGTGCGTGCCCAAATTAATTGCAGTACATCTTTCAAAATTATTATTTTGGTTTTGCTTTATAATATGAAGCATTTGCTGAAACTTGGAAGACTAATTCTTAAGTTCTTTGCTATAATTATCTTCCATGTCTTTGTTCCCCATTTGATACCTTGCAATTATTTATCCGTTTATTTGCTAACAAGCCTCTAAAATAGAAACTGAACATTATTTTATTAGAAAACACCTATATATATATATATATAAACACTGAAGTTTAATACTCTTCTAATGGTAATCAAATAATAAACATGCAATCTCATGTACATTTTAAGCTGATGCTCTTCATGCATTAAAGTTAGATACATGCTTTAAAGAAATTTAAAAATTTGTTAGTGAAGCCACTATACATTAGTGAAACTGGTGATAACTCCATTATGCAAAAACACCATTCAGAATGCATGCTTGGGAGGAGCCCTGATACCTTCAATTCTTTAAGTCCCTGCATGTATCTCCCTTCTACATCATGTATCTGGTCCTTAAGATCATAGATATCCTGCAGGACATAGGAATGAACCATTGCATAAGAAGTAGGGGGAAATAATTGAAAGTTGAAAAAGCATTAAAAGGTTTACATGAACTTCTGTCACATCACAAAGCCTTCAATAATTCCCAGAAATTGTAATTAATTCACAACAACTTGTGGAAATTAGGGTTTTGTTTATAACCCTAACTCCAAGACATCTCAAACAGGACAGAATTGTTTGAAATTCAACATACACGAAGTCTTATCTTAATAAGCTAAACTCTTAAACCAAAATTAAGAATACAAAATTATCAAGATAAATTAACAAGAAAGTAAAAAAATACTTTATGATTGAAAATTATATCCTCATAGCATTTTCTTATTATTAGAGAAGTTCTGTATTATAGAACAATCTTCCTATTTAAACTAGATCCAAATTTTCTGAAAATGCAATTCACCCGTAATTCACTGAGGGAGGCATCAGGATCCACCAAACTGCTTGCATCTCCACTTCCTCTCCTAGATGAGTTGCCACTTAGAGGAGTTGTGCTTACTGAATTGCGAGATGAGGGCTTAAAAAAGGGAAAAACATTGCATCAGGAATCATATGGTTATTTCTGGTATACTTGATAATGCTCTTTATAAATTTCTTCAAAGTCACAGAACAGTTTTCTCTCTTGTTTTTCTTAATATTAGTTACAGACAGTATTTTCCATTTATTATTTTCTAGCACTTGTGTTTCTTCTTAGTAAAATGTTGGTTTCTTGTTGATGACTTAGTGAATCAGAACATTAGAATTTTGAGTAATCTGTCCAGAAGACATTCATAAGATGTCTAATAGTGCTGAAATACTGTAGACATTTACAATATTACTAAATATTATAATTTCTACCATCCAGGATTCAGAAGAAAGTCCACAATGAGAATCTACCATATGGATTTTTATAGCCTCAGTCTTGTAAATTTTAGCCTTTCCTGGTAAGTATTTCTCACATGAAAAATAAATTGTATAGAAAATTATTACTAGCCAAAAGTAAGCTAAAGAATAATTTTTTTTTCTCAAGAAATAAAAGGCACAAAGCATTAATTTTGGGCAATAAAGAAGCATATCTAAAAATATCTTTGTAAGTTAACCCCGACAAAAAATNCATTAAGAACTCTTACCCTTGAAAATATTTCTGAATGTGATTTTTCACTCTTTTCTTCCAGCTGAAAGAGAATAGGCAACATGATTACCTTTTGTAATAAGGGATTACCAAATCAGCATCTTTCATTCAAAGAGACAGAAATATTTAAAAATTAAACAATTTTTAAAATTCCAGATGTTTGCACAGATCAAGATAGGAAAAACAATATTCAGCCTAAAAAAGTAGTTTTTACCTCAACTGCAAAATATATGACTGCTTGTAAAGAAAAAAAAGCCAGAAACTTTTCTTTGAAGTTTTTAAAATGTCCTTACCAGTACTAAGCAACAAAACATGTTTTAGTATTTTAAATTTCAACAGAGTAATCACTACAATACTTGGTGGCATAACAGATGCAAAGCTTCATGCAGGTACACTTAAGGCAGTCAGTGACAGCAGTGTGAATGCCCTGGTTAATAGAAAACACATCTGAAATTTCAATCTTTTTAGTGTCACCTGCAATTACATCACAATAAAACTAGTTCAGGTAAAAGCCTATAACTAAAGTGTACTAAGTAAAAGCAATCTACAAAATAATTTCAATTCATATCTTACGTGCTGAAGACCAAGCACAAGAACTACCACACTCCCTCCTTACTTAGGAAACTTCTGTTGCAAAATTATATTGTAGATGTCCACGTTTTCTACATTTTTGTGAAACAAAATAGGTGGGATTACACGTATTTAACATGGTATCTCACATATCTTGCTTCTCAAAGAACACCTGTTTTTCTGTATGCCAGGGAAAAACAGTTTTGGAAGTCTATTGCAATAACAGAAGAAACAAACACTACTATGATTTTTCTTTTTTCTCCTATTGTGGTTTCTATAAAAGCAACATTGCTTCTTCATGACAAATTCACAACCTCCAATGATTTACTGAAATTACAGATTACAAATACTTGTCACCAGTATGATGACAGAATGATGTGAAGAATCCAATTATCAGGAGGACATACTTAGACTAACCTAAATTAAAAATATAAATTTTGAATCTAATAATAAATTATGATGATAACACAAGCAACTGAGAAGGCATCATAACTACCAGTCTCAGCCTCCACACTTCTTTTAGCAGAGCATTAATTTCAGAAAGTCAGCTTTATTATGGGAAAAATGAGCACTAAAGTTTAAGCTGGAGAAGTAATTAAGTCTCTCATGATTTCAGAATGTACAGATGATAAATAACATTAATTATTACAACTTATATAGCGCTGTAAGAGTATTAAAATACCATCTAAATGCTAAGTCACAGAAAGTGATTGTGAGAAGTACTCTAGCTCTCAGTCTCCCATTCAATGCAGAACCACAGCCAATGGTCCAGGACAGCTGAGGCTCAATCTGGTGAAGTCTCACCAGCTCCTGAACACAGAGGCTCCCCAGCCTTGCTGTAACCTGACAGACTGCAACAATAACATCCCTGTGGAGCATCTTGGAGTGTCTCATCTGAACTCCTAAACTGCAGTGTGAGGTTGTTATTCCTCGTTGCACTGCTTGGCAAAGGTAGGAAGACTTTGGCTCTCACCTAAGCAAGCACTTACACACTGCTGATCACCACATAGCATTCTTTTTGCTCAACTAAATAAACACAGTGTGCTCTCAGACTCTACCCACCTACTACATGTACTAACCCTAAATGCTATTTCAAAAGATATACCTAAGAACAGAAATTTGCCTTTTTTCTCCATGCTATTAAACACAAAAGTTTTGCCTGCAAGTAACAAGAATTTTTAGAACTTACAGCAGTAAGAAAGAGAAAGTGGTTAGGTTTGGTATAACCAATGTTCAGCCTAAAGGGAGCTGCACAGGAAAACTATCACGATAATTTTATTGTAACATGATCTGTTGATTGACACAGAATCCCATACAAGTGCACAGCCAACAAGGAGTGCCTCAATAATGGATTCTAACAAAAATCTCATATGGGATGAAGGAACACTAAAGGACACTAATGTGAGCACAGTTCTAAGTATTTTTGTCACTAAAAGAAGTAATAATATTCCGAAAGTACACTAAACCCCCTAGCATTGTTAATTTCCATAAGAAAAAAAAAGATGTTTGGTTCCTTAAGAGATTATAAAGCATATCACACACACACAAAAATTTGAAGTGTTACACTTGTCACATGCTTCTAGCAACAGGCAAAATCTCCTTAAAATAAAGCAGCATGCCTTTTAAAAATTCACTCAGTGCATTTTTATATGAAAACAAGCCCCAATCCAGCAATAAACCTATTTGCAATTAAGTAATTTAGAATGCTTTTAAAGTGTTTACTCTTTCAGAGTATGAAAAGAAAATCCATGGTTTTGCTGTATTCACCACAGTGTAAATAAAAGCATTACACTCACACTATTCAAAACTTGGCCATCATCTGCATCGGAAACAATGCTTCCCCTGCGGTTGGAACGACTAAAATAGTCAGCAGTAGTTTCACTTTGATCAGAAAAATCAGAGGACTTCAAAAGATAAGGAGAAGGTGAAAGAGAATTGAAGATGACACTACCAAATGAGCAAACGTTTATTAAAAACCAAAAAATCCTACCTTAAATCTCTATTATTGCACTAAAAACCATGAACATTTATTATTGATTCACTCTCCTCAATTAGAGTAAAACAAAAAAATCATACAACCAGATACTAAAGGGTTTAGTAGTAATTTAGGATCAAACACATACCACAAAAATTTTTTTAAAGTTTGCAGACCATATAAATTGATAAATAAAAATTACAATTTTTCTCTACAAATGTTTTTTGTTTTTTTTTCAAATCAACATAAACCAAACAGTGCCAGCTATCATCTGGGCTTCTCATTCCTAAGTTTAAGACATCTTAAACTAGAAGGCAGTTACTTCCCAAAGATGTATGTCAGACAGGCTCCTAAAAGGGTGGGGAAAAATGCTAGTGCTACACATTTCTTCTTAGAAAAGGCAAAATATATCTAATCACATTACAGCAATAACGTCTGCCATGGGAATTCAAGTGAAATATTCAACTGAGAAACATTATGCATATAAAACACAGCATTTAATGGGAAGAGTGGGTTTATCATAAGCTTATTGATAATATTCTACTTAAAACGGCAGAAAGTTAAAACTAAATACAATGTTCCCATGAAAGTGATTATAGGAGAAAAAGCACTTATACAAACAGTTTGAAAATATATTGTCCTTATCCAATTCTCAGCATTTAAAAAAAAAAATCTTTATACTTGATGTATATGTGGCCTCATTCTGATAAAAGATAGTGAGTCATCTAAAAGTTCCATATATAACTGGTATACAAAAACAGTTTACTGATGAACACCTGGCTCAGATTATGCTATTTTAGGACTAGAGAATTTGTATTTGTTGTCACTGCTATGTTATGTTCTATTTCTCTGACAACAAATTTTCCAGCCACATCTTAATAGTATATTAATTTCATTAAATGTAGCTAGGTAGGTAAATTTTGATAGTTGAAAGTTTGGCTTTTGCACTTGCATTTCACATAGTATAAAGATACTGAAGAGAATTCTTATTTATTATGCTTACAGCAAAAGAACAAACAACTTGGGCTACAATCTATGACAATACTGGTCTTTAATTCAAAATCCGCTTCTCTTTCCTGTTAAGAAGTTCATACACCTGATGAACCTTGCTGTCCCTCCTTCTATACTTTTTGTACTCCTAGTATCTTTCCCAAAGGGTTCATCAAAACTGATACATTTTAAGATTGAGAAGTATCATACAGCTTCTCACAAGTGTTTTCTACCTTTTCCATCTTCTAGCTGCTCTTCTGATTTGAACTTGACTTCAAATGCATTATCCAGAGTAAAACCAAAATACAAGCCACAGAAACAGTCGGAAATGAATGTTAAATTATTCATAAGACTTTTATCTCATCTGCTTTTCAGGATGATTTCATTAAACTTTGAACTCTATTAAGCATTCACTAGTGTGAGTGAATGTACCTTGGCATTATTGGTATAACATATACATAGTGAGATCTGATATATATCTATATAGATATATATATATATTCCTAAATATCTCAAAGTATATACTTTTAAGAAATTAATCTCTGTGTTAACAAAAACTAAGGAGACAAGCAGTGTTTTCATAGTGCAAGAGACTACATATGTTTGTCAATACCTGTTAGGTTTTAGAACTTCATAAAACAACTGCAAAATTACCTTTTTCCTACACCCCCAAAAATTCACTCTGATATCTCTTGTAGCTAAAAACATTAGTTACTGACAAATGTGGTTTTATTTGTTTAGTATCTTAAACACTGTGAGTACCTCTAATATGTGAGAAATTTAAAAAAGGACTGAACATTTCAATTTGGCCCATACTAGAATACTTATGAGTTTTTTGTGTAGCATGATAAATTATCAGCTGTATCAATTAATTAGACAATTGTTCTGCTGCAGAAGCAAAGTAAAACTCTTTAAAATCACTTTGCAGCACAAAAAAACAACTTTAGAATGACACTTTTAATACAATACAGATCCAGAAACAAGTTTCTCTCATTTTGGATACCAGTTACCATAAAAATGAGCAAACTTACTGCATAATATAACAGTTTCCATTAATCCTCTTCCCCAAAAGAAGACTTTTCCGCATGTACTGTAGTATGTTTCGTGTGCTTGCCCCATCTATGACATAGGGTAACCCCTACAATGTACTATACTTCAGTTACTAATTGTTTATTATAAACATTAAAAAGATATTTAGAAAAACAAATTCCTTCCACAGTTTACTGTCTTCCTGCTAAAAATTTACATATTGCTAAAAATCACATCTCTGACAAAACTTGTTATGCAGAATGGAAAAATCAAATCTGTGTGTTGGTCAGTGAAACATTCCCAAGTGGGTGTACTTGTAACTGCTGACGTGTTAATATCAAAGCATTCAGCAAATCATGCATAGGAATGCTCACCACAGGGCTACTTCGGACTGAGCTTGCTCTCGAAGAATAACTGTATTCAGATGGCTAAAGAAAAGTTATGAAGGACATTTTCACAACTTTCATAGATTTTTGTCTGCAGAAAACAAAAATAATGAAAGAAACAACCAAAGGCCTATTACACTAAAAGTGCAAGAACTATTTGAGTTGTCACCCATCACGACACAATGAGGTCTGAGAAAGAAGGAATAAAGTACCCATGTATATCCAGTCTCAGCCATTACCATGCCACACTCATACACTGTAATTCCTATGCACAGTAACATACTCTCTTATCCTGCTTCCAGTTAGCAGCATGCTTTTTTGTGTAAAAAATTTTTAAGATTCTCAGCAGCATTTACTATTAGTACTAGGCATGCCTATTTCCATGTGTCACTAAGAATTCCCTTGAAAAACAGCCGAATAGTTTAAAGAAATCAAATCTTAACTATTTGCATAATTAAATTAAACATTTAAATTGCAATTTGGTTTTAACTGCTCTGAAGCCTGCAGAAATTTTAACACCCCAGGAATGGAAGCGATGCTGTACACTTAGTGGTTTTATTTTATGCTCACCCATGCATATTCTCCTGAAAGACTTATGTTTAAAGGTGCAAGGCTGAAATCTATTTATGCAATGGATAATAAAAGCAGCTCTGAGAAACACAATTGAAAAAGAAAAATAATTACTGTCGCATGCTGCTTTGCCCCTCTCTATGAAGAAACCTCTAGCAGAAATTAGAATTATATGTGTATCAGAGTTATATGTAATAGCAGTCTTTATGGTATTGTTCTCTCACTGAATCTTCTAACGTTTTCTCGAGAACATACACAAAGCCAAAAAACGTAAATCATCTGTTCTTAATCCAAGGGCAAAGGAAGATCTCAGTGCATTTACTACAAACTTCAGTAATCATCTGATTTCCATTCAAATGCCTTTTTATTTTTTATTTTAAAAAGTACTTTTTTTAGCATTGCACATGCAGTTGTTATTTAGTATGCTTGAATTAACTTGTGCTAATCCCAGTGTTCTTCAATATCATTGTTGCACTCACCAACTTTATGCTTGTCTGTAAAAAGAGCAGTAAAACACCAACTACTAAAATACTTTAAAGAGGCAAGTTAACAATGTTAAGAAAATTAAACTGAATGGCCTCCAGAAAATTATACACAGAAAATGCAACTCCAAAAATTATCCAAAAAATGCACATGTAATACTGTCAAGCCTCATGGCCACACAAATTTAAGGCAACCATGCAAATGGTGATTACAAAACAAACTGATACTTCTTATCAAAGCAGTGTTTAAAGGAGACACCTGTGAAGAAAAGTGTAATTTTATATTTATATTGGGCCATTCAAACATCTAAATATAATTAAGATATTGTTTTGCATTGTACTAACCCTGTAATTCCTAGTTGGTGTCACTGGACCACTGTATAGAGAAGATGACTATAATGTGAAGAATGGAATAAGTCAGAAATACTTTTTCTGCATACATAAATTTTTTTCATTTATGCTCTACATTCCCCAGAAGTCCTAAAGATTTAAATACTAAATTTTAATCTATCTATAGTAGACTGAAACTTTCAGAAAAGAGTGGAAGAGCCTCCCGGAAAACCCGTAATCTTTGAAATCAATTTCAACATTATTAAACCAATCTAGTATTTTTGCAACTAGATTTGTGGAAGAGAGTGAAAAAAATTACATAGTTCTCAAATAACATGTCAATTTCCTCTAGCTAGTTATTTAAACCTGTTATATAAACCACAGATGCAGGTACTGGAAGATATTATTCATTTCATGACATTTCAATGTTTTATCATTTATATTAAGATGGGAAAAAAAAGTACCGCAGTGGTGCTAAACATTTAAGACATTTTTTGTTATTTTTCAAAGACAGGAATTTGAAACAGCAACTGTCACAGCTGCTGGTTGTTTTCTGTATATCATACAGAACCATCAAACAGAAGATATTTTCAACTTAAAACCTCACACGCAGAACAAAGTAACTTGCATGTTATATATGAATTTTATAACACACAACCTTACAAGCAAAAAATACAAGTGTTACCACTTTTAACTGTAATAATTGCAAGTGTCATAGAGAGGTAAGTTAGCATCATATAGCATAAGTATGCAAAACCACATAAATGCATTTTATATAAATAATTAAATTAATATAAAAAGAAGAGACAGACCCGAACATGGTAGGAAGTAACTGGTTTACTAAATCCAAGGCTGCTATAATTTCTTTGATCATAGTAAATTCCACTCTGAGGGGTAAGGAAGGAAAGAAGAGAGAAAACAAAGGTTGCACCTGTAGATCTTGCAAACAAAAGTTTTATGTTAACATTTCCCAAGTATTCTCAAGCTTAGACCTTGTACAGAATGCTGTAATGTTTTTCCTACTGCTGACCCAAAATCCATGTAACTTTCTTAAGCAAGTAAAAGAATAAAAGCCCAAAAACTACTATGCACTCTGTATATCAACATTATCTGTATTTCTAGTGCCATGCTCAAACAAAACAGGAAATAATTTTGGTATTTTTCCTCCATAATAAATAAGAAAACTCCAAAAGCTTGACAAGTGCAACAGGAAATACATGAAAAAAATTGACAAGATTTGCTAATAATTAGTACAATTATTTCAATTATTCATCTTTTTTTCATTAGATACCATCATAAATCACGAAAGCATTTTGGGAAGAGAGAAGCATTTTGGCACGAGAAATCCCTAGTACTTGAATTGGGGCTGGATGTTTATGTGACACCAGCATAGCATGTACCCTGCCACTATTCTTTACACCAAGTCCACATACTGAAAGTCTAGCAGTTATACTTTGGCTTATTTGTGCTGGGTTTTGACACTCTACACAAATTGCATATATATGAACATGTGAGGTAAAAAAATTCATATACACATACAAAAAAGAAAAACCAGACAGATAAAAACATGGCAAAAAGTAATGTGTGCAGAACACAGCATTTCTTATCTCAATAGGCAACAGAAAGTAGAAATACTCATATTAGTCATTTGTTTAGGAACTAAGGGAACAAGAAAATGGCACTTCAAAAGCACATGGAGAAATGCTGTAATACAATAAGTAAATACAAAATTAGTTCAGCCTAATCTCAACACAGACATCCACTACTGTTCTGACCCTCCCCAACCCTTAATGCAATTGTTAATTCACCAGTACCAAAAACTGTCTGAAAAATTACATCCAAAATATTTCATTTATTGACACTATATTCACATGTTAAACACTGAACTTTCTGGAATAGTTTCTGCACAATCACAATAATTCCCATGCCTTCCTCAATAAATCACTGGATTAACATCAAGGTCTATGGCAAATTCAATCTGCTGTACATCTGCATTTAAAAATGTTTCTAACTATGTGATAGGAGACAAAGGGGGAGTAATAGATCACGTATCTCCCTCCCGACTGAATAAACTTTAATCCAGAGAAGTGCCACCTTTAAATAGTTCCAGGAGCCTTTTCCAGGCCTCCAGCAGAACAAGATTTCTATTCAGCTGATTCCATTGATGGTACTGCACTGATATGAGCACAGTTTCAAACACAAATTGAGGTCAGAATCTGATCAATATGAGGTTTCTTTTTTCCTAGAAACATTTATGCAAATGTCAGGAAGCTAACAAATTTATCCATGATGCTACACACTTAGGATATTTATAACAAATATTATACTGGAAAACTAGCCAATAAACCTTTATGGGAATAAAGAGCTTTCTCATCTGAACTTTGAGATTAATTTTAAGCATGACTCTAAGAATAAAATTTAGAGAATTAATACCACTATGTAACAGCATCTTCAATATTAAAATATAAAGAAGACAGACATAAGAGTTTTATCCCCTAAAACAGACACAACACATGAAATTCTATCTACATAATTAGAAAAAAAATAGGCCATGCTTCTATCACTGTGTGAAAAAGAACTGGCAAGTGAAACTATAATAACCCTATTCTCACTAACATAGACTTGGCTTAAAGCTAGTGCTCACATTTCACAAAACAAATTTAACCAATAAACAAACTAAAAAAGCTTAACAATACAAACTAATTTAAGCACTATATTGAGTTTGCCTACCTGATAGGTAAGATAATAATGCTGTTTAAACAAACAAGGCTTTTTAGGCTGCTTATATACCCCTTTTGGTACTTGATGCTTGCCTTTTCTTAAGAAATACACAGATCTTATGCTGCATAATACCACTGAGAATGTGATGCAATCTACTACCACTTCATAAAAATATGAAAGAAGTCTTTTAAATAAAGATATACAAACCTGCTGTATAAAGATATACAAGGCTGCTTTTTCTCTGGACTAAAATAATTTTCCGTTAGATTAAGTTACATTTCTATGTGGTAATGGAGAACACAAATAGATGCGCACACATTTTTTTCCCCTAAGGATGTCCCTCCAAGTCTAATCTGTATGTCACTTCACTACAAAGTTTATGAACAACAACTCAGTACTAGAAAGTGCTTACTGTAAGACAGTTGTCTTTTCTCCCTGAAAAAACTTATACACGTGGTCTACAGAAAGTGTTAGAATTATAAAACTATTCTAGGTCTGAACCTGTGACAGTACAAATTTATATACTTTTCAAAGTCAAGAATTTAAAGTCACTAGTTAGTACCATTACACCTTAGAAACAAAGCACAAAAACAGTCTTCACTGAAAGACATGCAAAGTATTAATATACAGGGAGATCAAATATCTTGCAGATATATCCTTAGTGTTGTCATACTAAAGTAAAAGAAAATTAAACAAAGTAAAAATCACAATGTTAAAAAAAATTAATTGCTTTTTTTTAAAAGAATGACTAAAAAGACTTACAGGAAAATTACAAGAAAACATATTCCACCAATTATGAAAATTCAAACAAGAAGGAATATCCATTTATCCAGCTCTGAAGTGCTTTCTGAGGCTAGACCACTTAATAAAAACTAATATTTTTCTGCAACAACATCCCAATTTATGAAAAGTAAGATAATTTTGGACAGCACTATGCTATGTGATATATTTCATGTGATTTTAGTAACAGAATTTTAAATAATTAAGCCAAGTCTCATATTTCATTAAACTGAGACAGCATTTCCATTAAGATTATGTAACAAAAGGCTCATCTCCACACACTAAAGGATCATCAGCCCCCTTGTTGAGTTGTGCAACTCATCATGACGCAATGACCTTCCAGGACACCTTATAGGCTCAGGAAGGTCACTGCCTACAGGGCACAGGGCATGAAAGACCTTACAGGTGGAAGGGGAGATAGCATTTTGTGATCAGGGAGGAATTAAACTTCCAACAACATGTTTGCACCTATCAAGGCTGATGGACAACCTTTTTCCATTTTATTTTACTTCTCTACTGGGGACATTGCAAGAGAGCAACTGAAAAGATGAATTCCTTTCAGTAAGTGTTCTGTCTTGAAGATAACCTCACTTAGCATTCTCTTTCAGTTCTCACATTTGCTATCACAAAGTACTTAATTACACCAATCATTGCAGCAGTCCCATTAATATAATTTTCTATAAGCATGCTTTCACCAAACTACTGCTTTGGTAAGTAGACACAGAAAATGTGAACACACCACATTCTAAAAAAAAAAGCACGCTCATTCCAGGTTACACACCAAAAGATCTCTCCCTTTGGAGGTACTTGCTCTGCTCCTGCGAGAGGTACTGATATCTGAGGAACTCTTGAGAATAAAATTATAAAAGATATATTAAGATATGAAATAAATAGTTAAATTTAATGCTATTTACTCTTCACTGAATGACAGAAAATAACCAAGGCAGTCAAAGAAATTCTAAATAAGCCCCCCAAAAATGAGCTTAGTTACCTGCCCAATTCAAACCCTCTTGTTTAGAGAATGGCCAATTACTTAATCTCCATTTTAGCATATTTGCTATGTCAGCCAAGATAAGTTCAGAGCTGAGTAAATCTATACCAGCTCACAAGTTCCTAAGAGTTGCACATAGCACATTTCACCTGTTTTCTTGATAAAGCGTTTACTGTTCAAAATTATTTGTGTACGGCAAATTGCAGAAACACTTAACACTAGGGCTTGCATGACATTACACAAAATTCACTTAATCAAAAACTACATTTAATTGCAAAGACTTCTTACCAAGTGACAATCACCTTTTTTTAAAAGTAACACAAAGAAACAGCTCCTTCCCATTTCCAAAATACATAAAACCAACCCTTTTTTTTTTAGTAATTTGTCCCTTTCCTGGCCTATATACCCAGATCAGTGACCAGCTGATTTCTAGGCAGATCCAAGACCAGGAAAATGTTAACATAACCTCAATAAAACTGCTCTTTAACAATATATATATGGCCTAAAGATGATATAAGAGAGCTTATACAACAATTATTTCTGTTATCAGATTTTGGGATACCTTACATAGTTCGGCTAAGTTTTTTGCCATTAGTGAATAATATATGCCCACCTTCTCAAAGAAAGAATTTTGCATCATGCCAAACTCTTTTTCAAATTGTATCTTAAGGTACTGATACCTTTTCTTTCATAAATACTATAGAAGCACAGTAATACTTAAAGTGCAAGAAAAGACTGGAAGATTGAAACATATAAACTACCTTTTTAATGCTGATGGAAATAAAATGGCAGGTGTATTTAAACATTGTATGTGACTTAAAATGACTAAAACTGCAAATACTTAGGAGACGTGAAGCTTCATCCTCTCCATCAGAAAAAGAAACCAGAACCCAAATCTTTTTTTCCTTTGGTTTGGTTTCTGAAGGCCATGATCAAAAAGAAGAAGTATACAGTTTGAACACAAACCAAATGTGAATGTCGACTGGACTGGTGAGAGTATCTGGCTCTCTCTGCATCTTCCTGAGAAAGAAGAAATGCAGAGTTATTTCATAAGGAAGGAAAAAAAAAAGACCTGACACAATACCAGGAAGTCAAAGGGAGCAACATGCTGTTAGCACTTTTTAATGCTATGCGTCATTTTGAATAATCCATGGTGGCAAGTAAACTCATTCAAGCCAGAAGAGCTCATTTCACCTGATTTGGGTTAAGTTAGGGGATGTAAACAAGGCAGGCTAATATAATCAATAATTAGTGTTCAGTAGTCAGTCTTTCTTATGATTAATATACTGATGCAGAAAAAAAGCACAAAATTGTTTGAATTAAGAAATTAAAGGAAAAATAGAGAGTTTTACAAAATTACAAGTATACTAGTAAGAAATATACCATATAATTACTACACTGAGATTTTAAGTAATTTCCAAAGTTATTTTAGCCCTAACAGAAATTATTATTCTCCGTTGCCTCATACATATTTTGCATTTTCTTCTCTATTGGAGGAAAAAAGTAAATGGATCAGTTTTGAGTTCTACAGTTAGTTCTGCTCTACAGTGGCAGTGTAAATAATAAACCCAACTCATAAAATCTGAGGTGACAACTAGCTAAGGCATCTTAATATCTTTTATTCTGTTGGAAGATGAGAAAATGCTCATTTTAGTTCACACAAGAGAATATGTGAGAAGAAGCAAGACAAAAACCACAACTAATTTTAAATTTAAACATATTTCCCATGCCATAAGCATCTCAAATTGCCACAGTATGAAAACATAGTAAGCATAACCTTAATTTTAAAACTATCCCACTTGGAGGCTACAACACCATTCTGAAAGTACAAATTCTTCCTTAAACTTACTTATTTCCAACAGTTTTCAATATGTTGAACTATTCTAAAGATCGTAAGCCAGTTATTTATAGAATTAAAGGCTTTGCCTCCAGATCATAGATGGGTATCTAAAGACTAAAACCAGCTTTCATATTGCTTATGGACACATGGTTGTCATCTGCATTTTCACTGGATACATTAATTTGTTTAAAACTATTTTATGATTATTCAGTATTCAATAGGCCTATTTAAAACTCTGACAGAGAATTGCCATGGGGGAAAGGTAGATTAATTTCATAAATCACATTTTAGTCTTCCTCTCTATACTGTTTGTTTTGAGGTTTAATATAAATGTTCATGCTATTTAACTTTTTAATACAATATAGTTAGATCATTGCCAATTTTAAATATTCTTTGTATCTCTGGTCTAAATGGACAAGTACCTCTTAGTAACACCTGCAGCAGGCAAGAAGAGAGTTTGCTACTTATATAAGATTCCTCTTAATTGGTAGGTAACAAGTATCTTCCTGACATTCCATTAGAAAACAGAAAGCCTGTTTTAAGTGTTCAGCATATTCAGATCAAAGGATTATGCACTACAGTACGTATTGCAACAGATTGCTGCTGGTGTTTATTAACCTTGATTTCTAAAAGTTGAAGTTTGAATTATGCATGTTATCTACTACAGAGGTCACATCTCCTAGTCCAGGAAAGGAGTGCACATCTGTTCAGAATTCTCCTGCAGCAGATGTACCTCTTAGGATTGCAAAAGGAAGGCAGCATTCAGTTGAGTGGCATTAATTTTGAGTGAGATTCCTCACAAATACAATCTACGTTCCATGTTTTGGAAACTCTTGATCTCAAGCAAAAAAACCTTCAAAGGTACATTCTGCCAAGAAAAAAAGAAGCTATGTTGATCTTGAGAACATGAGAACAAATGTATACACAAATATCAGAAGGGCAAAGAGACAATAAAGAGTCAATACAACTTTGTAAATAAAATTCTAATGGCAGTCCTAGAATTTCCCAATAGAGATTAACTGTCATTGTAGATTCAACTATTTGAAATGACAGCTAGTCTCAGCATGTATTACTTAAATCTTAGTGATTCAAAACATTCCCACAGTGAACACATTTCCACAGTTTTAGGGTTTTTTACTAAAAGCCAGAAAAACCCCTGACATCTCCCTAATGCCCTTTGAAGAGGCACATGAAGTGTGTGAAAATACCCTCTAAAGAAACTTCGCAATTAAGTCAGTCTCACTCCAGTGCTGGGTAAAATCATGGAAAATCCTGTTCTGGGAGGTACTGAAAAACACCTGGGGACAACTCAGTCATTGGTCACAGCCAGTATGGCTTCATGAGGGGAAACTCCTGCTTGTTGAATGTCATTTTGTTATACAATAGGGTAATCTACCTAGGTGACCTAGGAAAGCCATTAGATTGCATCCTTTTTGACTTCAGCAAAGCTTTTGATACTGTCTCACAGGATCATTCTGGGCAAAGTGGCCTGCACACAGCTGGATAAGCAGTGAATGAGCAGCTGGATCACAAGTTGGGCACAAAGGGTGGTAGTGAATGGGGTGACATTGAACTGGCATCAGGTCACTGGTAGGGTTCCACAGGTTCATCTTAGGTCCAGGTCTCCTCATAAATGACTTGCATACAGAACTCAATGAATACTAAATTTGCTGATGACACCAAATGGGAGGAGCTCCAGGGCAGGGAGGGCCCATAGCAAGACCTTGGCAAATCAGAGAGATGGGCATGCACCAACCATAATGTTTTGGTTTGAAAAACAGGTACATGCCAGGGAAGGTGGTAACCTTCCTTGGAATAGAAAATGTGACACTCTTCCCTCCAAATTTTGTTAACTTTGACATTACAGAGCTGTCAGGCAAAAATATGGGAAACGTATAACAGTTCTTTACTAGTGTGTTTGTGTGTATAAATGTATAACAAGGCAAGCAAACCACAATGGCAGCACAACAGCCAGAGCCCCCAAAGGCAGTGCCAGCCTTCTCGGGGCTGTGGGGCCCTTTCCCCTTTGGAGCAGTTCCGGTCACAGCCGCCAGGGGCGCTGGTGGCTCCCGGCCGGGCAGGGCGGGTGCGATGGTTCCCCCGCGCCTGCAGGGGGCGCTGTGGCGCGGGCCCAGCTGCCTCTCTCCACACGGGAATGGCGGCACAGCCGGCGGGAAGGGATGGAGAAGGAGCTTCCTTTACAAACTCACAGGGGGCAGCCGGTCCCGGTGCCCCTCTGGATAGCAAAATGGACTGCAGCAGGACCTTGGAGCAACAGGCTGGAACAGCAGAGGCAGGCACCCCTGGGGTGGTAGAAAGTGTAGCAAAAACCCCAGAGCTGTGCCAGGAGCTGCCTGCAGGCATGGGATGTCAGGTTAGTGTATCAAAAAGCCCAAAGCAGCAGCAGAAAAAAGCAGCACAGGGCAATGGCAGACAGCCTTCTATAGGCAGCTGCCACAAGCACCCAGGAGACGCTCCCTCCAGAGGGGGTCAGGGTCCTGGTTTTTCCCTGGGGCACCCGAGCAGAGGGTGAGGATCCTTCTCAATGAGATCGGGTATTGGAAAGGTCCCAGTTCAATGGCTGCTGTTATGAGCAAAGGCTCACCCATGGTAAGGGAAAGCAGTACACCACAGAACTCTGCATTGACAGTGAATTCTCCCCACAGCAGCAGCCTGACCATCTCCCTTCCGATCCCAGGAGTGACAGAGAGAGCAAGAGACAAGCCCAGCCACTCACCCCCCAGCCAAACTCTCACATGCACTTCCAAAGAGAAAGCCCCCTAGCTGAGACTGCAGCCAGCTGCACCTCTTTCCCCCATCTTGGCCACATCCTTTGTTTCTCTCAAGTATTCATTGTTCAAGTCTCTTAGGCAACAAATGGGAGAGAAATTCCCTAAGAAAGAAAAAAATGGAACAAATCCTAACCTCTAACACATCTGAAGTTATAACAAGATCAAGTGCTGGATTCTGCACTTCAGATGGGTCAACCCTGGACGTACAGACAGACTGGGGAACAAGACACAGGAGAGCAGCACCACGGAAAGGGACCTGGGGGTCCTGGTTGATGGAAAGCTGAATGTGAGTCACCAGTGCCGTGGCTGCCAGGAGGGCCAACCATGTTCTGGGTGCATCAGGGACAACATCACCAGTTGGACAAGGGAGAGGATTGTCCTGCTCTGCATTGGTGCAGCCTCACCTTGAGTGCTGGGGGCAGTTTTGGGTGCCACAATATCAGAAGGATACAAAACTATTAGAGAGAATGCCTGAAGAAGAAGGGCATCACCATCACCAAAATGGTGTAAGGGCTAGAGGGGAAGCTGAATGAGGAGCAGCTGAGGTCATCCTGGCTGTTCAGCCTGGAGGAGACTGAGGGGAATCCTCATTGTATTGAAAATCCTCACAAGGGGAAGTAGAGAGGCAGCGACTGAACTCTTCTGTGGTGATCAGTGACAGGACCCAAGGGAACAGTGAATCGGGGGAGGGTTAGACTATGTACATATATAATTGAACCAGATACATATACAGTTTAATGTGTGTGTGTATATATATTATACATAATTAGACACTTTGAAATTACACACAGCAAACCATTAGTAAATTACTTCATTCAAAATCCTGTGTTAGCTCTCTGAGTGGCAGAAACATGCACAACAGGTGATTTTAGCCTACCATCCATTTCTGGATATGAGCCCATTTTCTACCATATGAATGCTGAGAAAACTACAGGATGTAAAAAGAAAATCAAACAAAACATTTAAAATATAAATTATATTCACCACACAGGACTGGATTCCTAAACTGAAAACTCAGAAAGATCTACATTAATTACCATGTAATCTTCAGAATAACAGCAGATATCTACAGCAGTTCAAAAACTGAAACTACAGCACAATGAGAACCATATAAAATTGAAACAAAAAAAAGTTTTGCATATTTTGCTTATTACCACAGAAAAAACCCACAACAACCAAGTTTGAGCATTACATGGATTTTAGTGTAATCACAATAAATAATAATTCCTCAATGTTTTACATGCAATGTCAAAACCTGAATTAAATGCAACAACTTTGCAATAACCAGACTGCTGAAAGCATTTCTTGAGAAAAAAAAAGTCCTAGAAACTAGGTTAACTTTTTTTTAGAAGAAATGTGTGGAGCAATACACAACTGCATGTGTAAGTATTACCCCATTTTAATAATTTTTTTAAAAATACAGATCTTGACAACAGGTATTTACCGGGAATCCTTTCAGTATAATCCAATACTAATGCTGAAAATACTCACACAAAACTGAATTACACTAAAAGACAAAATCTTTTATAGAAATGCAGAAATAAAATACATGATGAAATTTAGTAAGGTTTGTAATGATTCATGGTGAGTTACACTACCTCTTTTTGCTGTCGTTCCAGCTCTCTCATACGTATATCTCTTGCTTCTGCTCGAGCTGCCCGTTTTGCTGCAAGTCTGGCTTCTGCCTACAAGCATATGGAAAATAATTAAAGTTTAAAAAATTTTTTTGAATAATGGTTTGAGTACTCAATCTCTTCACAAGTACAAATTAATATTTTAACATCATAATACAGAAGTAATAAAGAATGAAATTTCAGGAAGAATATGTACCTAATTCTTTAAAGACAGTATTGCTAGTCGAAAGAATTAGATGTCCATTTAAAAAGTCATAGAATGGCTTGGCTGTGAAGGGACCTTGAAGATCATCTAGTTCCAACATCCAGATCAGGTACCATCAACTAAAACAGGTCGCTCAGCGCCCCATCCAACCCAGCCTTGAACAGTTCCAGGGATGGGACATCCACAACTTCTCTGGCCAACCTGTTCCAGTGCCTCACCACTCCCCTAGTAAGAACTTCCTCCTAACACCTAATCTAAACTTACTCTCTTTTAGTTTAAAACCATACATTCCCTTATGTCCTAATGCTTTCTGCTCAATGTAAAAAAAGTCACTCTCCCTGTTTTTCATAAGCCCCTTTCAGGTACTGGAAGGTCACAGTGAGGTCTCCTTAAATCCATCTCTTCTCCAGGCTGAACAACCCCAGCTCTCTCAGCCTGTCTTCATAGGTGAGGTGCTCCAGTCCTCCAAGCAACTTTGTGGCCACCAACAAGTTCTTCTCCCAGTCTGGACTCACATCTGAGATTGCCCTGACTGACGTGCAATACACTGCACTTGGACTTGTTGAACTTCAAGAGGTTCTCACAGGCCCAAGTTTATCCAGGTGGCCCTGGATGGCATCCTATCCTTCTACTGTGCCAACTGCACCACTCTGCTTCACAGATCTGCAAACTTGAGGGTACACTCAATCCCACTGACAGTGTAACTGATAAAGGTATTAAAGAGCCCTGGGAATATGAGGGAATTAATTTTGCCATACAGCTAAAGTTTGAGGAAAGCAGAAGCTCAGTTTTTTCATGTTTGAATAATGAGTTTTCAAAAATTATCTCAAATTCTTTAAATATTAAACCACTGAAGGCAGGTTTTCTACCAAAGATTCCAGTTGTCCATGCAATGTTAATTAAAAACTTCTGAGAATCATCAGCAGCTAAAAATTCAGAACTCCTAATTCAAGCAATTATAGAAGTTCTTAAAATGTAAAATCCAATGCATTAGTGCTTTTGTTTAAGGATAGGGTTTTCCCTGATTTTGCCACTGTCACAGCAAATGTTTATGTAAAACCTATTGGAAACCTATAAAACTATTTTACTGTGCTTCGGGAAAACAAAACAGGTTAAACTTGTGAGTTTAACTTCAAATTATAATTAAACCACAGGCACAAAAATATCTTATCAAATAATGACAAGACAGAAGGCAGACTCATTGGCTTTATTACTCAAAATAGTTTTTCTTAATTCCAAATGATTCATGAAGACTTTTTTTTCTGTATTTTACATATGCAGATAAAACAATTCAAAACCTGTGCCAATACTCCTGATTGCCATAATCTAATCTTTTTTTGAAGCGGCATAAAGCTACTCTTCTTTATACTTGATGACAACATACAAGTAAAGCAAGGAAATTATCGTGCAACAGGAAGTACTTCCATTTGTAGCCCATTATTGCTCTGTCGCATAGAAACTGTCACATAGACAAGTACACAGCACAGAAATAAAAAGGCTGCAGAGCTGATATGTTTGGGTTTAGTTTTCTCTATAAAATAGCAGATATATGCATTTGGCCTTTATACTCTAGCAAGGCTTTACTGTTAAAGATACAAAGTTAATTGGTTTTCTGATTCATGCTAAAAATCAATTCACATTCCACCACACTCTCCTAATCCTACACCCAGAGACCTAACTTTAAATTCCAACAGTAAAAGGGAAGTTCAATTTCTTATAATTTACAAAACCCTTGATAAAACACAAGTGAATTTACAAATATTTGTCATAAAATAGCTGCCTGAAATTGAAGAAAATCTTACCTTTCAGAGATTTTTTTTTGAAGAAGTGGCTTAATATTACATTAATTTTTAACCTGAGCAACTAGATTCCTCTAAAAAGCACACAACCTCAAAAAAGACAAAAAATTTGGCAAGTTAACTAAAAGGACAGTTCTCAGGCTTCCTCCACCATACTTCAGAGCAAGAGACAAATTACAGTACCATTAGAAAGGCCACAATATCAAGTAATTCTTAATTCTCAGCAGATTTGTTGGAGCATAGGCCTCATGCTATTTATATAGCAGTCACACAAGTCTTCATAGCTATGCTATTGAAGTTCAAAATTAACAATAATAGAGAAACAACCATAATTCAAAAGGACATAGTTTTCTTCCTGGGTGCTGCAACTTACTCTATTGCCTTACTGAAAAAGTCCACAAAAGTTGTGAAACAAATTACCACCAACAAATCCTTAACAAAAAAATTTCCTCAGCTATATTGAAATAAAGTGTTATTATGTTTCCAATTTAATTAGTATTTGATTTGAGAGAGCATACCAAATACATCACTATTCCTTGCTTATAGTAGCTTGGGAACCAACATACATTGCCTCCTATAGCCTTTGCATTAAACCAAGTCCAATCTTAGAGAAGAACAGACCGGCCACTATAGTTCTTATTTCAGTTTCACTGGTCATTATTCTCTGTAGTCTTTAGATCAGATACACATTAATAAAATATTTTATGATAAATATACATTGTAATATCATCTAATTGAAGTACAGCTTATTAAAAAGTGATATACCAAGTTTCTATTTTTCTGAAGTAAAAATTCAACTATGTACTGTCCAAGATCGAGCAACTCTGAACCTACTCAGAAGCTTCCTAAGGGAACTTTGAATTGATAAAAAGAAATGGAATAACTGAATTTTCTTGAAGACTAACTGCAAATAAGATATGAGGTATTTAAACCTGGTACACATACACTGGTGGCTTAAATTGAAAGAATGTTATAAAATCTGGAGGCTGAACAACCATGAGGTAAAGATACAATAATTCAGCATGGAATTTATCAGAGAATTGATCAAAAAGGGACGTAGAAGACTACACAGGAGATCTTTGTAACAAAAGAAATTTTGGTAGAAAAACAAGGAAGAGGTCCTTGAGACTTTGCTTGGGTAAGAAAAAAGGACTAATTAATAAATTATTAATTTATAACTAAATCTCCAAATTTGCTTTTGAATACAAACACACTCATACGGTTCATCTTTACCTTCTACTCTAGGACAAATTTGTGTTTTTAAACCAATCCTGTATTTCTTTGGGTATTAGCTCTGGTCTAAGTAACAAAACAAAGCAGTCTGTTCACCACTGAGTTCTGGAATTCCTCATTTTAAAATAGATACCAAAAAACATTACACAAACAAAAACAAAACAAAAAAAAAAGTAGTGTTTTCCTTGTACCTGCATAAAAAGCATTTCATTCTAGAAGATTATTATCCTGGCTGTTTTCAAGCAGTTAAGCAGTACCTTATAGCAGGATTCACTTTGATTGGTTTATTTTATTGCACGTTTAGTAAATATAGAGGTAGCAAGACAAAGTTCTCCTTCCAGGAGGTGACACAGTCAGTTTCCTAATTTTCACCTCAAAACCAATTATAAGCTATTTATAATAATTTAGAAAGCCATGTCTACTTCTTCAATTTTTCATCCTTGTTTTTAAATACATATTCTACCACCATTTTTTGAAAACTTTTCTCTCAACTTTCAAGGATAACGTGTAGTTCTTCAGTTAAATCAAAGGTATTTTTGGCAAGAAAGAAACAAAGAAGAAAAGAAAGAAGATGAGACTTTAACTTGAATGCCTTTGTAAAGATTGAGTCTGGAGTCTCTCCTTTCTAATGTATTTTTCTTAGTCTTTTTTATAGCAACAACCATGTTTTTTCCCAGGTAAGCAGTATGACATTAACACAGAACTGATATGGTAGAGGCTTCTCTCCATGTTGGGCAAGGAGAAGCATAGCACCTATCTCCATAGGGTAGATGGGCATCTTTTCCTTCCCTTGACTGCAAGAAGGAATTCATTAGAAAGCAAGAGTATTTTATTTTTAATTTTTATACTCTGGAGAAGATGATTCTTTTATTAGCTGAGATTCAGCATAAAAGTTTCATAATGTTAAAATGTTATTCGCCTCTGAAAAAAAATCAGAATTATTTTGTCATCATGGGCTGATGTATACATGTAACACAGAACCGTCTCTGCCGAGGGACACGCAGTCCTGCAGTTTCCAATGCAGGAGGCCCGGTTAAGGAGCATTTTCCTTCTTCCACCAGATGGCAGCGCTGAGGGCATCGAGTGCCCCTGCTGCGGGACCCGCTACTCCCTGTCTGTCACAGGCGCGTGGAACGGCACTAGGATACCCTGCCAGCTCTGGCTAAGCATCACGGCCAGTCTTTAAATGATCACCGTAATTCTTAATAGATAACTACGTACAGCAACTTAATTTCATCTTTTCTCATTAAGCAAACAAAGGATTCTGTGCCCATGGCAGGGAGTTGGAATTAGATGATCTGTAAGGTCCCTTTCAATCCAAGCCATTCTATGATTCCTTCTGCTGCTCAATTCTTCTGTATTCTATTTTCCATGCTTTTTGCCCTTATCTCCGTACTGTCTCATGAAATCAAGGCAACACCATCACTTATGTGCCAAAAGTACTTATGGCTCTTCAGAAATATCGCTCTTCTACTTTTGATGTCTCTGCACCAATTGCCTACAAACAACAAAATCTTATGTTTTATCATGACTTAAAGGTTTAGGAGTCTTTATTTCTGATGTTTCATTCTTTTTCCATTTATTGTACAGATTCATATATATGTTAAAAATCTCTAGAATATCTTCTATTCTATAAAATATGCTTAACCACTATTAAAACCAAACAAGACTTTGAATTAATAATGAGGTAGAAATAGCTAATTGAAAAATATTTAGTGACCTCTTACTAAAACAAAACAAAAAAAATCACCTAGCATCTACAAAGACAATATTTATGAGGATGGAATTCTTTGGGACTTTGCTTGTGTTCTTAACAGAAGCTGAACCTACATGAAGATAAAAACATATACTAAACTTCAAATAGATTCATATGACAAAGACTGTTGTTAACTGATTCTAAATTCATGATATAGTCCTCAAACATTTAAAAATACTCAGCTTCTTGTACCATGGCAATTCAGTAACATTACACCTTATCAAAATAAGAACAACTACACTCTACTCAAAGTTGAGCAAGTACAAAGTGAATTTTCTCTTCCATGAGAAAACACCTTAAGAGTTTTCCATACTCTTGCTATATAATGAAAATAGTCATGAGAATAGCTCTGGAAAAAAACCCACCAAACCAAAACACAGAGACACCATTCTACAAGGCAGAAATCCAGTGAACACTGTTGCGATGTTGGTTGTCCACAAGGTCTAGTTCTCTGTCACCTAGTTACACAGCCTTGAAGAATGAAGAGTTGCTGATGGTAACACCCAAAAAAAGGTTATGAATGGTAAATCCTGATTGTGCCCTCAAACTCCTGTTTAGCAGGTTGAGGATGGCGAGATGGCACATGTCAGACTCCTCTCACTCTGTCATGATATTCATTGTATCTGAGCATGAACCACAAGCAATGCAAGAACATGGAAGTGACTGAAACCTCTGTTCTCACATAATCAGACTAGTCTTGGAGAAAGAGGTCTCACATAATCCTAAAAGATGGTGATGACAGGTTACTGCTAAATATTTAAAATGAACAATTTGTCTGCAAACTACGAAGACAAGTGAAGCAGTGATGCACAACTCAGCCAAAGATATTCTGTCAGCAAAAGAATTTAATAAGCAGAAAATCCCCACAACAAATACATCCTGAGATCATATCAGCTGTTTTCAATGTAGACCGTGAATATAACCGTGAGAATATAAATCTCCATTTTCAATCACCTAGTTACATGGGAATCCTTTTTGTTTAACAAATGAGAATATAATGTTGCCAGGAGCCTGAAGTTACACTAGACATTCATTACCTGTACTTTAGGAAGCTTGAACTTTTCACAAGATATGTGAAACTGTCTTCTACACAAGGTGACTTATTCTTTGTCAATCTGAGAAAGCTAACAGCTTCAGAATCCATTACAAAAGCTAGAGAAAGAACCAAAAGACCATATAAAGGAACTCTATACTTTCAGGAGACAGGCTTTTGTTTTTTTCCTTTAAGAGATAAGCTGACTTTAAATTAACCTTGCTATAATTAGAATACACTCACCACTACTCCATTTTAATGTAGTTCACTGCTTTTACACACACAGTTCCTTTATTTCCTTGCAGGAACACATGGACAATGTATCTACACCTGTTCCTGCAGCTTTTGAAAAACTGTTGCACCAAGACTGTCAAAATGATCAACTGTGAGTAATTTCACTTCAGACACGCTGAAATAGGGAGAGTGCATTGCTTCCAGGAAAGGATGCACAGATAGATCCCTGTCCCTGGATATCACCTTATTCTTCCTCAGTTCCAGTGAGCAAGGAAATTCAATGCCACGAAAAAATAATACACCATAGTATAAAAAGTAGGCCTCTAAGAAAGAGGTTTAATAACTCAAAAGTTCTTGGAACAAGGCAGAAATTCAGTCCAGTGTTAATGTTTTAGCACAGTGGTGTGTAACAGAGACATTGTAAAAATGCTTGTCTCAATGCATAGTCCCACAGAAAGGAAAAGATGTGGAAGAGGTCTCTACATAATAGAAGTTAAGTACAAGAAATAAAGGGGAGGGGACAGCCAGAGGAAGAAAAATTTTCCAGATGCAAAGGAAAGATGGAAAAATAATGAAGAAATATCAAAGAGGAAGCAGTCTGACCAGGCACCTCAGATCCTACAATAGTGCCCTTACCTTCCATTAAATATTTTCATATAAAATGACATCAGATTCAACCAGTGCAGAAAAATGGCTATATGAAAATTAACTTAGTGGATCAGTGACAAAGAATTCTTTAAACCACTTTCCTAGAAAGTAATGTTTACTGCTATTAAAAGGAAGATACTTTTCTTTTTGATGCATGCTGTAGAACAAGGAAATCACAATTTTGTCAAACTAAAAGTTTTGCTTTCTGAAATCTGAACTTTTAGAGAAAAACCATCCTGAATTGTCATACACTATATTAGAGTCGCTTTACTAGAGTTCTTTGTATTACAAATTCCAATACTTTCTAGTGACATTGTGTGACTGCTCTGAATCCCAGAGCACTTTTATGGAGTTTGACCACGCAGATCATCCTGAGTGCAGCCTTTTGTTTCCACATATTCTGTTTACCATCTCTTAATACCTAGAACACCTTTAGGATGATTTTCCACAAAGGCACAGGGATTACAGGACTCACTTCAATTCTAGTGAGTAATGTCTTCTAAAACGATGGGATGTAAGAGAACAAATCCCAGTAATTTTAAGTAAGATATTACGTATTACATCTTGCTATTGAGATTCTTTTCTAGGTTAAACAAGTTGATGTTATGAAAGCATGCATATACTCAAAGAAATTTAAGGCCATATTCTTTTTTATTCACAGTTTGAGAGATGGACCTTGATGAGTGAGATCGTACCTGATGCAGAGTCCCACACAGAACTTGGCTGATAGAGTGAGACTTTCCATCAGAACTAGAATGTGACTGTGAACATGACTTTCTGAAAAGTTACCAACTAAAGCTTTTTGTTTTTTTTTTTTTACTGACAAAGCATATCTTTTTGTCTACAGTCTATGACAGATACACTTGAAAATGCCTAGAGAAGCTTTCACTTCAGAGACCTACAACCTACCTATTTTGTCTTACATACACATATACAGACAACTATTTACATTACAAAGCAAATTAGAATCTGCATTTTGCACTCATTTATGTTAACTAGGGCAAGTGACTTTGTAGATAATGTAGCCCCAAAGAACCTGGATCCACTTGGATACAAACAGTATTAAGGCTTTTGTTCCCTAGTCACAGCATTTCCACCTAGAAAAACTCTGGTCCAAACAAACATCTCTAAGACTTTAAATTCCAACTGCCTATATCTGGTGGGATAAAATTCCCCTTTGTATCAACTTCTTGTTCATTGCACTTTTCACTGGTTATCACTGGTGGTGAAATTTCTGGTACAGTGTACATATTAGGCTTACTTGGAAAGAAATGTGATTTCCCACATTTGAAACAGATTCTATTACAAATATATTTTAATAATGACTACTATACATTCAACACTGATACACTATACTTACCATCTTAAGGATACTGCACACTGTAATAGGATAAATGTGTCTGGTTTTTGTTTTACGCTTGAGATAGCACCTGGATTTTTCATTTATCTTCAAGCAAGTATCTGTAGAAATAGCTGCTAGGCTTAAGTGTAAATCTTAGTGAAGTTACACTAGCCATACAGTTAATATCTCACTTGTAGACATTTTAGTTAATGTCATTTTTTGATCAATAATCCTCTTAGCTTATATTAATTGTCATCTTTTTGGCTAATTACAATTTCATGCACATCTTTAAAAAATTAACTCTTCCTGGATAATGAGACTACTTTCATCCCTACTTCTGAATTCAAGATACTTTAAAATTAGCAAACCTCTCTGGCAATGTTGCTTAAAGCTTCATCTTCTGCAGAAAATCTGTCTTTCACTGGGGTTCTCTTCCGTCCTGATCCAGGAGTTCCCATTTTTATTCTCTGAATCTGTATTTGAAAACACAAGAAAAAGCTCAGTTTTAATTAAGATCTGGAAATAAAAACAATCAACCAACCTAACACTCCAAAATGCCCTAAGTTTTCCAGTCTTTAGCTACATAACACTCAAGAAATCTACATACAATTGGCATGTAATGGTAAAACTTTATCACAAAAGCTTGTGGCAGCTTTACAGAACACCACCGTATCCTTCAAAGTACAGATGTACAAATTTTCTACTGAACAGAATCCATCAATTTATCTAAAGTTTCAAAGTCAGGCACAACAGTAAACTGCTCCTGGCTCAAAAAGGATACTTATGTTGTCTGTCAATTTATGTAACTCCTAAAAAGATATATACTTTTAAGTTATGGATGTGAAAAAAAACCCTATAGACAACAAAGTGTTCAAGAATTAAATTTACATGATCATTAGAGTTGTCCTTGAAACAGAAAAGGCTAAACAGACAAACTTTACTAAGCATCCAAGTAGGTAGGTGTGGCTTATTTACATTTTGACACAGCTGTTCTCATGCAGTTGCAGCTGAACTAAACTGAACTTCTAAAGCAGAAGTTTTACTATAACAGAAAAAAAAGACATATTTATGCAAAAAACTCCATTCTTTTGCCTAAAAGAATAAGATTCTCAAATTGGGAAATGAAGAGAGAAACATACTACCATCATATACCCAGAATACATAAAATACCCTTACTTCTTCTCCAGAAACTTCTTATGAATCGCAAGCATATAAAAGTTACCAACAAAATAAAACACAGCCCTTATAGCCACAATCAGAAAATGTTACACACACCAAAAAAAAAACCAACAACAAAAAAAGAAAACAACAGCAACAACAAAACCCCACAAAATAACCACCCTCAAAAAAACACAGCTATTTTAGTTTTTTTTCAAATATCCTAAAGAAATCCTACTTCCAGATATCCAGGTCCTCCCAAATGTCAGACTAGAATTTGGTGGTAGTCCAGCTATTTGACAAAGTAAATAGCCTACAAGGGGTTTAAGAAAACACCTTAATTATAATAAAAATTTCTATTTGCAGGAAGAAAAAATCTAAAAGGTAACTAGTATTGGCTATTATTTTGAAACTGAACTGGATCTAACTAGCAAAGACTCAGTAATTGATTATAGTTTAGTCAAAGGAGAAGAAGGAAAAAAACCCAAAGTGATGGGTATTTTTGTACAAGCAGAGTTTTTACTTTATTACTTCTACACAACAATCACAAAGCCAAAAATATATTGGAGCACTTTCTGGTACTCAAAGGTACCAAGTAGCATCACAGGACTTTTTTTCCTCTTATATTTTAGCTTTTACACCTTTTCACCACCCTTCTCTTAATAACCTTATACTACTACTTTCTTTTCCTTGCAAGCAAGAAGATTTTTAACTCTGCTTCAAATTTTACAGGCATTTTACTACTCTTCATCTGCTCAATATTGTCACTGCTAACCTGTTTGGTAAGATCTGTATTTTTGGTCTCAAAAACATGCAAGTAAACTTACATCTTGTACTCAAGCAAATTTAGATAAATACAAGCACAGTTTGGAGATCTCTGTGGCAAAGGTTTAATCTCAGAGCTACAGGTTGCTGTCCACATTCTGTATGTCTCAAAAAATCTGCATCTTTTTTCAGTAATTCTTATTGGCTGACTTCAAATATTAAAAGCAGATAGGGCCCAAACTAGAAGTTATATGAACACAAAATAATACTACCCCTAGTGCAGAAGGCTTTAACAATATTATACACTAGCCACAAGAAAAATCATGAAATGTTTATTACAATAAATGGGGTTCATGTAAGAAAATAAATCTAATCTATCTACTGAAAGTCACTAAGCATGAAATTATTTTGACACATTAAAGGCCATATTTATTTTAAAAGTATTTACCACATAAGTAAAAACTGCAGAATAACTGCACATACCATAGACTTGAACTGCATCTGTTGACATCCTTTAAACAATATACCATTTCTAATAGACAACAAACTTTGGTTTGTTAACTCAGTGAAATGCTCTTAACTGGCAGACTGATTTGGGGAATGTAACAGGTTATAGCTAAAATATAGCTAATTTTAGTATAGCTATGTTCAGTTGTAAACTGTAGTAATTTTCAGAGTAGTAATTTCATAAAAATTAGATGCTGATACTTTGAATGAGGAAAACACATTTCATCTCAGTCACTGTGGATGAAGGCAACTGTGGCACCCCTGCCAGCCATCTGCCATGCTTCTCTCTTAGAATGAGCACAGAACTCCTGACTGAGCCCAAGCACAAGAGGGCACAAGACAGATTACCCAGAAGGTATATAGAGGTGTTGCCTTTGCCTACAAGGAGGAATTAAGAATGTCAAAGCTCAGCTGAAACCAAAACTAGCAAAGGCTGATAAGGACAAAGAGAAAGGCTACCCTAAGGACATCGGGAACACAGGAAAGACTGAAAGTGTAGGGCCATTGTTTAGTGACACAGGTGAGAGTGCTGGGCACTTGCCAAGCCCCACCCTTGGCAGAATGGTCTGGATAATAACAAACGTGAAGATGGGAATCTTTGTGTGCGTGAATTAAATAAGCAAAATTGTCTGACAGGGTATGGGCCCAAAACTAGTCATGTTTAAGAGCAAGAGAATCATCAGTTACATTAAACAGAAACTAGGAAATTAGACAGAAGCACTTAATTTGAAGTAAAGGAGTCCTCTTGAAAATAAAACCAAAATCAAATTGGAAGTCTATACAATGACAGTAGCAGTGCCTTTGGAGGGATAACAGCATCAGTCAAACCCTGTTTTGATGCTGTCACAAGTCACCCCACTGACTGCACGATCCAGGCTAAACCATACAGCATTCCTCCTCATGGATGCAAGACCCTGCACTCCAGCTAGCAAGTGGTCAGTACACACCTGAAGTGTGTGAATGCGAGGTTGTTAGGTATGCTCTCACTGCCACATGCATTAGGACATAGCACAGCACGTATTAGAAAACAGCACAGGTACACACAAATCTAGAGTGGCCACATCTCCAGAAGAAATCATGTGCAAACAAGGGACCTGAAGCTGAGGAACACAACAGTTAAACACCAGTCTAGAGAGGCTGGGAAATGTTCATCCCTGAAGATGGTAAAAACTTAACTAGATAAGGCTCTGAAAAACCTTTTTTAATTGACAATACTTTGGGCAAAGGATGACCTCCAAAGAATCCTTCTAAAAGAAAATATGCAGATTTCTATTTATTACTGTTCTCAACTTTGAAACTAAACCTCAATATAAACTTTCTTTAATTAGACGTTTCAATATTTCTTCAAGGATCTTGTCACAATTTCTTCCATTCCATTTAACTTTTAATTAGGCTGATGTATGCCAGAGTATTTAATTTCTTGCTATAATGTTCGGTACTACAGAAACCTAGACATATTGCTATTGTGCTAATTACCCTAATACTATAACTATCATGATGCTACTTCTCAGGAAATATAAGATACCAATACTTCACATGCATGCAGAAATACTTCCAAGATATTTAACTTCAATAACTTTCTGATTACACAAAAAGTCGTTCTGCTGCATGGAATAAAGAATTTAATACACACTGTAACATTAGAATTTTCATAAAAAATAACTAAAGAGAACACTAAAACACAACCAGACAAAGAATAGTTTACTATTGTCTTTTATGGTTTAGAAAGATTAATACAAAAGGGAAGAACACTATAATATCTGCTGCATTTACTGTTCAAAATTCCTGAGTCATGTCTATCACGTGCCTAATTCTATAGGCATGGTTACACACTGTATTACACAACTGATGATGTGACATCCTGCTGCATTTCATTCCAAAACACTGAAGTGTCTGAAGTCCCCAAACAAACCAGAAGACCTGTGATGAAATCCTTTAAACGGCCTCTCATTTGTTTTCAGTTTAGGCATATATACATTTTATCTCTTCCACAAGTCTTTGCGGTCTAGTCTTCTTCACATTACCTTCTGACTAAAGGTTCTCCTTGTTTCTTTTCTGCTTCCTAGGAAAAAAAGTCTGATTTGTCTTAGAGAAAAAAAAGCTACACTACAAGTTCAGGGCCTATCACTCACCACCTTCAATGACACCACCTGTTCTAAACGCCTGGGTGTGTGCCAGCATACTTGGCATTACAGACATAGGATCCAGATACCTTAATGTGAACAGGCTATAAATAACAGACCAAAACCCCCCTTCTCTCTTTCAAGCAAGACTACAAGATCACTGAAATTCACCTGTGTAGACACCATCTCTGTATAACTGATTCAACAACAGAAAAGAACAGCACTGCTCTAGAACTAATGTCATTTAGAAACAGAATCTGAATGTAAAAGTATTAGTACTGCAATAGTTGCATTCATAATTGAGAAGAAGCATAATCATATTGGAAACCACAGTCCTGTTTGCTTGATCTTCAGTGCATTGTCCAAGCAAACTTTAAAGGAGACAAAGCAAATAGATGTAGAAAAATGTAAAATTATGCAAGACAGACACAAGAATCTTCCTCAGAAGAAAGACCCCATACATGGGTACTCTCTTCGCAATTAATACATTTGCTCATAGGTCCAAAACCACTCATGCTAGAAAAAGGACTTCATGATCACAGGATGACTATGACCCAACAAAGGGGCATGTAGGAAGAGAGAGAAATACATTAGGTTTTAATGCACTGAGAAAGAAATAGACTGAGTTTTAACACAATAATTTAAGGACTTATTTGGGATTTTCATTCCAATGAATAACCTTGTTCAGAATATTAACTGAAGCAAGAACTATTGCTGAAAAAGAGCTGCTACTGTCACTGAAAGAGCCTGACATTAAAGGAAAAATACAAAGACTGAGAAAAGCATATAACTACAATCTGCCAAAAGATTCCAGTGCTTACCACTATATTGGAGGCAAAGTTATACCAGCTGATGAATAGCGTTTCTGTTTTAAGAAGCTGTTCATCTCTAATCATGGCCCACTTAAAAAACTGATAGCGCAAAGTTTCTGCTCTGAGTGGACAAGTTTATGTCAGCTTTTTCAGGAAAAAAAAAATCTTACTCTTTAGACAGCGCACATTCCACCCCCTTAATGCAGTATATTTGCAGTTTACTTGCAATTTTAAAATCTGAGAAATATAATTTCTTATGAGTTCATGTTATTTAGCAATAAAATTACAATTCCTTAGAGGGAGCTGAAATCCCTCAGTCTGTTGGTGTTATGAAGTTAGAGACCAACAGAAAGTTTCCAGTTAAGACAATCAAAAAGCCATTATGCAGCTTGCAAGAGTCTGCAAGTGCGTGATGAATCCATGAAGTATGACAGTGCCTGATAGCATTGGCACACAAAGCACTGCAAGACAGTCAATGTACTAAAGGCATCCCACAGGCCTGCAGAACTACAAGACACCTCCAGACCTACCAAGCTATCTTTGGTAACCTTCACCAGTCTTCACAAATTACCAAAATTCCAAAACAATGTCTTGCCATTTCAAGTGGTGGCAACTTGTTCTATGAAGTATGAGTTCTCTGCCAGTCAGCTGCCAACAGCTGCAACTGGAGATACCATTACTGCACAAAGCGCATTACATACATGATATTATCATCAATTACATGCAGGATCTGGAAAACTCTTATAATAGTGACTTACCAGAGGATCTCTCGGGGCACAATATAAAGTATACATAACTTTCAGAGAAGCAGCATAACACAGATTTGCTTTTCTAGAATAAGTGCTACTATAAATGTTGAAGATGCAGGAACAAACTAAGAATTCAAATGGAACTTTAAAACATAAGGGGATGACAGTACTAAAATGCGCACTATAAAAATTATGAAAATGCATAATAAAAAAAAAAAACAAACACAAGGCTCTTCCAGAAGCATTTATTCTAAAATGAAAATCATCATTTTTATACTGCCAGTTTTGCAAAATGGGTATCCTTTCTGTTATTTTGCAAAAGAATGACTCATTGCTCATTAAAAAACCAAACACTGCTGCTATATTGAGGCTCCACTTTTAATGAAATGGAGAGCCCCATGGTAACAACCCACATTCTGTAACAAGCTGCAACTATTTAAAATATTTTTCCCTCACCAATTTAATACACTCCTACACTCTTTCCTACTCGTGCTACAGTTACAATACAATGAAGAAAAGCTACTGCAGCAAGGGAAAGAAATTGTCCAGGGTACCCCTGCAAAGGAACAGCAGTTGGAGGAAACTATCAGCTGACATTACTCCTGCTGAGAAGTTCTCTGCCGTGGTAGTGAAGTCGGCAGGCTTAGAAACCCTTATGTCCACCTGCCCTTTCTTTGGTAAACACCCCTTCACTTCTTCCTTTCAAGCAGATCTAACACTGGTTGCTTAGCTCAAGGAAATAAGAACTTGAACATCACCTTCTCAAGCAGTGTTACTTACATAAATTATTTTGCAGGGCATGTAATGTATAAACACAAATTGTCCCTTACCTACAATTGCACGTTACCTAGTTTCCAGCTATTAAGATAATAAAATCAAATTACTTTCCCAGAAAGCAGTTATTATAATTTTTTAATGCTACTGGACTGCACTAACTCATTACTATCACCATAAATCTTCACATTAGGATCTTACAAGTAACAACACGGTATCAAATCTATTACATACCAGAGCTATTCAATTATATATGATACTGATCTAGGTTTTTTTTATATATACATATGCCAACTTGTGTGCTATGTGAAAATCTAGACCTTAATAAACTCTACAGATCCCCACTACACAGAGTCTAAACAGCACTTTCTGAAAGTTCACTTGTATTAAAATATTATGCCATCTTCTGAGAGAATGAAACTTTTAAAAAAGCTCCTCTGGAGTCAATTCACAAGAAATACTGGCGTTTAGGTCAACAAGCTACACCTGACACACTTCACAAAACCATCTTGTATTCACAAGTTTCCAGTTACAGCCAAGAATTCAGTTCAGGTAAGACTGACTTGACAATAAGGTAAATATCTCCAAACCCAAGTAACAAGAAACAATAGCAAAATGATGTCATGTATATCAAACTATTTTGTACTGCTAAAGCACCTTTTATCTATTCTTGCACCATCACTAAGGAATTACATTAACCAGGGAAGCAGATGTTTATTAAGAGGGTAAATCTTTCTGGGCTGCAATACATTTAATTACATCACTTCACAATCAAGACACAATAACCGTTTAAAGAGATCAGACAAACATTGATTTAATACTACACCTTGTAAGAAACCTCCTACCCCACATCTCCAAAGATGTTTCACCCTAAAATGATACTTTAAAGGGAGAAAATTGATCCTAGACCTTCCTCACTTCAAGCACAAAATGCCTGTAGGTTTCTTTAAAAGGAGAAAATCACCGAGTATATCATATAAAGTCAACACAGTAGTACCTAATCTACAAAATATTTTTATTAGCAGTGAAATACATAACACTGCCCTTCAAAGAGTCATGCTAGGATTCAAACCGAAAATCACTTAAAACACATGGAGCAGATCACAGACCGCAGATGTTTTCGGGCTCCTTCCAAACTCATGAATGTGCTCATCTCTCTTATCATCCTCAAAAACGTCTTTACAATTACAGCAACCGAGTACACTAAAAATAAAACAGCGTGCTCCGAAATAAATTAAAAAACCCCAAACAACCAAGCATCAGCAAGAGTGACCGACTCAACCCGGGCAGCTCGCTGCAGAGAAGGCACGCCCTACTGCTCCGGGAACAGCGAAGCCGTGGTAACGTGCTCCGAGGAAGTAGGAGAAAGGCACCGAAATATACACAGCTGTGATTTCAGCACATGCTCCTTTCTCCCTCGTTCCGCCGTTTCCCCTCAGCCCCCGAGAGGCGCACGGCAGCTTCCCGCGGGTCGGGAGGAGGGATCGCGCCCGGCGAGCGGCAGCAGCTCGCCGGAAGGGCTCTGGCCAGGCCGGGCTCGGCTTCCCCGGGTCCGCCCGCACCGAGTCTGGCCGCGGCCACACGGAAGGAGCCGCGCACCGCCGCCCCAGGCTTCTCCTTCTGCTCGCAGACCTGACCAACGAGTTCCGGCTGAGCCGCTCCTACAAACCTGAAGAACCGGGTTCCCGCCCCGCTTCATCGCCCGAGTTTTGTGTCTGTGACACCCTTTCCTCCTCCCGGCCCTCGCCCTCACCCTGCCTGGGCCCCAGGGAGCCTTACCTGCGGGCCAGCCTGCCACAGCACCGGGACGCCTCAGGAGGGAGGGGGGAATTGTTTCACTCTTCCCTCCACCGCTTCCAGGGGTGTGAGGGGTTTGTGGATCCCGGAATCACTTCAGGCTCCTTCCTTCCCTCACTCCCTACGCCCAGAGGTAGGGGAACAGTGGCAAAAGCCGCCCCAGGGCAAACACAGCGCCCGCCAGACACGGACCGTCCACGGGCCGCGGTAAGGGAACTGCTACCTCACTTAACCCTCTCCACCGTCCCCTCCCACCCTTTCCCCGTGAGGGGTTGGGGGAACCGGAGCTGCAGGCGGACAAGCCGCCCCGCTCCAGGCCGCCCTCCTTTTCCCCGCCCCGCGCTCTTGCCTCCTCCCCTTCAGCGCCGGGCGCTTACGGCCACATCGAGAATTCGAGTGAGAGACTGCGGTAAATTTCAAACCGCCTGCAGGGCCCTGCGGAAGGAAGAAGGGGCCGGCACTGAGCACAGGGAGAGAGAACGAGCGCCCGACAGCCGAAGCGCAGGAGGCACGGCGACCCACGCTGGCACCGACAGCCACCACACTTTCCCGGCCCCCACACAGGCCGGGGGTGAAGCGCGCAGGCGCCGCGGAAGGGAGGGCGAAGGGCGGAACGCCCGCGTGCGCAGAGCGGGCGCGGCTGCGGGGACCGCGGGGGCCGAGGTGGGCGGTGCCGCGCTGCGCTCTCCTCTCCTCTCCTCTCCNCGAGCCGGCGTGGGTGACTGCGCCCTGCGGCGGCCTTTCAGTTTAGGGAAGGCGAGGAGGCGACCCGAAGGAGCAGCGCCCTCCTTCTCGCCCCGCTTCTCCTTTCCTCGGCAGGCAGCGGAGGGAGGGGGGTCGTTCTCTGTAGTGTGTCGTACTGCAGTGCTCGCTCTCCGCCTCGCCCTCCTTTATCATCGGGCAGGCCGGCTGACTCAGTGCTGTGGTGGGCAGAGGTAGGTCTGACACCGCCTGCTTTGTGCTTCGTTCCCGGGTTTATTGATCGGCCTTCCCCAGGGAACGGTGTGTGAGAGCTGCGGGAGGCCGCGGCGGCCGCTGAAGAGCAGCAGCACACTCGCCTGCATCAGTCTGTGCGCCCAGCTCCCACCGCTTCCACACGGCACGAGAGCGTTTCGGGAGATTCACCTGGATGCGTGCCAGACAAGCTTTATGGGTAAAAAACGTCTGCAGACTTTGGCACCTTGGCTTTGCCTGGCCTAAACACGACCAGACTTCCGTAATACCAAAATTTAAATACAAGCAGCCGTCATAATCCCTAAGGATAAAATACAGGAAAAAAATAAATTACTGTGCCATTACACGTATTGCGGTTTATACACAAACAGTCATGAAGCTTGATGAGATTCTGCTGTGAGATAGACTTGGGATCAGATTGATAGTAGCTTGCTTTCGAACACCTCTGCAGTTAAGTGCAGGGTGTCTCTAAGAATGTAGAGATAATTAGAGGAGATGGCATTTTGTGTGTTCGAAATCACATGGAAATTAAAAACCACGGTTAAAATGACAAGCATAGTGGTAAGACTCAAAAACATACAACAGACAGTTCAACTGTCTTAATAAAATAAGCTCAAGTGGGTGTGCATAAAGTAAAGAAAAAGGGATATGCAAGTGATTTAAATCTATTAAAGCAGATGCATAACATATTTCTTGTGTTTCATTAGTATTTTGTAATTTTCTGTGTGAGAAACCCTACGCTCTCAGTCCCTTTCCTCAGCTAATCATACAGTATAGTCTCATCATGCTTATTTTTAACATCACGGTAATTTCCGTGGTAATAGAGAATGATCTCACTGGAGGGAGGCGAAGTAGAAAGTTTCTCATGGACCATCTGTAGAAAAGACCAAAGAAAGTACTGGCTTAAACCTTCATTTTGATTTGACATTGTTGCAGAAAGACTCACCTGCTCATTTTCCGGAATTTGTGGAGAATCATCATTAAAAACATCTTGGCTGTTTTGATTTACCCTAGCTGGTGGGAGGAGTCTTCTATTAATTCTTGAGTAGAGAGTTTGTGTAGAACTTTCTGAAATGTAGCATGTCCCAGGTCTGTATGGGTTCTCTACTAATGTATTGCTGTTAAAGAGGATTTTTTTTCTATAATTTGTACATTTTTCTATGGTTAAGTGTTGATATTTTCATACTGCTAGTCTTTTGATATCATAGACTGCACATTTTTCTTTAATGATGCAGTAAAAAGCATGTCTCCTTGAGAGCAGGCATGCATTTTTGTCACTTGAAAGAGCAATTGTTTACTTGATTGAAAAGCAGTGTACAGTGCAGTTAAAACAGGCAGTGGTACAGGATGGCACAGTAGCAATTCTGAGTTCAGCATTGTTAATGAATTGCTAAACAGTCAGGTTATATACAGTTTCATTTTAAACCTTCAATTAGTAGCCAGAAAATAAAGTTATGTTTGAACTTTTGCTATGAAATGACTGCAGTTATAAAATGAAAAATTATTTATGAATATGCCGTGATTAAATTATTACTGAAGCTAGTATAAAGCTTGCTCTATTAATAATGAGTTTCAGCTAAAAATAAGTAAATTAATGAATGACGTATCACTGGATCTGCATTTAAATATTTTTTCTCTTCTCTGTTGTTTTATACAGTAGATCCCTTATCATATGTAATTGAACTTGCTGATTTACTCTCTCCCTTTTCTCTGGAAATCTCTCTCTAGAACTGTTTTGCTCAATTAAGGTCTTACATGGATGGACTCTCAGGTCTTTTTGGAGTGATTGTCACCTAAGAAATTATTTCTAGGATGAATCTGTCAATCAGTTAAATTGAATATTTTGAAAAATGTCAACTTCCTACAATAGTATGTGTACAATTTTAAAGAGATTTTTCACTATAACAACTTCTGTAAGAGAAATAATATATTTACCTCTGCAATGTTTTCTACTTGTGCAGTTCTGAATATCTGTTCTTTTCATCCCACACTTTAGTATTTTTAATCTTCCCATGAATCTTTTATTTCATGATTATTGCACTTTCTGATTAAAAATGTAATAGTGTTGGCACACATGTAGGATTATAGTGTAACTTAATTCCTGATGTTATTCCTGTATTTTTCCCTTCCGTGTCCTCCCTATTCTTCTCTCTCTCTCCCTCTCATCCCTGCCACCCTCCTTTGTGGAAAGAGTACCTTCCAGGTGTTAATTTAACTGGTAGATTGGTTTACTGATGAAAACTCATCAATTTAAGAGCATTTTAAGAAGTTCTGACAACCTCATCAAATTGTTTCTGTCATTTCCATTTTGTGTCCTTCCTTTCCAGTAGTTTCCATCATCTCAGTTCAGATACCATCACTCAGCAATTCATTTGATACAATTGAACATACTTTTTTTTTTTTTTCCTTTCTCCCATCCAGCAGTAGTAGATCCTTTTTTGGAGATTCCTAGTATTGTTAGTAATTTCTTGTTCCCCCCTCCCCACAAAAATGGTGTTATAATACTCCCTTGTGACAGGTGGAAAATCAACTTTTTGTGTTAACACTGCAAAATAAGTGTAAACCGCTTTTTGTTGTAGGGAGCAAGTCTTGCTTTTTTATTTGTTTTGCTTTTCAAAACAATTAATGAACGTGCATATAGGAGCTTCTGCCAGGCCCTTTCAGTCTTGTCCTCTGCCACCTTTTGTTAAGAGTTTAATTTCTACTAAAGATGCATTTTTGTCATCAGATACAGCCACAAATACATATTAAATGAGTGTTTTCAATCTCAGCATTGATATGGTTTTTAAAATTTCAACAGGAAAAGAAGCTCAGAAGATGCCTTTTTTTTTAGGTGACCTTTTGTATGTGATCTTCTCTCCACCAATCTTTTAACTCAGAAATTATTAGAATATATCTACAAAATCTTTCATAGAGTTTATTGGAGTATAGAGGGACTATTATCAGACTTTCCATATATAGTTTTTACATACATATAACATTCACCAAGTAGTAAAAAAAAAAACAGGCATTCAAAATTGCCGGGTGTTTTTTGCGAGCATATGCACATTTCACAGCTTATCTTATAGACTACAAAGTTTCCAGTAGTGCTAGGTACTGCAGAATGACTGAGATTTAGTTTTTCCCTTTAGCTCATTTGTTTAGCACTGGAAAAATCTGTAGGGCACAGTAGGAATTATACACATATATGCATTTTGATGGGAATTGGTGCTCTCTAGCAGTAGAACTGCATGGATTTCCATTCAGTTCCAATCCATTGCATCCCGGCAGGAAAAGAATTAGACTGCCTGTTGAATAGCTGTGGGTAGAGTAACTAAAAAATTTGTATTCCAATGTTTTAAAAAAAAACCTAGACAACAAAATAAATGCAATCTTTTTTTAAAAGTTTCTGTTTTAACATGGATTAGTTAATTGACCAAACAATTGAAAACAGAATGTTCTCGATATTCTAGATTTTCATTGTTTTGGTAATTTTTTTTGTGTTGGTTTGTTTCTGTGTTTGGTTTTTTTTTTAAAGTCTTTCAGAAATAAGGGAATATGGTTATATAGTAAAATTTTAAGCACCAGAGTTTCTGAACAGTGTCCCAACATCGGCTTGTTATTAAGAATTAAGGGGAAGATGCATTATTTTAATCATGCCATTTAGATGAAGGTAAATGATGAAATATCTTAACAAGGTTTGTGGATGAAGATTTTTTATTTGTAAAGAAAAATATGAAATAGTATTCTAAAATGATATTTTTTAAATTAAAGTTTTATTTCAAAATTTGGAGATGTTTTTATTATACATAGCAGTATATTTAATTTTCACATAGAGCTTTTCCATTCCAGCTAGAGATCCAAATATCATCATCCTTACAGATCTGATAGACATACTTCTAGATGTCTTGATGTTCTGCTTGATCTATATAGAAATGCTGATAATTTCCTATGCTAAGATCATTCTTGAAAACTCAATCTCAAGTCCCTTCTATCTATTCTGTCTATTCTATGTGTGTTGATATATCCTGAAGAGAGGTTGTATAAATGCTAATTGATTTTACTGATGACAAACAAGCCACATGGAGGACCTCTTGCTCTTACATAGTTCTGTTGAGCTTCTAAAACTTACAAGCAGTGACTGTATTGTGTGAGTAAACGTGGATCTTTTAGTACATACTCTTTGTCGCTTTTCTGACTCCCATAATATTTTTTAGTTTAGAAATGTCATTAGAATGTAAAGTTAAAATATTAACTTTTAATATATTTAGATTTTTATAACACACTAAAATCTAATGAGCCTTTATCATAACTTTTCTATGCCTGATGTCCCCACAACCCAAAGTATCTTCATCTGCTGCAGTGTTCCCACCACGTATGCAGAGGTGAAGAAATTCTTCATAACTAAGACGTAACTACTAAGGATATTTTTTTTTTTTAGAAAATATAATAAAAACTTAAATGTTCCTGTTCCTCTTCCTACCTGAAGCAGCCACTCCCTTTACAATTCTCTTCAAAATCTCAAATGTATAGTTTCTTCATATAGCAAAAATAGTTTTCTGTAAACCTTCATTTTCTCCAGCAACAAAGCTGATGCTGTGTAATGTACTTTTTAAATAACCAAGTGGAATAACTGACAGCCAGACAGAGAGAGATGCTTCTTTTCCATTAGTGTTGTGTCTGTGAGCTGCTGCTCGCAGTTTCAGTGCGCTTCTCTGTTGGTGTATGTCTAACATTAATTTGTGTCATCATTTGAAGATGAAAGTGGATTTTCCTTCATACAAGTACTGTTAAAGCGGAGAAGCAAAACGACACTAAAATTTAAATTCTGAATCTCAGGGTCTGAACTGTACTTTTGAGATTGTCCAATCTGTTTATTGATTGCTTGCAGAAAGACTCAATAGTAACCTTGTATCTTCTTTTTACGCTTAATCACCATTGCGCCTGGTCCAGTTTTTTTACAGGTCCTCAGCAGTTGCTGCCTCTTCAGTCAATGGCAGCTGTGGATACTTAGCACTCCTGAGTAAAACAGTCCATTCCAAATAAGCAGATTTGGTTTAATAATTTTGTTTGCTGAACTGAAAATCAGAAGACTGGGAATGAAGTAATATTTGTCTATAAGGAATATGCACCCCAGATGTAGAGCAAAACAAATTTTGCAGGTCATGTTAGAGAAGATAATAGCTAAAACACTTGAAATTTTAGAGCTATCATACTGTACAAATGTTTGTTGGATTTTTGTGGGCCTTTTTTTGAAGATAAATTTATATTCTTAACATTTTTGAGAATTTAGAACTTTTAGAATTTAAAACATTTAGAGAAATGCAGAGCTGATGGAATTTGAACACTAGGAATCAGCGAAGAAGAAGAAAAATTTGAAAAGTTTACAGAGATGTTCATAATAATTAATTTAAAATAAATACACTTTAAGCCATGTCTTACTTAGCTGTAAAATATAGCCTGAATAAATTTGTCTTTGATTTAGTAATTTACTTTATATGATTTTAATACAGCATATAATCTTTCTTATGACAATATGTAGATCTTCCTTCAATGAAATTAATGAAGCTACCAGAAGACTCCAAATATCTAGTTGAAACATATTGGCCTAAGTGAAAAGTGAGTAAATAATTTAAACATTTAAATTAATTAAACTAAATTAGATTGATAATACTCCTTAAATATACATTGCATTTTAGAGCTTGAACATACTTGATTAATAAGATTTTTGTGGCAAATTTATCTTTATGTGTACTTTATGTTGAATTTTCTGAGGGTTATGGCAACTCAACCTTTTTGAGCTAGGACTAAAAAAGCAAATATTAATGCTTCTGTGTATAATATATTTTTCTGATCTAAAATTAAATTTAATATTGTAGAATTCTGTATTTGATGAATGAACAAAAAAGATTATTTGCAGTTCTGAGATCTTGTTTGGCCTTTTCAGGAATTATTAAGATAATCTTGCAAATAGTCATGATTGTTAAGGGACATCCTAAATTATACATACGCATAATACCTACCTATGCAGTTCTATGAGACTTCTTTAATTATATTAGCAAAAGTCCAACCAATTGAAAGAGAGTAAACAAAGATATAGATCACACAAGTGGAAGTGTAAACAGTTTTCAACTTTCTAAGCTGAAAAAATGTTAAAGCACTATAAAAGCAAGATGTCACTCTAAGTATATACCGGACAATTCTACTTTCAGGCATGACTTAATTCTCAAAAGTGACATGACAGTCTTGCTCAACATTTCCGTAGAATTTGAAAGGAGAGCCAGAGTAACTTCTGTGATGATTCATGCCTGAATATTTTGAACACTTACTGTTCTGACTAGCTCAGTTAAAAAAAGTGAGGGAGAGCGCACACAAACTGGATTATAGCTACTTGTGCAGACTGGTTTATAAGCATCCACTTGAGAGACAGTTGCAACTTTAACAGATGTCACCAAAGTCATACTTTTAAAAAAAGGAATTGCACAGCTGTAATGAGGATACTGTTTGGCAGGGGAGCACATTTGTTACAGGAAGTGAGATGGGAGTAAGAAATAATGCTGTGTGGTTAAAGGAGCCAAGGTTGGTTTTGTACATCTGGCAGTTTTCTTCATAAAAAAACAACAAAACACCTGCCCACTCACCCAAAAAAACCCAAACAAAATGCAAAAAACCTAAACCCTGTCTCTCTACATTACAGAAAGCATATCTGATGTGAGAATCAAGGCAAAACAAATAGGGAATATTTTTTATGTTGTTTTTATAGGAGTTTTTCTGAGCAAAGCTATACTTTGAACCACATCTTAAGCTTTTATGCAACAACTTAGCTTACCTACTTTGTTACAGACATCAGTTAATTTAATCACTTAAGACTGAAAACAAAAACTTTTAGGATTTGTTAATAACAATATAATGGATTAATCTGCCAAAACAAGAGTCTTTCAAATCACCCACAGAAATTGTAACTTTTGATTTTATATATAAAATACAGATACATGCAATACATATAAAGTAGAACATCATATGCTAATAAATTAAGTATTAAAACAGATAGAGGCTGAACAGAATCTCAAACAAGTCCCAGTGTCTAATGACAAACAATTATTTAAATAACCATTTCTTGTGTTAGGTTATTCCTTCACCAAAGATATTTCGATACTCTCCTAACTCTCCATGTCTGCTTTGCCTCAAAACTTTTGAGAAAAAAATTCAAATAGACACCGGACCAGTATAAGTAAGATATGTACTGACTTTTCAAGCTTTGCCTGTTTCCTGAAATAAATATTACAATTCTCAATTCCTGGTGACCAAGACAGCCATGCATATTTTTAGAAAATCCAGTTCTGCATGTGCATTTGTTTACTTTTTATGTTGTGGGGAGAACATTTGGCTGGGTTACTTGTAGAAGATGGTACCAAGCATAACCAGTAGGGTGAGGACTGCTGTCTAAACGTAGACACATGGGTTAATGTAACTAAAATTTAATTTGTTGAAACTACATAATACTTGTTGTGTTTCTCATAGTTTGTCATTTATAAGTGTAGAAGTAATATCTGCAGTGTAACTGAGACCAGGAAAAAAAGTGGCTTCCTATCTACATGTTGTTGAAACAAACACACCTTTTCTTAAAAAAATGAAGAAAAAAGGCCTCAGGGGAAAAAAACTAACTTCCATGCTGGAAGAGAAAAAATAATAAAAACTCTTCTTCCAAAGTAGGTATTTGAGGGTTGGACTTGTTTGTATTTGTCAGATTTAAAGGAGTAGCATGCAGAAAGGCTATTAGGATTTATTTTCTTAAAATTTACCTCAGAAATTAATGAGATCAAGAAAAAATTGTAAAGGAGACACTGAATTGTAACTCATCTGAGATTCTCTTAGTTGCATTTATTTTACTTACTGACTCTATTTTTGGACAATTTAATACAGGATGAAAAGTGCAAAATTGAACTAAGCTGTTTTATTTCTTCCTTTGACCATGCTAGGTCAAGATGAGCAATGTGAAAATTTTGCCTGGAAAATTTTGTGAAAAATCTAGAAGGTCTTAATTTGAAATTATTCCTTTGACAATGACAAATAAAGATTACAGCCCAACATGTACCCTGGGAAGTAATGGCTCACCCAGCTGCTCTGACGTCAGCCCGTGACTGGCACCGTGCCAAGTCTGTATAAGGTCAGCAGCTGGTCAGATGTGCCATGGACTCCTGGGTGCCCCAGTATGGAGGGCACAATGCAGGCCTTGCTGGCTGGCCACCTGGGAAGCAGCTGTTCCCCACCCTAAGCAAGGCAGGCTTAGAGCTGAAACCGAGGATTGAGAACTCCTGGGTTTTTGCAGAGAGGACCAGAGAGTGGGGTTTGCAGGGGTATAGTAGAGGTAAAAAAAGAGAGAAGGAGGTGCAAAAGCATAAGCTGTTACCACTGATAAGCTAGTGAAAGCTGCTGCTGTTTGCAGCGTCTGTGGCAGGCTCTTGTTGCAGGTTGCTGTAGTGAAAGTACTCGGAAGGTCAGGATTGCAAAGATGTGAAGGTTTTTACACTGGTGTACTGAAAACCTGATATTTACTATCCTTGGGCAGTTACCACTGCTCTCATTTCTCAACACTGCGCTGTTATCTCTACAGTGAGGCCGTTTTCTGATCCCTTTTCTATATTTGCACCGTGAAGTCTGATTTTGAGTCCAATGTTTGAATTCTCTTCAGAGTTTATATTTTCATACGTTAATTTTATTTGTTCCTCTATTTCAAAATATGTCAACAAACAAAAAATATACTTAAATATTTAAAATAAAACAGCTAGAAGTTTATGTTTAAAAGTAAACAATTCATGATTTTTATTTAAAGACTATAAATATTTTCTGTTAACTAATGTGCTTGACAAGTTTCTCATTTTTAAAGGAAGCATTATTTCCATCATCAAGCTGATTAAGTATTTACACTCTTCTCCCTTCTCTCCTAAAAATCATATTCTCTGGAAACATTGGAGGTACTGGAGGCAAACTTCAGTTTTCTATGCCCTCAGCATTTCTATCTTCAAACAGCCTTCACCTTTGAGCAGTCTTATTGTTAGACAAAATTAACAGAACAACAACAGTCTTCCATGATTGCAGAAATTAAATTAGTTTCACTAGCTAAAAGTAAAATTAACAATTGTCATTAATGGATTTTATTTCATAGTAGTTAAACTTCTTGTCTGCAGTGGTAATCTTTTCAAACAAGCATGAGGGAATCTGTTCCCCTTTATTATTTTCTTTGTACCATATCACAAAACTTTTCACTTGATCTTTTGTTCTTTTGTCTTCTTGGGGCATCTCTGCATGAATGATGCAACTGGATTTATGTATTTCTAAACTGATGCAAAAAAAGACAAAACTGCACTCAAGAAAGTGCAAATCTTTGAACTTAAGACATTTTACTTGCTTTTGGACAAAGTGATTTGGAGACTGTTCATGTACCTGTCTCTCTGCTCTGGATTGTGTTAGCAGAATATCACCTCTCCATTCTCTTCGCTCTGAGGCTTCTTTTGAACAACAACTGCATTTACCTGTGTGATGTCTGCTTTTCTAGTTTGCTTTTTGGAGATTAGGTATTCTCCTGAAGTGGCACTTTCTTCTTTGGACTCCAAAGAAGTACCCCCTTGATTCTGAATACTTGATTCTTAAGTATTTCAGGCTGCTTAGGTAAGCGAAGTCACTTCTAAACCCACTCAGTAGCTTCACGGCAGTTTTGTAGGCTTTAAAGTGATGTCAACAAGAGAATGTTTTAAGAATAAACACTGTGTACTCTACATTACTGGCACCATAGAAGCTAAAGTACTCTCATTCATGGTATTCATGTTACTTAGGGATTTTGTTACTTCATAATGCTCACAATTCCCTCCCTATACCTAAACCTCCTTCATGGCTCCTGCTTGAGCACATGCTAAATGGATTACACCCAAAGACCCCGAGCCTCATACAGTTTGTATGTTGTATATTACCCAGTGAGACTTTATGACATTGTTCATACCTGTAAGAAGTTAAAAGGTTTTAACAGAGGTTGGCAAGAAGGAAAGCTGTATGTTATTTGCTTATTTGTTCCTAATGGACTAGCGAAAGTCTGGACGCTAGACTATAAAGAGCAAAATATCCAGAAAAATGCTTTGAATAATAAAATTAATGAGTGTGTGAAATTTCATATTGTGCCTAATTAGATAAACTTAACCAATTTTTAGTACATGGAGGAAGAGAAGAAAATACTGCATGAAACATTTTCAGTGCACCCATTAGAATACAGTTTGAACAAGAATTATATAATATGTGATGCTGGTTAATGCATTATTGAGAGTATGTGAAGAGTTACCTTTCTTCCAGTATCTGAACAGAGCCAAAAGGAAGTTAGGCCTTCCTTTTAAGAATTTCTGTGCATATTTATAGTATAATCATGAAATCTGAAGTGTTAGCAACAGTTTTTCTCACCATAATAAGAGTTTTTTTTTGCTTCTCTTGGTGTACCAACTGCAAGGTTATCTTTGTGCTTTGGATTGTGGCACTTTATATTGAAGAATGAGGTAAACAGAGGTCTAGGTGGTTATATGACATAGAAATAACATTACTAACTATTTTGAATAGTTATAGGGATTAACTGAATAAAGTAGGATAATAGAATAACGATAAATGACACTTCACACTTGTAAATCAAAGACTATTCAAAGACTCTTCTAGTCATTACTGGTAGGAGACAGAATTACATCTTGGTGTTTCCATAAGTTCTGTGTATTTTGACTAAAGAAGCCACAGCAGGCCTCCCTGCCTGAGCAGGTTTCTGGTCCTCATCTCTGGTAAATAATTCAGTGTAGCACTTCTGTGAGGAAGTAATATCACGTGTTTAATAGAAAAGAATCACATCGTAGAAATCGTACTGTAAATTCTTCAGTGAGCAGTGACTTCCATTGTAATTCTGAGTTTCTTTGGCTGCATGCAAATTGCTGCTAAGTCAGAATTGAGAAGCTCCCAATATGGTTCCTGGTTTCATAAGGACTTGACAGTAATAAAAGGAAGTTACATGAAATCCTTTAATTTAGCCAGACAGAGTAATAAAACACGATTGTCTTGTTCTTTTTATGCCTGGCTAGTTTTACTTGATGTTGTCATACTAAACAAACTTGTAAAATTTCTGATATCTTTCTAGAGCCAAACTTTCTGATTGTGGCCTCTGTCTGACCCAAATATACCAAATACTAAAACAATCCTGATCAACACAGCATCTGTTTTGTCTTATCTCCCAAGGGTGGTATTCTAGATGAAGTTTCAGGTGCTGCAGGACAGGTTGAGGTCACCCTAGTTTTTCATAATAGAATAATTTGAGTTCATACTTAGTTTATTAAAAATGTAACTGTATAACTTCAACCCTTCATTTAAACCCCCTTCCCCTTCAAGTAATGGAAAAATTCAAGTGGTTTGAAGGAAATTGCCAGAGGAAATACTTGTGTGAAGACTTGTCACTGTTTTGTGTTGATAAGGGGTTTTTTTAAGTGTTTCTTTTTCTTGTGTAAATGTAACATTGCAATACTTCAATTACAGCTATCAGAGTTTATTTTGAATATTTGGAAGACAGTTGGTTACTTAGAAATTTTGTGTTCCATTTTAATAGATGAACTCATCATTAAGTAATATTTTATATTAGTAAATCAAAATGTTATATTAACAATAAACACAACTATTCTGTGAACTGTACCTGATCAATATCTTTGGCCTTTTCTGTATAAGCAGAGAAAGACTTAATGTGTGATAAAGGAGTGTGGAATCAGAAGTGACAAAGTGAGCAAAGTCTGAGAAAGAACAGTTTGATTATTAGAATTTTAGTTTGATTTGAAGTAGTGCATGGTAAGAGATGAAGATGCGGGGTGTCTTGGGGTGATTTTATGGTGGTACTCTGTTCCCTAATCATCTGCTTTGTGCCCAGAAAATGGGTGCTCTAGCTTTAAGATGAACCAGTGGCCGGAGCCTGGGAACCCCGATGTTCGAACTCTTCACGCCCCGCTGCGGTCGGGTGCTGCACGGATTGTTACTTCTTTGCCTTTGCCGCACCAGTTTTTGCTAGTTTAGGCAAGGAGCTTCTGGTATTTTTCCTTAACCTGGTCTGGAGGCTTTTTACAAGCAAATCATCTTAGCGGCCTTTTGTTTTGGTTTTGTTTCTTTTTTGTTGTTTTTTTTTTTTTTTTTCCGG